>JAVLSZ010000015.1:1995000-2480000 GCA_032313775.1 Urocyon cinereoargenteus | reverse complement strand
TCCCTAACCCTAACCCTGACACTAACCGTAACCCTAACCCGTACCCTAAGCCTAACCCATACCGTAACCCTAACCCTAAACCTACCCCTAACCCTATCCCGTACCCTAACCCTAAACCGTAACCTAAACCTAAACCTAACCCTAAACTTATCCCGTACACTAACACTATCCCGTACACTAAACCTAACCCTAACATGTACCCTAACCCTAACCCTAACACTAAACCTATCCGTACACTAAACCTAACCCAACCCTGAAACTAAACCTAACTGACACTCTAACCCTAACCCTAACCCTAAACCTAACCATAACCTGTACTCTAACCCTAACCCGTACCCTAACACTAACCCTTACCCTAACCGTAAACCTGACCCGTTCCCTAAACCTAAACGTAACCCTTGACCGAACCCGTACCCAACCCTAAATCGTAACCTAACCCTAACCCTAACCCGTACCCAAACCCTAACAGTAACCCTAACCATACCCTAGCACTAACCCTAACCATAACTCTCACCCTAAACCTAAACCTAAACCTAAACCTAACCATAAACCTTACCCATACCCTAACCCTAACCCATACCCTAAACCTAACACTAAACTTAACCTTAACCCTGACTCGTACCCTAAACCTAAAATTAACCCGTACCAAACCCCAACCCTAACCCTTACCCTAACACTAACACTCACCCGTACTCTAACCCTAAACCTAACCCTAACCCTAACTCTAACCGTACTCTAACCCTAACCCTCACCCTAATCCTAACCCGTACTGTAACCCTAAACCGTACCATAATCCTAACCCTAACCCTAACCCTATCCCTAACCCTAACCCTGACCCTTAACCTAACCCTAACCCGTACCCTAACCCTAATCCTAACACTAACCCTCACCTAAACCTAACCCTAACCCGTACCCTAACCCTAACCCGTAACCTAAACCTAAACCTAACCCTAAACTTAACCCGTTCGGTAACCCTATCCATACCCTAAACCTAACCCTAACCCGTACCCTAACTCTAACCCTAACCCTAACCCTAACCGTACTCTAACCCTAACCCTAACCCTAACCATAACCCTTACCCGTACCCTATCCCTAACCCATAACCTAATACTAATCCTAACTTTAACCGTACCCCTAACCCATACCCCAACCCTAAAACTAACCCATACCATAAACCCAACCCTAACCCTAACCTGTACCATAACCCTATCCCTAACCCTAACCCTGACCCTAAACCTAACCCTAACCCGTACCCTAACACTAACCTGCACCTAAACCTAACCCTATCCCGTACCCTAACACTAACCTGTAACCTAAACCTACCCCTAAACAAATTTAACCCGTACACTAACCCTATCCCATACCCTAAAACTAACCCTACCTGTACCTTAACCCTAACCCTCACACTAACCCAATCCGTACACTAACACTAACCCTAACCCTATCACTAACCCTAACCCATTCTCTAACCCTAACCCTAACCCTACACCTAACCCTAACCAATACTCTAACCCTAACCCGTACCTAACACTAACCCTTACACTAAACTTAAACCTAACACGTACTCTAACCCTAACCCTAAACGTAACCCTAACCAGTACCCAAACACTAACCCTAACACATACCCTAAACCTAACCATAACCCGCACACTAAACCTAACCCTAACTCTAGACCTAACACATACAATAAACCTATCCCGTACCGGAACCTTAAACCTAACCCGTACCGTAACCCTAACACTAACCCTAAACCTAAACCTAAATCTAACCCGTACACTAAACCTAACCCGAACCCTAACCCGTACCCTAACCCTACCCTTAGCCTAACTCTAACTCTAAGGCTAACCCCTAACCCTAAACCTAACCCTTACCCTTACCCTAACCCATAAACAAACAGTAAACCTAACCCGTACCCTAACACTAACCCAAACCCTACACTAAACCTAACCATAACCCTAAACCGCACCCTAAACTTAACCCTAACCCATACCATAACCCTTAACCGTAACTTAACCCTAACCCATACCCAAACCCTAACCCTAACCTTACCCATAATCCTAACCTGTACCCTAACCCTAAAAACTAACCCGTACCCTAAACACAACCCTAACCCTAACTCGTACACTAACACTAACCCTAACCCTAACCCTGACACTAAACCTAACACTAACCCTTACACTAACCCTAACCCTAACCCGCACCCTAAACCTAACCCTAACCCGAACCCTAAACATAACCCGTAACCTAAACCTAACCCTAACCCTAAATTTAACCCATACGCAAACACTATCCTGTACCCTAAACCTATCCCTAACCCATATCCTAACCCTAAACCTAACCCTAAGCCTAACCCGTACATTAACCCTAACCCTAACCCTAACACTAACCCTACCCCGTACTCTAACACTAACCCTAACCCTAACCTGTAAACTAACCCTAAACCTAACCCTAACCCTAAACCTAACAAAACGCTAACACGTACCCTAACCCTAACCCTAACCGTACTCTAACCGTAACCTTAACCCTCACCCTAACCCTAACCCGTACTGTAACCCTAACCCGTACCGTAACCCTAACCCTAACCCGACCCTAAACCTAACCCTAATTTGTACCCTAAACTAAACCTAACCCTAACCCTGACCCTAAACCTAACCCTAACCCGTACCCTAATCCAAACCCTAAACCTAACCCTCTCCTAAACCGGACCCTAACCCGTACCCTAACCCTTACCCGCACCTAAACCAAACCCTAACCCATACCCTAACCCTAACCAATCACCTAAACCTAACCCTAACTCTAAACTTAACCCATACGCTAAGCCAATCCGTACCCTAAACCTAACCCTAACCCGTACCCTAACCCTAACCCTAACACTAACACTAACCGTACACTAACCCTAACCCTAACACTAACACTAACCCTAACCCGTTCTCTAACCCTAACCCTAAACCTAAACCTAACCCTAACCCGTACTCTAAACCTAACCCGTACCCTAACACTAACATTTACCCTAACCCTAAACCTAACCCATACCCTAATCCAAAACCTAACCCTAACACATACCCTAACCCTAACCCTAACCCTTACCCTAACCCGTACCCAAATGGTAAACCTAACTTGTACCCTACACTAACCCAAACCCATACTCTAAACCTAACCCTAACCCTAACACTAACCCTACCCCGTACCCTAACACTAACCCTAACCCTAAACCTAACCCTAACCGTATTCTAACCCTAACCCTAAACCTCACCCTAACCCTAACACGTACTGTAAACCTACCCCGTACCATAAGCCTAACCCTAACCAGTACCCTAACCCTAACCCTAATTCGTACCCTAAACCTAACCCTGACTCTAACCTTAACCCTAACCCGTACCCTAAACCTAACCCGTACCCTAACCCTAACAATAACACTAAACTCTAGCCTAAACCTAACCCTAACCCGTACTCTAACACTAACCCTAACCCTAAATCTGACCCTAACCCTAACCCTAACCCATACCCTAAGCCTAACCCATACCCTAACCCTAACCCTAACCCTAACACTAACCCTACCCCGTACTCTAACCCTAACCCTAACCCTAACCCTTACACGAATCCTAACCCTAACCCTAACCCGCACCCAAAACCTAACCCTAACCTGAACCCTAAACCTAACCTGTGACCTAAACCTAACCATAACCCTAAACTTAATCCGTATGCTAACCCTATCTCTTACCCGAAACCTAACACTAAACCGTGTCCTAACCCTAAACCTAAACCTAAGCCTAAACCGTACATTAACCACAAACCTATTCCTAACACTAACCCTACCCCGTACTCTAACCCTAACCATAACACTAATACTAATCCTACCCCGTACTCTAACCCTAAACCTAACCCGTACCCTAACCCTAACCCTAACCTTAACACTAACACTAACCTTAAACCGTACTCTAACCCTAACCCTAACACTAACCCTAACCGTACTCTAAACCTAACACTAAACCTCACCCTAACCCTAACCCGTACTGTAACCCTAACCCGTACCATAACCCTAACCCTAACCCATACCCTAACCCTAAACCTAAATCGTACCTTAACCCTAACCCTAAACCTGACCCTAAACGTAACCCTAACCCATATTTTAAACCTAACCTGTACCCTAACACTAACATTTACCCTAAACCTAAACCTAACCCGTACCCTAACTCTAAACGCAACCCTAACCAGTCCCCAAACCCTAACCCTAACACGTAATCTAACCCTAACCCTAACCCTTACCCTAACCCGTACCCAAACGGTAAACCTAACTTGTACCCTAACACTAACCCAAACCCGTACTCTAACCCTAACCCTAACCCTAACACAAACCCTACCCCGTACCCTAACACTAACACTAACCCTAACACTAACCCTAACTGTACTCTAACCCTAACCCTAACCCTAATCCTAACCGTATTCTAACCCTAACCCTAAACCTCACCCTAACCCTAACCCGTACTGTAAACCTAACCCGTACCATAACCCTAACCCTAACGAGTACCCTAACCCTAACCCTAATTCGTACCCTAACCCTAATGCTGACCCTAACCCTAACCCTAACCCGTACCCTAAACCTAACCCATACCCTAACCCTAACAATAACACTAAACTGTACCCTAAACCTAACCCTAACCCATACTCTAACCCTAACCCTAACCCTAAATCTGACCCTAACCCTAACCCTAACCCGTACCCTAAGCCTAACCCATACCCTAACCCTAACCCTAACCCTAACCCTAACACTAACCCTACACCGTACTCTAACCCTAACCCTAACACTAACACTAACCCTAACCCCTACACGTACTCTAAACCTAACCCTAACCATAACCCTAACCCTAACACTAACCCTAACCCCTACTCTAACCCTAACCCTAACCCTAACCCTAACCCTAACCCTAACCGTACTCTAACCTGTACCCTAAACCTCACCCTAACCCTAACTCGTACCCTAACCCTAACACTAACCCTGAACCTAACCCTAACCCTAACCCGTACACTAAACCTAACCCATACCCTAAACCTAACCCTAAACCTAACCCTAACTCTATCCCGTACACTAAACCTAAGCCTAACCCTTGTCCTAACCCGTACCTTACCCTATCCCGTACCATAACCCTAACCCTAACCCGTACCCAAACCCTAAGAGTAACCCTAACCCATATACTAGGGCTAACACTAACCCTAACCCTAAGCCAAACCCGCACCCTAAACCTCAACCTGACCGTAACCCTAACCATAACCCTTACCCGTACCCTAACCCTAACCCATAACCTAACACTAACCCTAACATGAAACGTAACCCTAACCCGTACCATAACCAAAAAAATAACCCGTACCGTAACCCCAACCCTAACCCTAACATGTAGCATAATCCTATCCCTAATCCTAACCCGTACCCAAACCCTAACCATAACACGTACCCTAACCCTAACCTTAACCATAACCCTAACCCATACCCTAACCCCAAAACTAACCCGTACCCTAACCCCATCCCTAACCCTAACCTGTACCCTAACACTAACCCTAACCTAACCCTGACCCTAAACCTAACCCTAACCCTTACACTAATCCTAAACCTAACCCTAACCCGCACCCAAAACCTAACCCTAACCTGAACCCTAAACCTAACCTGTGACCTAAACCTAACCATAACCCTAAACTTAACCCCAACGCTAACCATATCCCATACCCGAAATCTAACCCTAACCCGTATACAAACCATAAACCTAACCCTAAGCCTAAACCGTACATTAACCCAAAACCTATCCCTAACACTAACCCTGCCCCGTACTCTAACCCTAATCCTAACCCTAACACTAATCCTACCCCGTACTCTAACCCTAAACCTAACCCTAACCCTAACCCGTACCCTAACCCTAAACCTAACCCTAACCCTAACCCTAACCCTAACACTAACACTAAACCTAAACCGTACTCTAACCCTAACCCTAACACTAACCCTAACCGTACTCTAACCCTAACACTAACCCTCACCCTAACCCTAACCCGTACTGTAACCCTAACCCGTACCATAACCCTAACCCTAACCCGTACCCTAACCCTAATCCTAACTCGTACCCTAACCGTAACCCTAACCATGACCATAACCCTAAACCTAACCCTGACCCTAAACCTAACCCTAACCGTACACTAACCCTAATCCTAACCCTAACCCTGACACTAACCCTATCCCGTACTCTTAACCTAACCCTATCCCTAATCCAAACCTAACCCGTGCTCTAACCTTAACCCTAACCCTAACATTAACCATACCCCTAACACTAACCCTAACCAGGACTCTAAACCTAAACGTAACTTTAACACTAACCCTAACCCCCTACTATAATCCTAACCCTAAACCTAACCCTCACCCTAACCCTAACTCGTACCGTAACCCGAACCCGTACCCCAACCTACCCATAACCCTAAACCTAACCCTAACCCTGACCATAACCCTAAACCTAATCCCGTACCCTAACCCTAATCCTAACCCGCATCCTAAACCTAACCCTAAACCTAACCCTAACCCGTACTCTAACCCTAACCCGTACACTAACCCTAACCCTAAACCTAACCCTATCAGTACACTAACCCTAAACCTAAACCTAAACCTAACCCTAACCCGTACTCTAAACCTAACCCGTACCCTAACCCTAACCCGTACCCTAACACTAACCTAACCCTAACAAAACCTACCCTGTACTCTAAACCTAAACCTAATCCTAACTCTAACCCTAACCCGTAATGTAACCTTAACCTTAACCCTAAACCTAACCCTAACCCGTACAGTAACCCTAACGCGTACTCTAACCCTAACCCTAACCCTAAACCTAACCCTAACCTTGACACTAAATCTAACCCTAAACCGTACCCTATCCCTAAACCATACCCTAATCCTAACCCGAAACGTAAACCGTACCCTAACCCTAAATGTAACCCTAACCCGTACCCAAACCCTAACCCTAACACGTACCCTAACCCTAACCCTAACCCGCACACTAAACCTAAACCTAACCCTAGACCTAACACCTACACTAACCCTATCCCGTACCCTAACCATAACCCTAACCCGTACCGTAACCCTAACACTAACCCTAACCCTAACCCTAATCAGTACCCTAACCCTACCCGTAGCCTAACACTAACTCTAACCCTAACCCCTAACCCCAACCCTAACCCTTACCCTAACCTGTACCCAAACAGAAAACATAACCCGTAGCCTAACACTAACCCAAACCCGTACTCTAAACCTAACCCTAACCCTAACCCTAACCCTAACCCTAACCCTAACCCTAACCCATACCCTAACCCTTCCCGTAGCCTAACCATAACTCTAACCCTAACCCCTAAACCTAACCCTAACCCTTAACCTAACACGTACGCAAATGGTAAACCTAACACGTACCCTAACACTAACCCAAACCCGTACTCTAACCCTAACCCTAACCCTAACCCTAACCCGCACCCTAAACTTAACCCTAACCCTAACCCAAACCATAACCCTTAACCGTAACCTAACCCTAACCCATACCCTAATCCTAACCCTATTCTTAACCGTAACCCTAACTCTTACCCTAACCCTAAAACTAACCCGTCCCCTAAACCCAACCCTAACCTTAATGCGTACACTAACACTAACCCTAACCCTGACCCTAAACCTAACCCTAACCGTACACTAACCCTAACCCTAACCCTAACCCTAACACTAACCCTAACCAGTACTCTAACCCTTAACGTAACCCTAACACTAACCCTAACCCCCTACTATAATCCTAAACCTAAACCTAACCCTTACCCTAACCCTAACTCGTACCGTAACCAGAACCCATACCCAACCCTAACCCTAACCCTAAACCTAACCCTAACACTGACCCTAACCCTTACCCTAATCCCGTACCCTAACCCTAATCCTAACCCACATCCTAAACCTAACCCTAAACCTAGACCTAACCCGTAGCCTAACCCTAACCCATACCCTAACACTAACCCGTACCCTAACCCTAACCCTAACCCGCATCCTAAAACTAACCCTAAACCTAGAACTAACCCATACCCTAACCCTAACCCTTACCCTAACACTATCCCGTACCATAACCCTAACACTAACCCTAACCCTAACCCGTACACTAACCATAACCCTAACCCATACCCTAACCCTAACTCGTACCCTAACCCTAACCCAGGGCCTAACTCTAACCCGCACCGTAAACCTAACCCTAACCCTAAACATAACCCGTACGCTAACCCTATCCCGTACCCTAACCCTAGTCCTAACCCGTATCCTAACCCTAACACTAACCCTAACCCTAATACTAACCCTAACCCATACACTAACCCTAACCCTAACCCTAACCCTAACCCTAACCCGTACCCTAACCCTAACCCGCACCAAAACCTAACCCTAACCCTTACCCTAACCCTAACCCGTAACCTAAACCTAAGCCTAACCCTAAACTTAACCCGTACACTAACCCTATCCCATACCCTAAACCTAACCCTAACCTGTACCCTAACCCTAACTCTAACACTAACCCTATCCATACACTAACCCTAACCCTAACCCTAACACTAACCCTAACCCGTACTCTAACACTAACCCTAACCCTAACCTAACCCTAACAGTACTCTAACCCTAACCCGTACCCTAACACTAACCCTTACCCTAACCCTAAAACTACCCCATACCCTAACCCTAAACGGAACCTTAAACCATACCCAAACCCTAACCCTAACACGTACCCTAACCCTAACCCTAACCCTAACCCTAACCCGCACACTAAACCTAACCCTATCCCTACACATAACACGTACACTAACCCTATCCGATACCGTAACCTTAACCCTAACCCGTACCGTAACCGTAACACTAAAAATAACCCTAACCCTAACCCTAAGCCGTACACTAACCCTAACCCTAACCCTAACTCTAACCCTACCCTAACCCGTACCCTAACCCTACCCGTAGCCTAACCCTAACCCTAACCCCTAACCCTAACCCTAACCCTAAACCTATCCTTTACCCTAACCCGTACCCAATCAGTAACCCTAACCCGTACCCTAACACTAAACCAAAATCGTACTCTAACGCTAACCCAAACCCTAACCCTAATCCTAACCCGCACCCTAAACTTAAACCTAACCCTACCCCAAACCATAACCCTTAACCGTAACCTAACCCTAACCCATGCCCTAACCCTAACCCAAACCTTAACCATAACCCTAACCCGTACCCTGACCCTAAATCTAACCCGTACCCTAATCCCAACCGTAACCTAATCCGTACCCTAACACTTACCCTAACCCTAACCTGTACCCTAACTCATACCATAAACCTAGCCCTAACCCTAACCCGAAACCTAACCCCCTACCCTACCCCTACCCCTAACCCGTACCCTTTCCCTAACCCGTACCCAAACCTAACCCTAACCCCTAAACCTAACCCTAAACCGTACCCTAACATAACCCTAAACTTAATTTGTACCCTACCCCTAACCTTAACCCTGACCCTAACCCTAAACCTAACCCGTACCCTAACCCGTACCCATACCCTAAACCAAACCCTAACCCTAACTCGTACCCTATCCCTAACCCTAACCATCACCCTAACCCTAACCCTAACCCGTACCCTAACCCTAACACTAACCCTAAACCTCACCCTAAACCGTACACTAAACCTAAACCTAACCCGTACCCTAACCCTAACACTAACCCTAACCTTAACCCAATTCCTAACCCTAACCCACACCCTAAACCTAACCCTAACCCTAGACCTAAACCGTACACTAACCCTATCCCGTACACTAACCCTAACGCTAGCCGGTACCATAACCCTAACACTAACACTAACTCTAACCCTAACCCTAACCCATAGCCTAACCCAAACTCTAACCCTAACCCCTAACCCTACCATAACCCTAACCCTTACCATAACCCATACCCATACGTTAAACCTAACCCGTACCCTAACACTAACACAAAACCGTACCCTAACCCGTACCCTAACCCTAATCCGTACCGTTACTGTACCTTAAAACCAACCCTAACCGGTATCCAAACCCGTACACTAACCCTAACCCTAACCTGTACCCTAACACGTAGCATAACCCTAACCGTAACCCTAACACTAACCCTAAACCTAACCCATAACCTACGCCTAACCCTAACACGTAAACTAACCCTAAACCTCACCCTAACCCCTAACACTAAACCTAACCCGTACCCTAAACCTAACCCTAACTTTAACTCTTACCCTAACCCTAACCCTAACCCTGACCCTAACCCGTACCCTAACCCGTACGCTAACCCGTACCATAAACCTAACCCGTCTCCTAACCCTAAACCTAACCCTAACACTAACCCTAACCCCCTGCTATAACCTAAACCCTAAACCTAACCCTAACCCTAACCCTAACACGTACCGTTAACTTTACCCGTACCCTAACCGTAACCCTAACCCTAAACGTAATCGTAACCCTGACCCTAACCCTAATCCTAATACCGTACCCTAACCCTAACACTAACCCGCATCCTAAACTTAACCCTAACCGTAGACCTATCCCGTACCCTAACCCTAACCCGTACCCTAACACTAACCCTAACCCAAACCTTAACCCATACCCTAACCCTAACCCTTACCCTAATCCTAACCCTAACCCTAACCCGTACCCTAACCCTAACACATACCCTAACCCTAACACTAAACCTAACCCTAACCCGCACACTAAACCTAACCCTAACCCTAGACCTAACACCTACATTAACCCGATTCCGTACCCTAACCTTAACCCTAAACCATACCGTAACCCTAACACTAACCCTAACCCTAAGCCTAACCCTAACCCTAACCCGCACACTAACCCTCACCCTCACCCTAACCCTAAACCTAACCCGTACCCTAACCCTACCCGTAGCCAAACCGTAACTCTAACCCTAACCCCTAACCCTAACCCTAACCCTAACCCTTACCCTAACCCGTACCCAAACGGTAAACCTGACCCGTACCCTAACACTAAACCAAACCCGTACTCTAACCCTAACCCTAAACCTAACCCTAACCCGCACCCTAAACTTAACCCTAAACCTAACCCAAACCATAACCCTTAACCATAACCTAACCCTAACCCATACCCTAAACTTAACCCTAAACTTAACCATAACCGTAACCCGTACCGTAACCCTAAACCTAAACCTAACCCTTACAGTAACCCTAAAAATAACCCGTACCCTAAAACTAACCCTAACCCTAACCCTGACCCTAAACCTAATCCTAACACTTACACTAACCCTAACCCGCACCCTAAACCTAACCCTAACTTGTACCCTAAGCCTAACCCCTAACCTAAACCTAACCCTAACCCTAAACTTAACCCGTACACTAACCCTATCCCGTACCCTAAACCTAAACTTAACCCGTATCCTAAACCTAACCAAACCCTAAGCCTAACCCGTACATTAACCCTAACCATAACCATAACACTAACCCTACCCCGTACTCTAACCCTAAACCTAAACCTAACCCTAAACCTAACCCTAACCAGCACCCTAAACCTAACCCTAAACCTAATTCTAATCCTAACCCATACTGTAACCCTAACCCTAACCCTAACCATAACCCTAAGCCTAACCCGTACAGTAACCCTAACGCGTACACTAACCCTAACCCAAACCCTAACACTAAACCTAACCCTAACCCTAACCCTAACCCTAAATCGTACCCTAACCCTAACCCTAAACCTAACCCATACCCTAACCCTAAATGTAACCCTAACCCGTACCGAAACCCTAACCCTAACACATACCCTAACCCTAACCCGCACACTAAACCTAACCCTAACCCTAGTCCTAACACGTACACTAAACCTATCCCGTACCCTAACCTTAAACCTAACCCGTAACGTAACCCTAACACTAACCCTAACCCTAACCCTAACCCGTACCCTAACCCTACCCGTAGCCTAACACTAACTCTAACCCTAACCCCCAACACTAACCCTAACCCTTACCCTAACCCGTACCCAAACGGTAAACCTAACCTGTACCCTAACACTAACCCAAACCCGTACTCTAATCCTAACCCTATCGCTAACCCTAACCCTAACTCTAACTCGTACCCTAACCCTTCCCGTAGCCTAAACCAACTCTAACCCTAACCCCTAACCCTAACCCTAACCCTAACCCTTAACCTAACACGTACCCAAACGTTAAACCTAACACGTACCCTAACACTAACATAAACCCGTACTCTAAACCTAACCCTAAACCTAACCCTAACCTGCACCCTAAACTTAACCCTAACCCTAACGCAAACCATAACTCTTAACCATAACCTAACCCTAAAGCATACCCTAACCCGAACCCTAACCTTAACCGTAACCCTAACTCGTACCCTAAACCTAAAACTAACCCATACCCTAACCACAACCCTAACATTAACGCGTACGCTAACACTAACCCTAAACCTAACCCTGACCCTAACCCTAACCCTAACCGCACACCAACCCTAACCCTAACCCTAACCCTAACACTAACCCTATCCCGTACTCTAAACCTAACCCTAACAGTAATCCTAACCCTAACCCGTACTCTAACCCTAACCCTAACACTAACCATAACCCTAACACTAACCCTAACCAGTACTCTAACGCTAAACGTAACCCTAAACTAACCCTAACACCCTACTATAATCATAACCCTAAACCTAAACCTTACGCTAACCCTAACTCGTACCGTAACCCGAACCCATACCCAACCCTAACCCTAACCCTAAACCTAACCCTAACCCAGACCGTAACCCTAACCCTAACCCGTACCCTAACACTAACCCATACCCTAAACCTAACACTAACCCTAACACTAACCCGTACACTAACCATAAGCCTAACCCATACCCTAACCCTAACCTGTACCCTAACCCTAACCCAGGGCCTAACTCTAACCTGCACCGTAAACATAACCCTAACCCTAGATATAACCCGTACCCTAACCGTATCCCATACCCTAAACCTAGTCCTAACCCATATCCTAACCCTAACACCAACCCTAACCCTAACACTAACCCTAACCCGTACACTAACCCTAACCCTAACCCTAACACTAACCCGTACCCTAATCCTAACCCGCACGGAAACCTAACCCTAACCCTTACCCTATCCCAAACACGTAACCTAAACCTAACCCTAACCCTAAACTTAACCCGTACACTAACCCTATCCCATACCCTAACCCTAACCCTAACCCGAACCCTAACCCTAACCCTAACCCGAACCCGCACCCTAACCCTAACCCTAACCATAACCCTAAACCTAACCCTAACCTTAACCGTAACCCTAACCCGTACCTTAACCCTAAAACTAACCCCGTACCCTAACCCCAACCCTAACCCTAAACCATACCCTAACACTAACCCGTACCCTAACACTAACCCTTACCCTAACCATAAACCTAACCCATACCCTAACCCTAAACGTAACCCTAACCCGTACTCAAACCCTAACCCTAACCCGTACCCTAACCCTAACCCTAACTCTAACCCGCACACTAAACCTAACCCTAACCCTAGACCTAACACATACACTAAACCTATCCCATACCGTAAACTTAACGCTAAACCGTACCGTAAACCTAACACTAACCCTAACCCTAACCTTAACCTTAACCAGTACACTAACACTAACCCGAACCCTAACCCTAACCCTAACCCTAAACATACACTAACCCTGACCCTTACCCTAACCCTAACACTAACCCTAACCCGTACTCTAAACTAACCCTAACCCTAAACCTAACCCTATCCCGTACTCTAACCCTAACCCTAAACCTAACACTAACCATAACCCTAACACTAAAACTAACCTGTTCTCTAACCCTAAACCTAACCCTAACACTAACCCTAACCCCCTACTATAACCCTAAACCTAAACCTAACCCTAACCCAAACCCTAACTCGTACCGTAACCCGAACACGTACCCTAACTCTAACGCTAAACCTAAAATTAAACCTAAACCTGACCGTAACCCTAAACCTAATCCCATACCCTAACCCTAACCCTAACCCGCATCCTAAACCTAACCGTAAACCTAGACCTAACCCGTACCCTAACCGTAACCCTAAACCTAAACCTAACACTAACCCTAAACCGTACTCTATCCCTAAGCATAACCCTAACCCTAAACGTGTTCTAACCCTAACCTTAACTCTCACACTAACCCTAACCCGTACTGTAACCCTAACCCATACCATAACCCTAAACCTAACCCGTACCCTAACCATAACCCTAATCCGTACCCTAACCCTAACCCTACCCTGACCCTAACCCTAACCCTAACCCGTACCCTAAACCTAACCCATACCCTAACCCTAAACCTAACCCTAACCTGTACCCTAAACCTAACCATAACCCGTACCCTAACCCTAACCCTAACCCTAACCCTGACCCTAACCCTAACCCTAACCCGTACCCTAAGCCAAACCCATACCCTAACCCTAAACCTAATCCTAACCCTATCCCTAACACATAACCTAAACCTAACCCTAACCCTTAACCTAACCCGTAACCTAACCCTAACCCTAACCCATACCCAAACCCTAACAGTAACCCTAAACCATACCCTAGCGCTAACACTAACCCTAACCCTAACCCTAACCATTACCCGTACCCTAACCCTAAACCATACCCTAAAACTAACCCTAAACTTAACCGTAAACATGACCTGTACATTAAACCTAAAATTAACCCGTACACTAACCCCACCCTAACCCTAACCTGTACCCTAACACTAACCCTAACCCACACCAAACCTAACCCTGACCAGTAACTTAAGCCTAACCCTAACCCTAAACTTAACCCATACGCTAACCCTATCCCGTACCCTAAACCTAACCCTAAACCGTAACCTAACCCTAAACCTGACCCTAAGCCTAACCCGTACATTAACCCTAACCCTAACACTAACACTAACCCTACCCCGTACTCTAACCCTTAACCTAACTCTAACCCTAAACCGTACCCTAAACCTAACCCTAACCCTAACCCTACACTAACCCTACCCCAAACTCTAACCCTAACACAAACTCTAACCCTAAACCGTACTCTATCCCTGACCCTCACCATAACCCTAACCCTAACCCTATCCGCACTCTAACCCTAACCCTAACCCAAACCCTAACACTAAACCTAACCCATACTCTAGCACTAACCCTAAACCTAAACGTAACCCTAACCCATACGCTAACCCTAACCTGTACCCTAACACTAACCTTAAACCTAACACTATCCCTAACCCGTACTCTAACCCTAAACCTAACCGTATCTCTAACCCAAACCCGTACTATAACCCTAAACCTAACCCTAACCCTAAAACTAACCCTAACCCGTACTCTAACCCTATCCTGTAGCCTAACACAAACTCTAACCCTAACCCTAACCCTAACCCTAAACGTACCCTAACCCTAACCCTAACCCGTACCCTAACACTAACCCTTAACCTAACCCTAAACCTAACCCGTACCCTAACCCTAAACGTAACCCTAACCCGTACCCAAAACCTAACCCTAACACGTACCCTAACCCTAACCCTAATCCTAACCCGCACACTAAACCTAACCCTAACCCTAGACCTAACACGTACACTAAACGTATCCCGTACCATAAACTTAACGCTAAACCGTACCATAAACCTAACACTAACCCTAACCCTAAACCCAACCCTAACCCGTACACTAACACTAACCCGAACCCTAACCCTAACCCTACCCCTAAACGTACCCTAACCCGAACCCTAACACTAACACTAACCCTAATCCGTACTCTAAACTAACCCTAACCCTAAACCTAACCCTATCCCGTACTCTAACCCTAAACCTAAACCTAACACTAACCATAACCTTAACACTAAACCTAACCCGTTCTCTAACCCTAAACCTAAACCTTACCCTAACCCTAACTCGTACCGTAACCCGAACCCGTACCCTAACCCTAACCCTAAACCTAACCCTAACACTGACTGTAACCCTAAACCTAATCCCATACCCTAACCCTAACCTTAACCCGCATCCTAAACAAAACCCTAACCCTAGACCTAACCCATAACCTAATCCTAAACCGAACCCTAACCCTAACCCTAACCCGTACCCTAACACTACCTGTAGCCTAACCCTAAATCTAACCCTAACCCCTAACCCTAACCCTAACCCTAAACCTTACACTAACACTAACCCGAACCCTAACCCTAACCCTAACCCTAACCCTAAACGTACCCTAACCCGAACCCTAACACTAACCCCAACCCTAACCCTAACCCATAACATAATGCTAACTCTAACCCTAACCCTAACACTAATCCTACCCGTACTCTAACCCTAACCCTAACCCTAACCCGTATCCTAACCCTAATCTGTACCCTAATCCTAAACCTAACCCTAACCCTAACCCTAAACATAACCCTAACCCGTACAGTAACCCTAACCTGTACCCTAACCCTAAACCTAAACCTAAACCTAAACCTAACCCTGACCCTAAACCAAACCCTAACCCATACCCTAACCCTAAACCGTACCCTAACCCTAACCCTAAACCTAACCCGTACCCTAACCCTAAACGTAACGCTAACCCGTACCCAAACCCTATCCCTAACACGAACCCTAAACCTAACCCTAACCCGCAAACTAAACATAACCCTAACCCTAGACCTAACACGTACACTAACCCTATCCGGTACCCCAGCCTTAATCCAAACCCGTACCGTAACCGTAACACTAACCCTAACCCTAACCCGTACACTAACCCTAACCCGAACCCTAACCCTAACCCGTACCCTAATACTACCTGTAGCCTAACCCTAAATCTAACCCTAAGCCCTAACCCTAACCCTAAACCTAACCCTTACCCTAACCCGTACCCAAACGGTAAAACTGACCCATACCCTAACACTAAACCAAACCCGTACTCTAACCCTAACCCTAACCCAAACCCCCACCCTAAACTTAACACTAACCCTAACCCAAACCATAACCCTTAACCGTAACCTAACCCTAACCCATACCCTAACCCTAACCCTTACCTTAACCGTAACCCTAACCCATACCCTAACCCTAAAACTAACCCGTACCCTAAACCCAACCCTAAACTTAACCCGTAAACTAACACTAACCCTAAACCTAAACCTGACCCTAAACCTAACCATAACCCTTACACTAATCCTAACCCTAACCCTACCCCACACCCAAAACCTAACCCTAAACCGTACCCTAACCCTAACCCGTAACCTAAACCTAAACATAACCCTAAACTTAACCCGTACTCTAACTCTATCCCGTACCCTAACCTAACCCTAACCCGTATCCTAACCCTAAAGCTAACCCTAAGCCTAAACCGTACATTAATCCCAAACCTAACCCTAACACTAACCCTACACCGTACTCTAACACTAACCCTAACCCTAACCCTAACCCGTACCCAAACCCTAATATTAACCCTAACCCATACCCTAGCTCTAACCCTAACCCTAACCATAAACCGACCCTAAACCTAACTCTTACCCTGACCCTAACACTAACCCTATCCCGTACCCTAACCCTAAACCGTACACGAACACTAACCCTAAACCTAACCCATACCCTAACCCTAAACGTAACCCTAGCCCTTACCCAAACCCTAACCCGAACCTTAACCCTAACCCGTATCCTAACCCTACCCGTAGCCTAATCCTATCTCTAACCCTAACCCCAAACCTAAGCCTAACCCTAACCCTTACCCGAACCCGTACCCAAACGGCAAACCTAACCCGTACCCTAACACTAACCCAAACCCGTACTCTAACCGTAACCATAATACTAACCCTAACCCTAACTCGCACCCTAAACTTAACCCTAACCCTAACCCAAACCATAACCCTTAACTGTAACCTAACCCTAACCCATAACCTAACCGTAACCCTAACCTTAACCATGACCCTAATCTGTACCCAAACCCTAAAACTAACTCATATCCTAACCCCAACCCTAACGCTAACCCGTACCCTAACACTAACCCTAACCCTAACCCTGACCCTAAACCTAAACCTAAACCTTACCCTAACCCTAACACTAACCCAACCCGCACCCTAAACCTAACCCTAACCCATAGCCTATAGCTAAACCATAACCTAAACCGAATCCTAACCCTAAACTTAACCCGTTTGCTAACCCTATCCCGTACCCTAAACCTAACCCTAACCCGTACCCTAAACCTACACCCTTACCTAAACCGAACCCTAACCCTAAACTTAACCCGTTCACTAACCCTATCCCGTACCATAAACAAAACCCTAACACGTATCCAAACCCTAACCTAACCCTAAGCCTAACCCGTACATTAATCCTTACCCTAACCCTAACACTTACCCTATCCCCTACTCTAACCCTAAGCCTAACCCTAACCCTACCCGTACCCTTAACCTATCCCTAACCCTAACTCGTACCCTAACCCTAACACTAAACATGACCAAAACCCTAACTCTAACCCGTACCTTAAAACTAACCCATACACTAAACCTAACCATAAACCTAACCCTAACCCTAACCCGTACCCTAAATCTAACCCTATACCTTGACCTAACCCTAACCCGTACCCAAACCCTAACAGTAACACTAACCCATACCCTAGCGCTAACCCTAACCCTAAGCCTAACCCGCACCTAAACCTAAACCTAACCGTAACCCTAACCATAACCCTTACCCGTACCCTAACCCTAACCCATACCCTAACCTTAACTGTAACCCTAACCCGTACCCTAACCCTAAAACTAACCCGTACCCTAACCCCAACCCTAACCCTAACACGTACCATAACCCTATCCCTAAAACTAACCCTGTCCCTAAACCTAACCCTAACCCGCACCTAAACCTAACCCTACCCCGTACCCCAACTCTAACCCATAACCTAAACCTAACCCTAACCGTAAACTTAACCCGTACACTAACCCTATCCCGTACCCTAAACCTAAACCTAACCCGTACCCAAACCCTAACATTAACCCTAAACCATACCCTAGCGCTAACACTAACCCTAAACCTAACCATTACCCGTACCCTAACCCTAAACCATACCCTAACACTAACCCTAAACTTAACCGTAACCATGACCCGTACACTAAACCTAAAATTAACCCGTACCCTAACCCCACCTAAACCTAACCTGTACCCTAACCCTAACCCTAACCCACACCAAACCTAACCCTGAGCAGTAACCTAAGCCTAACCCTAACCCTAAACTCAACCCGTTCGCTAACCCTATCCCGTACCCTAAACCTAACCCTAACCCGTACCCTAAACCTACACACTAACCTAAACCGAACCCTAACCCTAAACTTAACCCGTTCGCTAACCCTATCCCGTACCCTAAACATAACCCTAACCCGTATCCAAACCCTAACCTAACCCTAAGCCTAACCTGTACATTGACCCTTTCCCTAAACCTAACACTAACCCTACCCCGTACTCTAACCCTAACCCTAACCCTAACCCTAACCCGTACCCTTAACCTATCCCTAACCCTAACTCGTACCCTAACCCTAACACTAAACCTGACCCTAACCCTAAACCTAACCCGTACCCTAAAACTAACCCATACACTAACCCTAACCATAAATCTAACCCTAACCCTAACCCGTACCCTAAACCTATCCCTAACCCTTGACCTAACCCCAACCCGTACCCAAACCCTAACAGTAACACTAACCCATACACTAGCGCTAACCCTAACCCTAACCCTAAGCCTAACCCGCACCCTAAACCTAAACCTAACCGTAACCCTACACATAACCCTTACCCGTAACCTAACCCTAACCCATACCCTAACACTAACCCTAACCTTAACCGTAACCCTAACCCATACCCTAACCCTAAAACTAACCCGTACCCTAACCCCAACCCTAACCCTAACATGTACCATAACCCTATCCCTAACCCTAACCCTGACCCTAAACCTAACCCTAACCCATACCCTAACCCTAACCCGCACCTAAACCTAACCGTACCCCAAACCCCAACTCTAACCCATAACCTAAACCTAACCCTAACCGTAAACTTAACCCGTACACTAATCCTATCCCGTACACTAAACCTAAACCTAACCTGTACCCAAATCCTAACAGTAACCCTAAACCATACCCTAGCGCTAACACTAACCCTAACCCTAACCATAACCATTACCCGTACCCTAACCCTAAACCATACCCTAACACTAACCCTAAACTTAACCGTTACCATGACCCGTACACTAAACCTAAAATTAACCCGTACCCTAACCCCACCCTAACCCTAACTAGTACCCTAACCCAAACCCTAACCCTAACCCACACCAAACCTAACCCTGACCAGTAACCTAAGCCTAACCCTAACCCTAAACTTAACCCGTACGCTAACCCTATCCGTACCCTAAACCTAACTCTAAACCGTAACCTAACCCTAACCCTAAACCTAAGCCTATCCTGTACATTAACCCTATCCCTAACACAAACACTAACCCTACCCCGTACTCTAACCCTAACCCTAACTCTAACCCTAACCCGTACCCTAAACCTAACCTAACCCTAAACCTACCACTAACCCTACCCCATACTCTAACCCTAACACAAACCTTAACCCTAAACCGTACTCTATCCCTGACACTAACCCTAACCCTAACCCTATCCGTACTCCAACCCTAACCCTACCCCGTACTCTAACCCTAAGCCTAAATCTAACCCTAACCTGTACCTTAACCCTTAACCTAACCCTAACACTAACCCTACCCCGTACTCTAACCCTAACCCTAACCCTAACTCGTTCCCTACCCCTAACCCTAACTCTAACCCTAACCCTAACCCGTACCCTAAGCCTAACCCATACCCTAACCCTAACCCTAACACTAACCCTACCCCATACTCTAACCCTAACCCTAACTCTAACCCTAACCCGTACCCTAACCCTAACCCTAACTCTAACACTAAACCTAACCCGTACTCTAACCCTAACCCTATCCTGTACCCTAAACCACACCCTAACCCTAACTCGTACCCTAACACTAACACTAACCCTGACCCTAACCCTAACCCTAACGCGTACCCTAACCTAACCCATAACTTAAACCTAACCCTAACCCTATCCCGTACCCTAAATCTAACCCTAACCCTTGACCTAACCCGTACCCAACCCTATCCAGTAACCTAACCCTAACCCTAAACCGTACCCAAAACATAAGAGTAACCCTAACCCATACCCTAGCGCTAACCCTAAACCTAACCCTAAGCCTAACCCGCACACTAAACCTAAACCTAACCGTAACCCTATCCATAACCCTTACCCGTAGCCTAAACCTAACCCATACCTAACACTAACCCTAACCTTAACCGTAATCCTAACCCATACCATAACCCTAAATATAACCCGTACCGTAACCCCAACCCTAACCCTAACCCGTTCCATAACCCTATCCCTAATCCTAACCCGTACACAAAACCTAACCATAACACCTAACCTAACCCTAACCCTAACCCTAACCCTTACCCTAACCCGTACCCAAACGGTAAACCTAACCCGTACCCTAACACTAACCCAAACCCGTACTCTAACCCTAACCCTAACCATAACCATAACCCGCACCCTAAACTTAACCCTAACCCTAACCAAAACCATAACCCTTAACCGTAACCTAACCCTAACCCATACCCTAAACCTAACCCTAACCTTATCCGTAACCCTAACCCATACTCTAACCCTAAAACTAACCCATACCCTAAACCCAACCCTAACCCTAACCCGTACCCTAACACTAACCCTAACCCTAACCCTGACCCTAAACCTAACCCTAACCCTTACACTAATCCTAACCCTAACCCTAACCCGCACACAAAACCTAACCCTAACCCGTACCCTAAACCTAACCCGTAACCTAAACCTAACCATAACCCTAAACTTAACCCGTACGCTAACGCTATCCCGTACCCTACACCTAAACCTATCCCGTATCCTAACCCTAAAGCTAACCCTAAGCCTAAACCGTACATTAATCCCAAACCTAACCCTAACACTAACCCTACACCGTACTCTAACCCTAACCCTAACCCTAACCCTAACCCTAACCCTAACTCGTACACTAACCCTAACCCAAACCCTAACCCTAACACTAATCCTACCCCGTACTCTAACCCTAAACCTAACCCTAATCCTAACCCTAACCCGTACCCTAACCCTAACCCTAACCCTAACCCTAACCCTAACACTAACTGTATTCTAACCCTAACCCTAACCCTCACCCTAACCCTAACCAGTACTTAACCCTAACCCATACCATAACCCTAAACCTAACCCTTACCCTAACCCTAACCCTAATTCGTACCATAACCCTAAACCTAACCCTGACCCTAACCCTAATCCTAACCCATACCCTAAACCTAAACCGTACCTTAAACCTAACCCTAACCCTAACTCGTACCCTAAACCTACCCTAACCCTGACCCTAACCATAACCCTAATCCATACCCTAAGCCTAACCCATACCCACCCTAACCCTAAACCTAACCCTAACCCTAAACCGTACCCTAAACGTAACCTTAACCCTCTACCAAACCCGTACCCATACCTATCCCGTAACCTAACCCTAACCCTAAACCGTTCCCAAACCCTAACAGTAACCCTAACCTATACACTAGCACTAACCCTAACCCTAACCCTAACCCGGACCCTAAACCTAACCCTTACCCTGACCGTAACACTACCCCTATCCCATACCCGAACTCTAAAACGTACACGAACACTAACCCTAAACATAACCCATACCCTAACCCTAAACGTAACCCTAGGCGGTACCCAAACCCTAACCCGAAACTTAACCCTAACCCTAACCAGTACCCTAACCCTACCCATAGCGTAATCCTAACTCTAACCCTAACCCCTAAACCTAAGCCTAACCCTAACCCTTACCCGAACCCGTACCCAAACGGTAAACCTAACCCGTACCCTAAGACTAACCCAAACCCGTACTCTAACCCTAACCATAACCCTAACCCTACCCCTAACCCGCACCCTAAACTTAACCCTAACCCTAAACCAAACCATTACCCTTAACCGTAACCTAACCCTAACCCATAACCTAACCATAACCCTAACCTTAACCATAACCCTAATCCGTACCCAAACCAAAAACTAACCCATACCCTAACCCCAACCCTAACGCTAACCCGTACCCTAACACTAACCCTAACCCTAACCCTGACCCTAAACCTAACCCTAACCCTTACCCTAACCCTAACCCTAACACAACCCGCACCCTAAACTTAACCCTAACCCGTACCCTAGAGCTCTACCGTAACCTAAACCGAAGCCTAAACCTAAACTTAACCCGTTCGCTAACCCTATCCCGTACCCTAAACCTAACCCTAACCCGTACCCTAAACATACACCGTAACCTAAACCTAACTCTAACCCTAAACATAACCCGTATGCTAACCCTATCCCGTACCCTAAACCTAACCCTAACCCATATCCAAACCCTAACCTAACCCTAAGCCTAACCCGTATATTAACCCTTACCCTAACCCTTACACTAACCCTACCCGGTACCCTAACCCTAACCCTAACCCTAACCCGTACCCTTAACCTATCCCTAACCCTAACTCGTACCCTAACCCTAACCCTAAACCTGACCCTAACCCTAACCCTAACCCGTACCCTAAAACTAACCCATACCCTAACCCTAACAATAAACCTAACCCTATCCTTAACCCGTACACTAAACCTAACCCTAACTCTTGACCTAACCCATACCCAACCTTATCCCGTACCCTAACCCTAACCCTAACCCGTACCCAAACCCAAACAGTAACACTAACCCATACCCTAGCGCTAACCCAAACCCTAACCCTAAGCCTAACTAGCACCCTAAACCTAAACCTAACCCTAACCATAACCATAAAACTTACCCGTACCCTAAACCTAACCCATAACCTAACACTAACCCTCACCTTAACCGTAACCCTAACCCGTACCCTAACCCTAAAACTACCCGTACACTAACCCTAACCCATACCCTAACACTAACCCTAACCCTAACCCTGACCCTAAACCTAACCCTAACCCTTACACTAATCCTAACCCTAACCCTAACCCGTAACCTAAACCTAACCCTAAGCCTAAACTGTACATTAACCCCAACACTAACCCTAACAATAACACTACCCTGTACTCTAACCCTAACCCTAAACCTGACCCTAGCACATACACTAACCCTAACCATAATCGTAACACTAATCCTACCCCGTTCTCTAACCCTAAACCTAACCCTAAAACTAAAACTAACCCTAACCCGTACTCTAACACTACCCTAACTCTAAACGTAACCCTAACCCTTACGCTAACCCTAACCCGTACCCTAACACTAACCCTAAACCTAACACTATCCTGAACGGTACTCTAACCCTAAACCTAACCCTAACTCTAAACCTAACCCGTACTATAACCCTAAAACTAACCCTAACCATAACCTAACCTTAACCCATATTCTAACCCTTTCCCGTAGCCTAACCCTAACCCTAAACCTAACCCTAAACCCTAACACTAAACCTAACCCTATTCCTTACCCTATGCCGTACCCAAATGGAACACCTAACCCGTACCCTAACACTAACCCAAACCCGTACTCTAACCCTAACCATAACCCTAACCCTATCCCTAAACCGCACACTAAACTTAACCCTAACCCTAACACTAACCTTAACCCTTAACCGTACCCTAACCCTAACCCACACCCTAACCCTAACCCTAACTTTAACCGTAACCCTAACCCGTAACCTAACCCTAAAACTAACCCGTACCCAACCCCCAACCCTAACCCTAACCCATACCCTAACACTAACCCTAACACTAACCCTGACCCTAAACCTAACCCTAACCCGTACACTAACCCTAACCCTAACCCTAACCCGCACCCTAAACCTAACCATAACCCGTACCCTAAACCTATCCCGTAACCTAATCCTAACCATAATCCTAAACTTATCCCATACGCTAACCCTATCCCATACCCTAAACCTAACCCTAACCCGTAACCTAACCCTAAACCTAACCCTAAGCCTAACCCGTACATTAACCCTAACCCTAACCCTAACCCTAACACTAACCATACCCTGTAATCTAACCCAAACCCTACCCTAACCCTAACCCTAACCCATACCCTAACCCTAACCCTAACCCTAAACCTTTCCCTAACCCTAACACTAACCCTAACCCTTACTCTAACCCTAACCCTAACCCTTACCCTAAGTGTACTCTAAGCCTAACCCTAACCATCACCCTAACCCTAACCCGTAATTTAACCCTAACCCGTACCGTAGACCTAACCCTAAACAGTACCCTAACCCTAACAATAATTCGTACCCTAACCCTAACCCTAACCCTGACACTAACCCTAACCCTAACCCTTACCCTAAACCTAACCTGTACCCTAACCCTAAACCTAACCCTAACCCGTACCCTAAACCTAACCCTAAACCGTACCCTAACCCTAAACCTAACCCTAAACGTGACCCTAACCCTAACCCTAAACGTACCCTAAGCCTAACCCATACCCTAAACCTAACCCTAACCCTAACCCTATCCGTACTCTAACCCTAACCCTAACCCAACCCCGTATTCTAACCCTAACCCTAACCATAACCGGCACCCTAAACTTAACCCTAACCCTAACCCAAACCATAACCCTTAACCGTAACCTAACCCTAACCCATACCCTAAACCTAACCCTAACCTTAACCGTAACCCTAACCCATACCCTAACCCTAAAACTAAACCGTACCCTAAACCCAACGCTAACACTAACCCATACGCTAACACTAACCCTAACCCTAACACTGACCCTAAACCTAACCCTAAACCTTACACTAATCCTAACCCTAACCCTAACCCGCACCCAAAACCTAACAATAACCCGTACCCTAACCCTAACCCATAACCTAAACCTAACCATAACCCTAAACTTAACCCGTACGCTAACCCTATCCCGTACCCTACACCTAAACCTAACCCATATCCTAACCCTAAAGCTAACCCTAAGCCCAAACCGTACATTAATCCCAAACCTAACCCTAACACTAACCCTACACCGTACTCTAACATTACCCTAAACCTAACCCGTACACTAACCCTAAACCTAGCCCTAAACCTAACACTAATCCTACCCCGTATTCTAACCCTAATCCTAACCCTAACCCGTACCCTAACCCTAACCCTAACCCTAACACTAACTGTATTCTAACCCTTACCCGAACCCTCACCCTACCCCTAACCCGTACTTAACCCTAACCCATACCATAACCCTAAACCTAACCCTTACCCTAACCCTAACCCTAACTCGTACTATAACCCTAAACCTAACCCTGACCCTAACACTAACCCTAACCCGTACCCTAAACCTAAACCGTACCTTAAACCTAACCCTAACCCTAACCCGTACCCTAAACCTAACCCTAACCCTAACTCGTAACCTAAACCTACCCTAACCCTGTCCCTAACCCTAACCCTAACCCATACCCTAAGCCTAACCCATACCCACCCTAACCCTAAACCTAACCCTAACCCTAAACCGTACCCTAAACGTAACCCTAACCCTCTACCTAACCCGTACCCATAACTATCCCATAACCTAACCCTAACCCTAACCCGTTCTCAAACCCTAACAGTAACCCTAACCTATACCCTAGCGCTAACCCTAACCCTAACCCTAACCCGGACCCTAAACCTTACCCTTACCCTGACCGTAACAGTACCCCTATCCCGTACCCTAACTCTAAACTGTACACGAACACTAACCCTAAACCTAACCCATACTCTAACCCTAAACGTAACCCTAGCCCGTACCCAAACCCTAACCCGAAACTTAACCCTAACCCTAACCCGTACCCTAACCATACCCGTAGCGTAATCCTAACACTAACCCTAACCCCTAAACCTAAGCCTACCCCTAACCCTATCCCAAACCCGTAACCAAATGGTAAACCTAACCCGTACCCTAAGACTAACCCAAACCCGTACTCTAACCCTAACCATAACCATAACCCTAACCCTAACCCGCACCCTAAACTTAACCCTAACCCTAACCCAAACCATAACCTAACCCTAACCCTAACCTTAACCATAACCCTAATCCGTACCCAAACCCTAAAACTAACCCATACCCTAACCCCAAACTTAATGCTAACCCGTACCCTAACACTAACCCTAACCCTAACCCTGACCCTAAACCTAACCCTAACCCTAACCCAACCCGCACCCTAAACCTAACCCTAACCCGTACCCTAAAGCTCTACCATAACCTAAACCGAAGCCTAACCCTAAACTTAACCCGTTCGCTAACCCTATTCCGTACCCTAAACCTAACCCTAACCCTAACCCAACCCGCACCCTAAACCTAACCATAACCCCTACCCTAAAGCTGTACCGTAACCTAAACCGAAGCCTAACCCTAAACTTAACCCGTTCGCTAACCCTATTCCGTACCCTAAACCTAACCATAACCCGTACCCTAAACCTACACCGTAACCTAAACCTAACCCTAACCCTAAACATAACCTGTACGCTAACCCTATCCCGTACCCTAAACCTAACCCTAACCCATATCCAAACCCTAACCTAACCCTAAGCCTAACTCGTATATTAACCCTTACCCTAACCCTAACACTAACCCTACCCCGTACCCTAACCCTAACCCTAACCCTAACTCTAACTCGTACCCTTAACCTATCCCTAACCCTAACTCATACCCTAACCCTAACCCTAAACCTGACCCTAACCCTAACCCTAACCCGTACCCTAAAACTAACCCATACCCTAACGCTAACAATAAACCTAACCCTAACCCTAACCCGTACCCTAAACCAAACCCTAACTCTTGACCTAACCCATACCCAACCTTATCCCGTACCTTAACCCTAACCCTAACCCGTACCGAAACCCTAACAGTAACACTAAACCTTACCCTAGCGATAACCCAAAACCTAACCCTAAGCCTAACCAGCACCCTAAACCTAAACCTAACCCTAACCATAACCATAAAACTTACCCGTACCCTAAACCTAACCCATACCCTAACACTAACCCTAAACTTAACCATAACCCTAACCCGTACCCTAACCCTAAAACTACCCGTACCCTAACCACAACCCTAACCCTAACACGTACCATAACCCTATCCCTAACCCTAACCCTGACCCTAAACCTAACCCTAACCCATACCCAAACCCTAATCCTAACACGCACCCTAACCCTAAACCTAACCCTAACACTTTCCCTAACCCGTACCCAAACGGTAAAACTAACCCGTAACCTAAGACTAACCCAAACCCGTACTCTAACCCTAACCCTTACCCTAACACTAACCCTACCCCGTACTCTAACACTAACCCTAACCCTAACCTGTACCCTAAACCTAACCCTAACCCTAACCCTAACACTAACCCTAACCCGTAATCTAACCCAAACCTAACACTAACCCTAACCCGCACCTAATCCTAACCCTAACCTGTACCCTAACTCTAACCCGTAACCTAAACCTAAACCTAAACCTAAACTTATCCCGTGCACTAACCCTATCCTGTACCCTAAACCTAACCCTAACCTGTACCCTAACCCTAACCCTAACCCTAACCCTATCCGTAAACAAACCCTAACCCTAACCCTAACCCTAACACTAACCCTAACCCATACTCTAACACTAACCCTAACCCTAAAACTAACCCTAACCCGTGTTCTAACCCTAACCCGTACCCTAACACTCACCCTTAGCCTAACCATAAACCTAACCCGTACCCTAACCTTAAACGTAACCCTAACCCGAACCCAAACCCTAAACCAATCCCATACCCTAACCCTAATGCTAACGTGTCCCTAACCCTAGACCTAACCCGTACTCTAACCATAACCCGTACCCTAACACTAACCCTAAACCTAAACCTAAACCGTACCCTAACCCTAACACTATCCCTAATCCTAACACTATCCCATACACTAACCCTAACCCTAACCCTAACCCGTACCCGTACCCTAACCCTAACCCTAACTCTAACCCTAACACTAACCCTACCCCGTACTCTAACACGAACCCAAACCGTAACCCTAACCCGTACCCTAACCCGTAACCTAACCCTAACCCTAACCTGTACGCTAACACGTTCCATAACCCTAACCCTAATCCTAACCCTAAACCTAAACCAAAACCATACCCTACCCCTCACCCTAACCCATACCCTAACCCTAACTCGTACCCTAACCCTAACCCTTACCCTAACCCCTAAACCTAACCCTAACCTGTAACCTAAACCTAACCCTAACCCTAACTCGTACCCTAACTATAACCCTAACCATGTCCCTAACCCGTACCATAACCCTAACCCGTAACCTAAACCTAACCCTATCCCTAAACTTCACCCACACACTAACCCTATACCGTAACCTAAACCTAACCCTAAAGCGTACCCTAAACCTAACCCTAACCCTATCCGTACACTATCCTTAACCCTAACCCTAAACCTAACACTAACCCTAACCCGTACTCTAACCCTAAACCTAACCCTAACTCTAAACCTAACCCGTAATATAACCCTAACACTAATCCTAACCCTAAGCCTAACCCTAACCCTAACACTAACCCTAACCCGTACTCTAACCCTAACCCTAACCCTAATCATACTCTAACCCTAACCCTAACCCTCACCCTAACCCTAACCCGTACTGTAACCATATACCGTACCATAACCCTAAACCTAACTCGTACACTAACACTAACCCTAAACCTGATCCTAACACTAACCCCAACCTATACCCTAAACCTAACCTGTACCCTAAGCCTAACCCTAACCCTAACCCTTACCCTCACCCGTACACAAACGGTAAACCTAACCCATACCCTAACACTAACCCAAACCCGTACTCTAACCCTAACCCTAACCGTAAACCTAACACGCACCCTGAACCTAACCCTAACCCTAACACAAACCATAACCCTTAACCGTAACCTAACCCTAACACATACCATAACCCTAACCCTAACCTTCACCATAAACCTAACCCATACCCTAACCCTAAAACTAACCCGTACCCTAACCCCAACCCTAACCCTAGCCCATACGCTAACACTAACCCTAACCCTAACCCTGACCCTAAACCTAACCCTAACACTTACACTAATCCTAACCCTAACCGTAACCCATAACCTACATGTAACCCTAAGCCTAAACCGTACATTAACCCCAACCCTAACCCTAACACTAACACTACCCCGTACTCTAACCCTAACCCTAACCCTGACCCTAACCCATACACTAAACCTAACCATAACCCTAACACTAATCCTACCCCGTACTCTAACCCTAAACCTAACCCTAAAACTAACACTAACCCTAACCCGTACTCTAACACTAACCCTAACTCTAAACATACCCCTAACACTTACGCTAACCCTAACCCGTACCCTAACACTAACCCTAACACTAACCCTGACCCTAAACCTAACCCTAACCCGTACACTAACCCTAACCCATACCCTAAACCTAAACCTAACCTTAAGCATAACCCTAACTTGTACCCTAACCCTAAAACTAACCCGTACCCTAAACCCAACCCTAAACTTAACGCGTACACTAACACTAACCCTAACCCTAACCCTGATCCTAAACCTAACCCTAACCGCACACTAACCCTAATCCTAAACCTAACCTTAACACTAACCCTATCCCGTACTCTAAACCTAACCCTAACCCTAACCCTAACCCTAACCCTAACCCGTTCTCTAACATTAACCCTAACCCTAACACTAACCATAACCCTAACACTAACCCTAACCAGTACTCTAACCCTAAACCTAACCCTAACACTAACCCTAACCCCCTACTATAATCCTAACCCTAAACCTAACCCTTACCATAACCCTAAGTCGTACCGTAACCCAAACCCGTACCCAACCCTAAACCTAACCCTAAACCTAACCCTAACCTTGACCCTAACCCTAACCCTAACCCCGTACCCTAACCCTAACCCTAACCCGCATCCTAAACCTAACCCAAACCCTAGACCTAACCCGTAGCCTAACCCTAACCCGTACCCTAACACTAACCCGAACCATAACCATAACACTAACCCTAACCCTAACCCGTACACTAACCATAACCCTAACCCATACCCTAACCTTAACCCGTACCCTAACCCTAACCCAGGGCCTAACTCTAACCCGCACCATAAACCTAACCCTAACCCTAGACATAACCCGTACCCTAACCCTATCACGTACCCTAACCCTAGTCCTAACCCGTATCCTAACCCTAACACTAACCCTAACCCTAACCCTAACCCGTACCCTAACCCTAACCCGTAACATAAACCTAACCCTAACCCGTACCCTAACCATAAATCTAACCCTAACACTATCCGTACACTAACCCTAACCCTAACCCTAACCCTAACACTAACCCTAAAACGTACTCTAACAATAACCCTAACCCTAAACCTAACCCTAACCAGTAATCTAACCTAACCTGTAACCTAACCCTAAACCAGGGCCTAACTCTAACCCGCACCGTAAAACTAACCCTAACCCTAGACCTAACACTTACACTAACCCTATAACGTACCGAAACCTTAACCCTAACCCATACCGGTATCCTAACATTAACCGTAACCCTAACCCTAACCCTAACCCTAAACCTAACCCGTACACTAACCCTAAACTGAACCCTAATCCTAACCGTAACCCGTACCCTAACCCTACCCGTAGCCTAACCCTAACTCTAACCCTTACCCCTAACCCTAACCCTAACCCGCACCTAAACCTAACCCTAACCCTAACCCGCACCTAAACCTAACCCTAACCCGTACCCGAACCCTAACCCTAACCCTAACCGTAACCCTATCCGTACACTGACCCTAACCCTAACCCTAAACCTAACCCTAACCCGTACTCTAACCCTAACCCATACACTAACACTAACCCTAACCCTAACACTAACCCTAACCAGTACTCTAACCCTAAACCTAACCCTAACTCTAACCCTAATCCGTACTATAACCCTAACACGAACCCTAACACTACCCCTAACACTAACAATAACCCTACCCCGTACTCTAACCCTAAACCTAACCCTAACTCTAACCCTAACCCGTAATGTAACCCTAACCCTAAACCTAACCATAACCCCAAACCGTACAGTAACCCTAACGCATACCCTAATCCTAACCCTAACCCTAAACCAGCCCTAACCTTGACCCTAATCCTAACCCTAACCCGTACCCTAACCCTAAACCGTAACCTAACCCTAACCCTAAACCTAACCCGTACCCAAACCCTAAATGTAACCCTAACCCTTACCCAAACCCTAACCCTAACACGAACCCTAACCCTAAACCTAACCCTAACATGCACACTAAACCTAACCCTAACCCTAGACATAACACCTACACTAACCCTATCCCATTATCTAACCTTAACCCTAACCCGAAACGTAACCCTAACACAAACCCTAACCCTAAACCTAACCCGTACCCTAACCCTACCCATAGCCTAACACTAACTCTAAACCTAAACGCTAACCCTAACCCTAACCCTTACCCTAACCTGTACCCAAATGGAAAACCTAACCCGTACCCTAACACTAACCTAAACCCGTACTCTAATCCAAAACCTAACCCTAACCCTAACCCTAACCCGTACCCTAACCCTTCCCGTAGCCTAACCCTAACTCTAACCCTAACCCCTAACCCTAACCCTAACCCTAACCCTTACCCTAACACTTACCCAAACGGTAAACCTAACACGTACCCTAACACTAACCCAAACCCATACTCTAACCATACCCCTAACCATAACCATAACCCGCACCCTAAACTTAACCCTAACCCTAACCCAAACCATAACCCTTAACCGTAACCTTACCCTAACCCATACCCTAACCCTAACCCTAACCTTAAACGTAACCCTAACTCGTACCTTAACCCTAAAACTAACACGTACCTTAACCCCAGCCCTATCATTGACGGGTACACTAACACTAACCCTAACCCGAACCCTGACCCTAAACCTAACCCTAACTGTACACTAACCCTAAACCTAACCCTAATCCTAATCCTGTACCCTAAAACTAACCCTAACCCACATCATAAACCTAACCCAAAACCTAGACCTAACCCGTAGCCTAACCCTAACCCGTACCCAAACCTTAACAGTAACCCTAAACCATACCCTAGCGCTAACAAAAACCCTAACCCTAACTCTAACCATTACCCGTACCCTAACCCTAACCCATACCCTAACCCTAAACCTAAACTTAACTGTAACCCTGACCAGTACCTTAAACCTAAAATTAACCAGGACAATAACGCCAACCCTAACCCTAACCCGTACCCTAACCCTAACCCTAACCCTAACCCTAACCCACACCTAAACCTAGCCCTAACCTGTAACCTAAGCCTAACCCTAAACCTAAACTTAACCCGTACGCTAAACCTATCCTGTACCCTTAACCAAACCCTAACCAGTAACCAAAACCTAAACCTACCCCCAAGCCTATCCCTAACCCTTACCCTAACCCTATCCCTAACGCTAACCCTGACCCTAAACCTAACCCTAAACCGTACCCTAACCCTAACACTAACCCTAACCCTCACCTAAACCTAACCTTAACCCGTACCCTAACCCTAACCCGTAACCTAAACCTAAACCTAAACCTAACCCTTAACTTAACACATACGCTAACCCTAACCCGTACCTTAACCTAACCCATACCCTAATCCTAACCCTAACCCTAACCCTAACCCTATCCGCACTCTAACCCTAACCCTAACACTAACACTAACACTAACCCTAGCCCGTACTCTAACACTAACCCTAACCATAAACGTAAACCTAACCCATACGCTAAACCTAACCTGTACCCTAACACTAACCCTAACTCTAACACTATCCCTAACCCATACTCTAACCCTAAACCTAACCCTATCTCTAACCCAAACTCGTATTGTAACCCTAAACCTAACCCTAACCTTAAACCTAATCCTAACCCGTACTCTAACCCTATCCTTTAGCCTAACACTAACTCTAACCCTAACCCCTAAACCTAACCCTAACCCTTACCTAACCCGTACCCAAACGGTAAACCTAAACCATTCCATAACACTAACCCAAACCCGTACTCTAAACCTAACCCTAACCCTAACACTAAACCACACCCTAAACATAACCCTAACCCTAACGCTAACCATAACCCTTAACCGTACCCTAAACCTAACCCTAACTCATACCCTAACCCTAACACTGACCCTAACCCTAACCCGTACACTAACCCTAACCCGTACCCGAACCCTAACCCTAACCCTATCCATAACCCTCCCGTACCCTAAACCTAACCCTAACCCTTGTCCTAACCCGTACCCAAACCTATCACGTACACTAACCCTAACCCTAAACCCTATCCAAACCCTACGAGTAACCCTAACCCATTCACTAGCGCTAAGCCTAACCCTAACCCTAAGCCTAACCCGCACTCTAAACCTAAACCTTACCGTAACCCTAACCATAACCCTTAACTGTACCCTAACCCTAACCCATAACCTAACACAAACCGTAACCTTAACCATAATCCTAAACCATACCCTAACCCTAAAACTAACCCGTAACATAACCCAAAAGCTAACCCTAACCCGTACCATAACCCTATCCCTAATCCTAACCCTGACCCTAAACCTAAGCCTAACCCATATCCTAACCCTAACCCTCACCTAAACCTAACCCTAACCCGTACCCTAACCCTAAACCGTAACCTAAACCTAAACCTAACCCTAAACTTATCCCGTACACTAACCCTATCCTGTACCCTAAACCTAACCCTAACCTGTACCCTAACCCTAACCCTAACCCTAACCCTATCCGTACACTATCCCTAACCCTAACCCTAACACTAAACCTAACCCATACTCTAACCCTAACCCTAACCCTAACCCTAAAACTAACCCTAACCCGTACTCTAAACCTAACCCGTACCCTAACCCTAAACCGTAACCTAAACCTAAACCTAACCCTAAACTTATCCCGTACACTAACCCTATCCCGTACCCTAACCCTAACCCTAACACTAACTATACTCTAAACCTAACCCTCACCCTAACCCGTACACTAACCCTAACCAAACCTTAACCCTAACCCTAACCCGTATCCTAACCCTACCAATAGCCTATTCCTAACTCTAACCCTAAACCCTAACCCTAAGCCTAACCGTAACCCATACCTGAACCCGTACCAAACGGTAAACTAACCCGTACCGGAAAACTAACCCAAATCCGTACTCTAACCCTAACCGTAACCCTAAACTTACCCCTAACCCGCACCCTAAACTTAACCCTAACCCTAACCCAAACCATAACCCTTAACCGTAACCTAACCCTAACCCATACCCTAACCCTAACCCTAACCCTAAAACTAACCCTAACCCGTACTCTAAACCTAACCCGTACCCTAACCCTAAACCGTAACCTAAACCTAAACCTAACCCTAAACTTATCCCGTACACTAACCCTATCCCATACCCTAACCCTAACCCTAACACTAACTGTACTCTAAACCTAACCCTCACCCTAACACGTACACTAACCCTAACCAAACCTTAAACCTAACCCTAACCCGTATCCTAACCCTACCAGTAGCCTATTCCTAACTCTAACCCTAAACCCTAACCCTAAGCCTAACCGTAACCCATACCTGAACCCGTACCCAAACGGTAAACTAACCCATACCGGAAAACTAACCCAAATCCGTACTCTAACCCTAACCGTAACCCTAACCCTAACCCTAACCCGCACCCTAAACTTAACCCTAACCCTAACCCAAACCATAACCCTTAATCTTAACCTAAGCCTAACACATAACCTAACCCTAACCCTAACCTTATCCATAACCCTAATCTGTAAGCTAAGCCTAAAACTAACCCGGACCCTAACCCCAACCCTAACCCTAACAAGTACCCTAACACTAACCCTATCCCTAACCCTGACCCTAAACCTAATCCAAACCTTACACTAACCCTAACCCTAACCCAACCCAAACCCTAAACCTAACCATAACCCGTACCCTAACCCTAACCGGTAACCTATACCGAACCCTAACACTAAAATTAAACCGTTCGTTAACCCTATCCCGTACCCTAAACCTAATCCTAACCCGTATCTTAACCCTAACCTAAGCATAAGCCTAAACCGTACTTTAACCCCAACCCTAACCCTAACATTAACCCTACCCGTACTCTAACCCTAACCCTAACCCTAACCCGTACCCTAAACCTAAGCCTAACCTTAACTCGTACCCTATCCCTAACAGTAAACCTGACCCTAACACTAACCCTAACCCGTACCCTAAACCTAACCCATACCCTAACCCTAACCCTAAACCTAACCCTAACTCTAACCCATACCCTAAACCTAACCCTCACCCTTGACCTAACCCGTACCCAACACTATCCCATACACTAACCCTAACCCTAACCCGTACCCAAAACCTAACAGTAACCCTAACCTATACCTTAGCGCTAACCCTAACCCTAACCCTAAGCCTAACCCGCACCCTAAACCTAAATCTAACCCTAAACTTAACCATAACCCTTACCCGTACCCTAACCCTAACACATACTCTAACAATAACCCTAACCTTAACCGTAACCCTAACCTGTACCCTAACCATAAAACTAACCCGTACCCTAACCCCAACCCTAACCCTAACCCGTACCATAATCCTATCCCTAACCCTAACCCTGACCCTAAACCTAACCCCAACCCGTACCCTAACCCTAACCCGCACCTAAACCTAACCCTAACCGGTACCCTAACTCTAAGCCATAACCTAAACCTAACCCTAACCCTAAACTTAACCCGTACACTAACCCTATCCTGTACCCTAAACCTAACCCTAACCCGTACCCTAACCCTAACCCGAACCCTAACCCTATCCGTACACTAACCCTAACCCTAACACTAACCCTAACATGTACTCTAAACCTAACCCTAACCCTAAACGTAACCCTAACTTGTAATTTAACACTAACCCGTACCCTAACACTAACCCTAACCCTAACACTATCCCTAACCTGTACCCTAACCCTAAACGTAACCCTAACTCGTACCCAAACCCTAACCCTAACACGTACTCTAAATCTAACCCTAAACCGCACACTAAAACTAACCCTAAACCTAGACCTAACACGTACACTAAACCTATCCTGTACCGTAACCTTAACCCTAACCCGTACCGTAACCCTAACACCTAACCTAACCCTAACCCTAACCCTAACCCATAGACTAACCCTAACCCGAAACCTAACCCTAACGCTAACCCTCAACGTACCCTAACCCTAACCCAAACCCGTACCCTAACACTAACCCTTACCCTAACCCTACACCTAACCCATAACCTAACCCTAAACGTAACCCTAACCCGTACCCAAACCCTAACCCTAACACGTACCCTAACACTAACCTATCCCTAACCCGCACACTAAACCTAAACGAAACCCTAGACCTAGCACGTACACTAAACCTATACCGTACCGTAACCTTAACCCTAACCCGTACCGTAACCCTAACACTAACCCTAACCCTAACCCGAACCCTAACCCGTACACTAACCCTAACCCTAACCCTAAACTTACCCTAACGCTAACCCTAACCCTAACCCTAACACTAACCCTTACCCGTACTCTAACTCTAACCCTAACCCTAACACTGACCATAACCCTAACACTAAACCTAACATGTACTCTAACCCTAAACCTAACCCTAACACTAAACCAAATCCCCTACTATAACCCTAACCCTAAACCTAACCCTAAACCTAACCCTAACTCATACCGTAACCCGAAATCGTACCCTAACCCTAACCCTAACCTTAAACTAACCCTAACCCTGACCCTAACACTAAACTTAATCCTGTACCCTAACCCTAACGCTAACCCGCACCCTAAACTTAACCCTAACCCTATCACAAAACATAACCCTTAACCGTAACATAACCCTAACCCATACCCTAACCCTAACCTAACATTAACCATAACGCTAACCTGTACCCTAACCCTAAAACTAACCCATACCCTAACCGCAACCCTAACCCTAACCTGTCCCCTAACACTAACCATAACCCTAACCCTGACCCTAAACCTAACCCTAACCCTTACATTAACCCTAACCCTAACCCGCACCCTAAACCTAACACTAACCCATACCCTAACCCTAACCCGTAACCTAACCCTAACCCTAACCCTAAACTTAAACCGTACGCAAACCCTATCCCGTACCCTAAACCTAACCTTAACCTGTAACCTAACAGTAAACCTAACCCTAAGCCTAACCCATACATTAACCCTAACCCTAACACTAATACTAACCCTACCACATACTCTAACCCTAATCCTAACTCTAACCCTAACCCGTAACCTAACCCTAACCCTAACCCTAACCCTAACACTAACCCTACCCCGTACTCTAACCCTAACACAAACCCTAACCCTAACCCGTACTCTAACCTTAACCCTAACCCTAACCCTAATCCTAACCATTTTCTAACCCTAACACTAACCCTCACCCTAACCCTAACTGTACTGTAACCCTAACCCGTACAATATCCCTAACCCTATTCCGTACCCTAAACCTAACTCGTCACCTAAACCTAACCCTAACCCTAAACTTAACCCGTATGCTAACCCTATCCTGTACCCTAAACCTAACCCTAACCCGTACCCCTACCCTAACACAAACCCTAAGCCTAACCCGAACTCTAACCCTAACCCCTAACCCTAACCCTAACCCTAACCCTTACCCTAACCGGTACCCAAACGAAACCTAACCCGAACCCTAACACTAACCCAAACCGGTACCCTAACACTAACCCTAACCCTAACCCTAACCCTAACCCTAACCCTAACCCTAACCCTAAACGGCACCCTAAACTTAACCCTAACCCTAACCCTAACATTAACCCTTAACGGTACCCTAACCCTAACTCGTACCCTAACCCTAACACTGACCCTAACCGGTACCCTAACACTAACCCTAACCCTAACCCTAACCCTAACCCTAACCCTAACCCTAAACGGCACCCTAAACTTAACCCTAACCCTAACCCTAACATTAACCCTTAACGGTACCCTAACCCTAACTCGTACCCTAACCCTAACACTGACCCTAACCCTAAACCATACCCTAATCCTAACCCGTACCCTAACCCTGAACCTAACCCTAACCCTACCCGTACACTAAACCTAACCCTAACCCTAACTCGTACCCTAAAACTAACCCTAACCCTGACCCTAACCCTAATCCTAACCCATAACCTAAACCTAACCCATACCCTAAACCTAACCATAAACTTAACCCTAACACTATTCCGTACCCTAAACCTAACCCTAATCCTTGCCCTAACCCGTACCCAACCCTATCCCGTACCCTAAACCTAACCCTAACCGGTCCCCAAACCCTAAGAGTAAACCTAGTCTATACCCTAGCGCTAACCCTAACCCTAACCCTAACCGTAACAATAAACCGCACCCTAAACCTAAACCTAACCCACACCCTAAACATAACCCTTACCCGTACCCTAACCTAACCCATACCCTAACCCTAACCCTAAACTTAACCGTAAACCTGACCCGTACCCTAACCCTAAAATTAACCCGTACCCTAACCCTAACCCTAAATCTAACCCTAACCCGTACCCTAACCCTAACCTTAACCCTAAACCTAATCCTAACTCTAAACCTAACCCGTACTCTAACCCTAACCCTAACCCTAACCCTAACCGTACTCTAACCCTAACACTAACCCACACCCTAACACTAACCCGTACTGTAACAAAACCCGTACCCTAACCCTAAATCTCACCCGGACCCTAACCCCAACCCTAACCCTAACCCTTACCCTAAACCTATCCCTAACGCTAACCCTGACCCTAATCCTAACCCTAAACAGTAGCCTAACCCTAACCATAACCCTCACCTAAACCTAACCCTAACCCGTACCCTAACCCTAACCCATAACCTAAACCTAACCCTAACCATAAACTTAAACTGTACGCAAACACTATCCCGTACCCTAAATCTAAACCTAACCCGTATCCTAACCCTAAACCTAACCCTAAGGCTAACCCATACATTAACCCTAACCCTAACACTAACACTAACCCTACACTGTACTCTAACACTATCCCTAACCCTAACCCGTACCCTAACACTAACCCTAACCCTAACCCTAACCCTAACACTAACCCTAAACCGTACTCTAATCCTAACCTAAACCTAACCCTACCGTACTCTAAACCTAACCCTTACCCTCACCCTAACCCTATCCCATACTGTAACCCTAACCCATACCATAACCCTAACCCTAACCCGTACCCTAAACCTATCCCTAACTCATACCCTAACCCTTAACCTAACCCTGACCCTAACCCTAATCCTAACCCGTACCTTAAACCTAACCCGTGACCTAACCCTAACCCTAACCCGTACCCTAAACCTAACCCTAAATCTAACTCGTACCCTAACCCTAACCCTAACCATGACCCTAACCCTAACCATGGCCTGTACCCTAAACCTAACCCATACCATAATCCAAATCGTAAATCTAACCCTAACCCTAAACTCTACCCTAAACCTACCCTAAACCTTGACCTAACCCGAACCCAAACCTATCCCTTAACCTAAACCTAACCCTAACCCGTACCCAAACCCTAACAGTAACCCTAACCCATACCAAACGCTAACCCTAACCCTTACACTAACCCTAACCCGCACCCTAAACCTAAACCTAACCCTAACCCTAACCTTAACCCTTACCCGTACCCTAACCCTAACCCATAACCTAAACCTAACCCTAACTTTAACTGTAACCCTGACCTGTACACTAACCCTAAAACTAACCCGTACCCTATCCCCAACCCTAACCCTAACCCGTACCATAACCCTATCCCTAACCCTAACCCTGACCGAAAAACCTAACCCTAACCCGTACCCTAACCCTAATCCTAAACCTAACCCGCACCTAAACCTAACCCTAACCCATACCCTAACCCTAACCCGTAACCTAAACCTAACCCTAACCCTAAATTAAACCGTACGGAAACCCTATTCCGAACCCTAACCCGTACCCTAACCATAACCCTAACCCTATCCGTACACTAACCCTAACCCTAACCCCCTAACCCTAACCCGTACTCTAACCATAACCCTAACCCTAAACCTAACCCTAACCCGTACTCTAACCCTAACCCGTACCCTAACACTAACCCTAACCCGTACCCTAACCCAAACCCGTAAACTAAACCTAACCCTAACCCTAAACTTAACCCGTACGCTAACCCTATTCCGTACCCTAAACCTAACCTGAACCCGTAATCTAACGCTACCTAAAACAAAGCCTAACCCGTACATTAACCCTAACCATAACCCTAACACTAACCCTACCGCGTACTCTAACACTAACCCTAACCCTAACCCGTATCCTAACCCTAACCCTAACCCTAACCCTAACACTAACACTAACGCTAACCCGTACTCTAAACCTAACCCTAACCCTCACCCTAACTCTAAACCGTACTGTAACCCTAACCGATACCATAACCCTAAACCTAACCCGTACCCTAAACCTAACCCTAACCCTAACCCGTACCCTAAACCTAACCCTAAAGCTAACTCGTACCCTAAACCTAACCCTAACCCTGACCTAACCCTAACACTAACCTGTACCCTAAGTTAACCCATACTCCAACCCTAACCCTAATCCCAACCCTAACACTTACCCTAACCCTAACCCTTACACTAATCCTAACCCGCACCCTAAACCTAACCCTATCCCGTACCCTAACCCTAACCCGTAACCTAAAACTAACCATAACCCTAAACTAAACCGTACGCTAACCCTATCCCGTACACTAAACCTAACCCTAACCCGTATCCTAACCCTAAACCTAACCCTAAGCCTAACCCGTACATTAAACCTAACCCTAAACCTAACACTAACCCTACCCCGTACTCTAACCCTAACCCTAACCCTAACCCGTACCCTAACCCTAACCCTTCCCTAACCCTAACACTAACCCTAACCCGTACTCTAACACTAAACCTAACCCTAACCATAACCGTACTCTAACCCCAAACCTAACCCTCACCCTAACACTAACCCGTACTGTAACCCTAACCCATAACATAACCCTAACTCTAACCCATACCCTAACCCTAACGCTAACTCGTACCCTAACCCTAACCCTGACCCTAACCCTAACGTGTACCCTAAACCTAACCCTGACCATAACCCTAACGCGTACCCTAAACCTAATCCTAACCCTAACCCTAAGCCGCACACTAAACCTAAACCTAAACCTACACCTAACAAGTACACTAACCCTAAACCGTACAGTAAACTAAACCCTAACCCGTACCGTAACCCTAACACTGAACTTAACCCTATCCCTAAACCTAACCCTAACCCCAACCCGTAGACTAACCCTAATGCGAACCCTAACCCTAACCCTAACCCGTACCTTAAACCTACGCGTAGCCTGACCCTAACCCTAACCCCTAACCCTAACACTAACACTAACCCTTACCGTATCCCGTTCCCAAACGGTAAACCTAACCCGTATCCTAACACTAACCCAAACTCGTAAGATAACGCTAACCCTAACCCTAACCCGCACCCTAAACTTAACCCTAATCCTAACCCAAACCATAACCCTTAACCGTAACCTAACACTAAGCCATACCCTAACCCTAACCTTAACCATAACCCTAACCCGTACCCTAACCCTAAAACTAACCCGTACCCTAACACCAACCCTAACCCTTATCCATACCGTAACACTAACCCTAACCCTAACCCTGACCATAAACTTAACCCTAACCTTTACATTAACCCTAACCCTAACCCTAACCCGCACCCTATACCTAACCCGAACACGTACCCTAACCTTAACCCGTACCCTAAACCTAACCCTAACCCTATACTTAACCCGCACGCTAACCCTATCCCATACCCTAAACCTAAACCTAACCCGTATCCTAACCCTAAACCTAACCCTAAGCCGAACCCGTACATAAACCCTAACACTAACCCTAACACTAACCCTAACACGTACTCTAAACCTAACCCTAACCCTATCCCGTACTCTAAACCTAACCCTAACACTTCCCTAACCCTAACCCGTATTGTAACCCTAACCCGTACCATAACCCTAACTCTAACCCGTACCCTAACCCTAACCCTAACTCGTACACTAACTCTAATCCTAACCCGTACTATAAGCCTAACCTTAAACGTAACCCTAACCCTAACACTACCCCTTACTCTAACCCTATCCCGTAGCCTAACCCTAACTCTAACACTAATCCCTAACTCTTACCCTAACCCTTACCCTAACCCGTACCCGAAAGGTAAACCTAACACGTACCCTAACACTAACCCAAACCCATACTCTAACCCTAACCCTAACACTAACCTTAACCCTAAACCGCACCCTAAACTTAACCCTAACCCTAAACCTAACCATAACCCTTAAACGTACCCTAAGCCTAACCCACACCCTAACCCTATCCCTAACTTTAAACGTAACCCTAACCCGTACCCTAACCCTAAAACTAACCCGTACCCTAAACCCAACCCTAAGGCTAACCCATACCCTAACACTAACCCTAACCCTAACCCTGACCCTTAACCTAAAACTAACCCGTACACTAACCCTAACCCTAACCCTAACCCGCACCCTAAACCTAACCATAACCCGTACCCTAACCCTAACCCGTAACATATATCTAACCCTAACCCTAAACTTAATCTGTACACTATCCCTATACCGTACACTAAACCTAACCCTAACCCGTAACCTAACCCTAAACCTAACCCTAAGCCTAACCCGTACATTAACCCTAACACTAACCCTAACACTAACCCTATCCCGTACTCTTACCCTAACCCTAACCGTAACCATAACCCGTACCCTAACCCTAACCCTAACTCTAACCCTTTCCCTAATCCTAACACTAAACCTAACCCGTATTCTAACCCTAACCCTAACCCTAACCCTAATCCCAACCGTATTCTAACCCTAACCCTAACCCTCATCCTAACCCTAAACCATACTGTAACCTTAACCCATAACAAAAACCTAACCCTAACCCGTACCCTAACCCTAACCCTAAGTCGTACCCTAACTCTAACCCTGACCCAAACACTATTGCAAACCCGTAACCTAAACCTAACCTGTACCCTAACCCTAACCCTAACCCTACACCGTACCCTAAACCTAACCCTAACCCTAACTCGTACCCTAACCCTAACCCTAACCCGTACCCTAAACATAACAATTACCCTAACCCTAAACCTAACCCTAACCCTAACTCGTACCCTAAACCTGAACCTAACCCTTGACCAAACCCGTACCCAACCCTATCCTGTACCCTAACCCTAACCCGTACCCTAACCCTAACAGGAACACTAACCCATACCCTAGGCAAACCGTAACCCTAAACCTAAGCCTAACCCCAACCCCAAACCTAAACCTAACCCTAATCCTAACCATACACCTTACCCGTACCCTAAACCTAACCCTTACCGTAACACTAACCCGAACCTTTACCGTAACCCTAACCCGTACCCTAACCCTAAAACTAACCCATACCCTAACCCCACCCCTAACCCTAACCAGTACCTTAACCTTATCCCTAACCTTAACCCTGACCCTAAACCTAAACCTAACCCATACCCTAACCCTAACCTGCACCGAAACCTAACCCTAACCCGTACCCTAACCCTAACCCGTAACCTAAACCTAACGCTAACCCTAAACTTAACCCGTACACTAACCCTATCCCGTACCCTAAACCTAACCCTAAACCGTACCCTAACCCTAACCCTAACGCTAACCCTAAAACTTCCGCACACTAACTCTAACCCTAACCCTAACCCTAAACCTAACCCTAACCCATACTCTAACCCTAACCCGTACCCTAAAACTAACCGTTACCCTAACCCTAAAACTAACCCGTACCCTAACCCTAAACGGAACCCTAACCTGTACCCAAACCCTATCCCTAACACGTACTCTAAACCTAAACCTAACCTTAAACCTAACCATAACCCGCACACTAAACCTAACCCTAACCCTAGACCTAACACTTACACTAACCCTATTGCGTACCAGAAACTTAACCCTAAACCGTACCGATACCCTAACACTAACCGTAACCCTAAACCGTACCCTAACCCTAACCCGTACCCTAACACTAACCCTAAGCGTAACACTAACCCTAACCCGTATTCTAACCCTAAAACTAACCCTAACTGTAACCCTAACCCGTAATATAACCCTAACCCGTACCCTAACACTAACCCTAACACTAACACTAACCCTACCCCGTACTCTAACCCTAAACCTAAACCTAATTCTAACCCTAACCCGTATGGTAGCCCTAACCCTAACCCTAACCCTAACCCTAACCCTAACCCTAACCCGTACAGTAACCCTAATGCGTACCCTAACCCTAACCCTAACCTTAAACCTAACCGTAACCCTGACCCTAATCCTAACCCTAAACCTAAACCTAACCATATCCCTGACACTAAACCTAAACCTAACCCGTACCCTAACCCTAAATATAACCCTAACCCATACTCACCCCTAACCCTAACACGTAACCTAACCCTAACCCTAACCCTAACCCGCACACTAAACCTAACCCTAACCCTAGACCTAACCCGTACATAACCCTATCCCATACCCTAAACCTAACCCTAACCCATACCCTAACCCTACCCATAGCCTAACCCTTACTCTAAACCTAACCCCCAACCCTAAACCTAACCCTTACCCTAACCCGTACCAAAACGGTAAACCTAACCCGTACCCTAACACTAACCCAAACCCGTACTCTAATCCTAACCCTAACCCTAACCCTAACCCTAACCCTAATCCGTACCCTAACCCTTCCCGAAGCCTAAACGTAACTCTAACCCTAACCCCTAACCCTAACCCTAACCCTAAGCCTTACCCTAACACGTACCCAAACGAAAACCTAACACGTACCCAAACACTAACCCAAACCCTGACCCTAAACCTAACCCTAACCGCACACTAACACTAACCCTAACCCTAACCCGTACTCTAAAATTAACCAAACCCTAACACTAACCATAACCCTAACACTAACCCTAACCAGTACTCTAACGTTAACCCTAACCTGTACCCTAAACCTAACCCATACCCTAACCCTAACCCTAACCCTAAACCTGACCCTAACCCTAACCCTAACTCGTACCCTAAACTTAACCCATACCCTAACCCTAACCCTAAACCTAAACCTAACCCTATCCCGTACCCTAAACCTAACACTAACCCTTGTCTTAACCCGTACCCAACCCTATGCTGTAACCTAAACCTAATCCTCACCCATACCCAAAACCTAAGAGTAACGCTAACCCATACCCTAGCGCTAACCCTAACCCCAACCCAAAGACTAAACCGCACACTAAACCTGAACCTAACCATAATCCTAAACATAACCCTTACCCGTACCCTAAACCTAACCCATAACCTAACACTAACCCTAACATTAACCGTAACCCTAACCGTACCATAACCCTAAAACTAACCCGTACCGTAACCCAAACCCTAACCCTAACCCGTACCATAACCCTATCCCTAATCCTATCCCGTACCCAAACCCTAACCATCACACGTACCCTAAACCTAACCCTAACCCTAACCCGTACCCAAACAATAAACCTAACCCGTACCCTAACACTAACCCAAACCCGTACTCTAACCCTAACCCTAACCCTAACCATAACCATAACCCGCATCCTAAACTTAACCCTAACCCTAACCCAAACCATAACCCTTAACCGTAACCTAACCCTAACCCATATACTAACCCTAACCCTAACCTTAACCGTAACCCTAACCCATACACTAACCCTAAAACTAACCCGTACCCTAACCCCAACCCTAACCCTAACCCGTACCCTAACACTAACCCTAACCCTATCCCTGAGCCTAAACCTAACCCTAACCCTTACACTACTCCTAACCCTAACCCTGACCCGCACCCAAAACCTAACCCTAACCCGTACCCTAACCCTAACCCGTAACCTAAACCTAACCATCACCCTAAACTTAACCCTTATGCTAACCCTATCCCGTACCCTAAACCTAACACTAACCCGTATCCTAACCCTAAACCTAACCCTAAGCCTAAACCATGCATTAACCCCAAACCTAACCCTAACAATAACCCTACCCCGTACTCTAACACTAACCCTAACCGTAAACCTAACCCGTACACTAAACCTAACCCTACCATAACCCTAACACTAATCCTACCCCGTACTCTAACCCTAAACCTAACCCTAATCCACACCCGTACCCTAACCCTAACCCTAACCCTAACACTAACCCTAACCCGTAATCTAACCCTAACCCTAACCCTAACCCTAACCCTAACCGTACTCTAACCCTAACCCTAACCCTCACCCTAACCCTAACCCGTACTGTAACCCTAACCCATACCATAACCCTAACCCTAACCCATACCCTAACCCTAACCCTAACTCGCACCCTAACCCTAACACTAACCCTGACCCTAACCCTAACCATAAACCGGACCCTAAACCTAACCCATACTAAAACCTATACCTAAACCTAACCGGTACCCTAAACCTAACCCTAACCCTAACTCGTACCCTAAACCTACCCTTACCCTGACCCTAACCCTAACCCATACCCTAAGCCTAACCCATACCCTACACCTAACACTAAACCTAACCCGTACCCTAAACGTAATCATAACCCTCTACCTAACCCGTACCCAAACCTATCCCATACCGTAACCCTAACCCTAAACCGTACCCAAACCCTAACAGTAACCCTAACCCATACACTAGCGCTAACCCTAACCCTAACCCTATCCCGTACCCTAAACCTAACCCTAACCCGTGCTCTAACCCTAACTGTAACCCTAAACCTAACCCTAACCCGTACTCTAACCCTAACCCGTACCCTAACATGAACCCTTACCCTAACCATAAACCTAACCCGTACCCTAACCCTAAACATAACCCTAACCAGTACCCAAACCCTAACCCTAACACGTACCCTAAGCCTAACCCTAACCCTAACCCGCACACTAAACCTAACACTAACCCTAGACCTAACACGTACACTAAACCTATCCTGACCGGAACCTTAAACCTAACCCGTACCGTAACCCTTACACTAAGCCTAACCCTAAACCTAAACCTAACCCTATACCATACACTAACCCTAGCCCAAACCATATCCTAACCCTAACCCGTACAATAACCCTACCCGTAGCCTAAACCTAACTCTAATGCTAACCCCTAACACTAAACCTAACCCTAACACTTACCCTAAACCATACGCAAACGGTAAACCTAACCCGTACCCTAACACTAACCCAAACCCGTACTCTAACACTAACCCTAACCCTAACCCGCACACTAAACCTAACTCTAACCCTAGACCTAACACGTACACTGAACCTATCCCGTACAGGAACCTTAAACCTAACCCATACCGTAACCCTTACACTAAGCCTAACACTAAACCTAAACCTAACCCTAACCCGCACACTAACCCTAACCCCCGAATCATAACCCTAACCCTAACCCGTACCCTAATTCTACCCGTAGCCTAACCCTAGCTCTAACGCTAACTAGTAACCCTAAACCTAACCCTAACCCTTACCCTATCCCATACACAAACGGTAAACCTAACCCATACCCTAACACAAACCCAAACCCGTACTCTAACACTAACCCTAACCTGCACCCTAAACTTAACCCTAACCCTAACCCAAACCATAGCACTAAACCTTAACTTAAACCTAACCCATACCCTTACCCTAACCCTAAACTTAACCATAACCCTAACCTGAAAATTAACCCTAAAACTAACCAGTATCCTAACCACAACACTAAACCTACCCCGTACCCTAACAATAACCCTAACCCTAACCCTGACACTAAACCTAAACCTAACTCTTACACTAACCCTAACCCTATTCCGCACACTAAACCTAACCCTAACCCGAACCCTAACCCTAACCCGTAACCTAAACCTAAGCCTAACCCTAAACTTAACCCGTACGAAAACCCTATCCCGTACCCTAAACCTAACCCTAACCCGTATCCAAACCCTAAACCTAACCCTAAGCCTAACCCGCACATTAACCCTAACCCTAACCCTGACACTAACCCTAACCGTACTCTAACACTAATGCTAACCCTCACCCTAACCCTAACCCGTACTGTAACCCTAACCCGTACCATAACCCTAACCCTAACCCGTACCGTAACCCTAAACCATCACCTAAACCTAACCCTAACCCTAAACTTAACCCGTACACTAACCCTATCCCATACCCTAAACCTAACCCTAACCCGTACTCTAACCCTAACCCTGACCCTAACCCTAACACTAACCCTAACCCGTACTCTAACCCTAACCCTAACCCTAACCCTAACTGTACTCTAACCCTAACCCTAACCCTAACCCATACTGTAACCCTAACCCGTACCATAACCCTAACACTAACCCGTACCCTAACCCTAACCCTAACTCGCACCCTAACCCTAACCCTAACCCTGAACCTAACCCTAACCCTAACCCGCACCCTAAACCTAACCCGTACCCTAAACCTAACCCTAACCCTAACTCGTACCCTAAACCTACCCTAACCCTGACCCTAACCCTAACCCTAATCCATAACCTAAGCCTAACCCATACCTTAACCCTAACCCTAAACCTAAACCTAACCCTAACCCGTACCTAAACGTAACCCTAACCTTCTACCTAACCCGTACCCAAACCTATCCCATACCATAACCTTAACCCTAACCCATACCCGAACCCTAACAGTAACCCTAACCCATACCCTAGCGCTAACCCTAACCCTAACCTTAACCCAGACCCTAAACCTAACCCTAAACCTGACACTAACACTAACCCTATCCCGTACCCTAACCCTAAACCGTACACGAACCCTAACCCTAAACCTAACCCATACCCTAACCCTAAACGTAACCCTAGCCCATACCCATACCCTAACCCGAACCATAACCCTAAATCTAACCCGTACCCTAACCCTACCCGTAGCCTAATCCTAAATATAACCCTAACCCCTAACCCTAAGCCTAACCCTAACCCTTACCCGAACCCGTACCCAAACGATAAACCTAACCCGTACCCTAACAATGAACCATACCCGTACTCTAACCCTAACCATAACCCTAACCCTAAACCTAGCCCGAACCCTAAACTTAACACTAATCCTAACCCAAACCATAACCCTTAACCATAACCTAACCCTAACCCATAACCTAACCCTAACCCTAACCTTAACCATAACCCTAATCCGTACACAAACCCTAAAACTAACTGATACCCTAACACCAACCCTAACGCTAACCCGTACCGTAACACTAACCCTAACCCTAAGCCTGATGCTACACCTACCCCTAACCCTTACTCTAACCCTAACCCTAACCCAACCCGCACCCTAAACCTAACCCTAACCCGCACCTTAACCCTAAACCGTAACCTAAACCGAACTCTAAACCTTAACTTAACCAGTTCGCTAACCCTATCCCGTACCCTAAACTTAATCCCTAATCCGTATCCTAACCCTACCTAACCCTAAGCCTAACCCGTACATTAACCCTTACCCTAACCCTAACACTAACCCTACCCCGTACTCTAACCCTAACACTAACAGTAACACTAACCCATACCCTTAACCTATCCCTAACCCTAACTCGTACCCTAACCCTAAACCTAAACATGACCCTAACCCTAAACCTAACCCGTACCCTAAAAGTAACTCATACCCTAACCCTAACCATAAACCTAACCCTAACCCTAACCCGTACCCTAAACCTAACCCTAACCGTTGACTTAACCCGTACCCAACCTTATCCCGTACCCTAACCCTAACCCTAACCCGTACCCAAAACCTAACAGTACCCCTAAACCATACCCTAGCACTAACCCTAACCCTAACCTTAAGCCTAACCCGCACCCTAAACCTAAACCTAACCCTAACCCTAACCATAAACCTTACCCATACCCTAACCCTAACCCATACCCTAACACTAACCCTAACCTTAACCGTAACCCTAATCCGTACCGTACCTAAAACTAACCCGTACCCTAACCCCAACCCTAAACCTAACCCAAACCATAACCCTATCCCTAACCCTAAACCTGACCCTAAACCTAACCCTAACCCGTACCCTAACCCTAACCCGCACCTAAACCTAACCTACCCCGCACCCTAACTCTAACCCATAACCTAAACCTAACCCTAACCGTAAACTTAACCCGTACAAACCCTATCCCGTACGCTAAACCTAACCCTAACCCTAAGCATAACACTACCCCTAAACCGTACTCTAACCCTACCCTAACCCTAACCCTAACCGTTTTCTAACCCTAACCCTAACCCTCACCCTAACCCTAACCCGTACTGTAACCCTAACCCGTACCATAACCCTAACCCTAACACTAATTCGTACCCTAACCCTAACCCTAACCCTGACCCTTACCCTAACCCTAACCTGTACCCTAAACCTAACCTGTACCCTAACCGTAAAACTAACCCTAACCCATACCCTAAACCTAACCCTAACCCGTACCCTAACCCTAAACCTAACCCTAAACCTGACCCTAACCCTAACCCTAACACGTACCCTAAGACTAACCCATACCCTAACCCTAAACCTAACCCTAACACTAACACTAAGTCTACACCGTACTCTAACCCTAACCCTAACCCTAACCCTAACCCTCACCCTAACCCTAACCCGTACTGTAACACTAACACATACCATAACCCTAACTCTAACCCGTACCCTAACCCTAACCCTAATTCGTACACTAACCCTAACCCTAACCCTGACCCTAACCCTAAACCTAACCCGTACCCTAAACCTAACACATAACCTAACCCTAAACCTAACCCTAACCCATACCCTAAACACCTAGCACATACCCTAGCGTACCTTAAACCTAACCCGTAACCTAAACCTAAACGTAACCCTAACCCGTACCCAAACCCTAAACCTAACACGTACCCGAAACCTAACCCTAAACCTAACCCTTACCCTAACCCGTACCCAAACGTTAAACCTAACCCGTACCTTAACACTAAACCAAACCTGTACTCTAACCCTAACCCTAACCCTAACACTAACCCTACCCCGCATTCTAACACTAACCCTAACCCTAACCCTAACCCGTACTCTAACCCTAACCCTAACCCTAACCCGTACACTAACCCTAACCCTAAACCTATCCCTAACCCTAAACCTAACCCTAAACGTATTCTATCCCTAACTCTAACCCTCACCCTAACACTAACCCGTACTGTAACACTAACCCATACCATAACCCTAAACCTAACCCGTACCCTAAACCTAACCGTAATTCGTACCCTACACCTAAACCTAACCGTGACACTTACCCTAACCCTAACCCGTATCCTAAACCTAACCAATACCCTAAACCTAAACCTAACCCTAACCCGTACCCTAACCCTAACCCTAATCCTAACCCTGACCCTAACCCTAACCCTTACCCGTACCCTAAGCCTAACCCATACCCTAACCCTAAACCTAATCCTAACCCTAACCCTAACCCGTACCCTAAACCTTACCCTAACCCTTAACCTAAACCGTAACCTAACCCTAACCCTAAACCGTACTCAAACCCTAACTGTAAACCTAAACCATACCCTAGCGCTAACACTAACCCTAACCCTAACCCTAACCATTACCCGTACCCTAACCCTAACCCATACCCTAACCCTAACCCTAAACTTAACCATAACCATGACCCGTACACTAAACCTAAAATTAACCCGTACCCTAACCCCAACCCTAACCCTAACCTGTACCCTAACCCTAACCCTAACCCTAACCCACACCAAACCTAAAACTAACCCATAACCTAAACCTAACCCTAACCCTAAACTTAACCCATACGCTAACCCGATCCTGTACCCTAAACCTAACCCTAACCCGTAACCTAACCCTAAACCTAACCCTAAGCCTAACCCATACATTAACCCTAACCCTAACACTAACACTAACCCTACCTCGTACTCTAACCCTAACCCTAACTCTAACCCTAAACCGTACCCTAAACCTAACCCTAACCCTAACCCTAACACTAACCCTACGCCGTACTCTAACACTAACACAAACCCTAACCCTAAACCGTACCCTAACCCTAACCCTAACTCTAACACTAACCCCAACCCGTACTCAAACCCTAACCCTAAGCCTAACCCTAACCGTACTCTAACCGTAACACTAACCTTCACCCTAAACCTAACCGTACTGTAACCCTAACCCGTACCATAAACCTAACCCTAACCCTAACCCTAACCCTGACCCTAACCCTAACCCTAATCCTAACCCGTACCCTAAGCCTAACCCATACCGTAACCCTAAACCTAATCCTAACCCTAACCTTACCCCGTACCTAAACCTAAACCTAACCCTTGACCTAACCCGTACCCAACCCTATCCCGTAACCTAACCTTAACCCTAACCCATACCCAAACCCTAACAGTAACCCTAAGCCATGCCATAGCGCTAACCCTAACCATAACCCTAAACCTAAACCTCACCCTAACCTTAACCCTAACCCGTACCCTAAGCCTAACCCATACGCTAACCCTAACCCAAACACCAACCCTACCGCGTACTCTAACCCTAACCCTAAACCTAACCCTAACCCCAACCCGTACCCTAACCCTAACCCTAACCCTAACCCTAACACCAACCCTATCCCGTACTCTAACCCTTACCCTAACCCTAACCCTAACCGTACTCTAACCCTAACCCTAAACCTCACCCTAACCCTAACCCGTACTCTAAACCTAACCCGTACCCTAACACTAACCCTTACACTAACCCTAAACTTAAACCGTACCCTAACCCTAAACGTAACCCTAACCCGAAACCAAACCCTAAACCTAACACGTACCCTAACCCTAACCCTAACCCGCACACTAAAACTAACCCTAACCCTAGACCTAACACGTACACTAAACCTATCCTGTACCGTAACCCTAACCCTAACCTGTACCGTAACCCTAACACTAACCCTAAACCTAACCCTAACCCTAACACTAACCCTAAAAGGTACTCTAACTTAACCCTAACCCTAAACCGAACCCTAACCCGTACTCTAACCCTAACCCTAACACTAACCATAATCCTAACACTAAACCTAACCCGTACTCTAACACGTCAATTAACCCTAACCCTAAACCTAACACTAACCCTACCCCATAATCTAACCCTAACCCTAACCCTAACCCTAACCCCAACCCGTACCCTAATCCTAACCCTAAACCTTTCCTTAACCCTAACCCTTACTCTAACCGTAACCCTAACCCTTACCCTAACTGTACTCTAACCCTAACCCTAACCATCACCCTAACACTAACCCGTACTATAACCCTAACAAGTAACATAACCCATATCTAACCCGTACACTAACCCTAACCCTAACTCATACCCTAACACTAACCCTGACCCTAACCCTAACCCGTACCCTAAACCTAACCCATACCCTAACCCGAAACCTAAACCTAAGCCGGACCCTAAACCTAACCCTAACCTAACTCATACCCTAACACTAACCCTGACCCTGACCCTAACCCTAACCCGTACCCTAAACCTAACCCATACCCTAACCCTAACCCTAACCCTAACCCTTACCATAAACCTAACCCTAACCCTTGACGTAACCCGTACCCAACTCGATCTCGTACCCTAACCCTAACCCTAACCCGTACCCAAACCCTAACAGTAACCCTAACCCATTCCCTAGCGCTAACCCTAACCCTAAACCTAATCCTAACCTGCACCCTAAACCTAAACCTAACCCTAACACTAACCATAACCCTTACCCATCCCCTAACCCTAACCCATAACCTAACACTAACCCTAAAGTTAACCGTAACCCTAACCCGAACCCTAACCCTAAAACTAACCTATACCCTAACCCAAACCTAACCCTAACCCTCTCCTAAACCTAACCATAACCCGTACCCTAACCCTAACCAGTAAACTAATTATAACCTAACCCTAAACTCCAACCGAACACTAAACCTATCCAGTACCCAAACCTAACCCTAACCCGTACACTAACCCTAACCCTAACCCTAACACTATCCGTACACTAGCCCTAAACCTAACCCTAACACTAACCCTAACCCGTACTCTAACACTAAACCTAACCCTAAACCTAACCCTAACCCGTACTCTAACCCTAACCCATACCCTAACACTAACCCTTATCCTAACCCTAACCCTAACACGTACCCAAATCTAACCTTAACCCTATTCCTTACCCTAACCCGTACCCAAATGGTAAACCTAAACCGTACCCTAACACTAACACAAACCCGTACTCTAAACCTAACCCTAACCCTAAAACTAACCCTACCAGGTACTCTAACACTCACCCTAACCCTAACCCTAACCCTAACCTTAACCCGTACCCTAACCCTAACCCTAAACCTAACACTAACCTTAACCCGTACTCTAACCCTAACCCTAACCCTAACACTAACACTACCCCGTACTCTAACACTAAACCCTAATCCTAACCCTAACTCGTACCCTAACCCTAAACTAACCTTAACACTAACACTAACCCTAACCCGTACTCTATCCCTAACCCTAACCCTAACCGTATTCTAACCCTAACCCTAACCCTCACCCTAACCCTAACACGTACTGTAACCCTAACCCATACCATAACCCTAAACCTAACCCGTACCCTAAACCTAACCCTAATTCGTACCCTAACCCTAACCCTAAACCTGACCCTAACCCTAACCCGTACCCTAAACTTAACCCTAACCCTTGACCTAACCCGTAATATAACCCTAACCCTAACCCATACCCAAACCCTAAGAGTAACTCTAAACCATACCCTAGCGCTAACACTAACCCTAACCCTAACTCTAACCATTACCCGTACCCTAACCCTAACCCATACCCTAACCCTAACCCTAAACTTAAACGTAACCCTGACCCGTATCCTAAACCTAAAATTAACCCGTACACTAACCCCAACCCTAAACCTAACCCGTACCCTAACCCTAACCCCAACCCTAAACCGTAACCTAACCTAAACCCTAACCCTAAGCCTAACCCGTACAGTAACCCTAACCCTAACACTAACACTAACCCTACCCCGTACTCTAACCCTAACCCTAACTCTAAACCTAACCCTATCCCTCACCTAAACCTAACCCTAACCCGTACCCTAACCCTAACCCGTAACCTAAACCTAACCCTAACCCTAAACTTAACCCGTACGCTAACCCTATCCCGTACCCTAAACCTAACCCAAACCCGTACCCTAAACCTAACCCTAATCCTAACCCTAACCCTATCCGCACACTAACCCTAACCCTATCCCTAAAACTAACTCTACCCCGTACTCTAACCCTAACACAAACCCTAACCCTAAACCGTACCCTAACCCTAACCCTAACCTTATCCGCACTCTAACCCTAAACCAAACCCTAACCCTAAACCTAACACTAACCATAACCCGTACTAAAACCCTAAACTTAACCTAACAATAACCCGTACCCTAACCCTAACCCGTAACCTAAACCTAACCCTAACCCTAAACTTAACCCGTACGCTAACCCTATCCGATACCCTAAACCTAAACTTAACCCGTACCCTAAACCTAACCCTAACACTAACCCTATCCGCACTCTAACCCTAACCCTAACCCTAACCCTAACACTAACACTAACCCTAACCCATACTCTAACCCTAAACCTAACCCTAAACCTAACCCTAACACGTACTCTAACACTAACCTGTACCCTAACACTAACCCTTACCCTAACACTAAACTTAACCCATACCCTAACCCTAAACGTAACCCTAACCCGTACTCAAACCCTAACCCGAACACGTACCCTAACCCTAACCCTAACCCTAACCCGCACACTAAACCTAACCCTAATCCTAGACCTAACACATACACTAAACCTATCCCTTACCGTAAACTTAACCCTAACCCGTACCGTAACCCTAACACTAACCCTAACCCTAACCCTAACCCATACACTAACCCTAACCCTAACCCCAAACGTACCCTAACCCTAACGCTAACCCTAACCCTAACACTAACCCTAACACATACTCTAACCTAGCCCTAACCCTAAACCTATCCCTCACCCGTACTCTAACGCTAACCCTAAACCTAACCATAACGCTTACCCGTACCCTAACCCTAAACCATACCCTAAAACTAACCCTAACTTTAACCATAACACTAACCCGTACCACAACCCTAATCTAACCCGTACCCTAACCCAACACTAACCCTAACCCGTACCATAACCCTATCCCTAAACCAAACCCTGACCATAAACCACACCCTAACCCATACCATAACCCTTTCCCGCACCTAAACCTAACCCTATCCCGTACCCTAACACTAACCCATAACCTAAACGTAACCCTAAACCTAAACTTAACCCGTACACTAACCCTATCCCGTACCCTAAAACTAACCCTAAACCGTACCCTAACCCTAACCGTAACCCTATCCGTACACTAACCCTAACCCTAACCCTAACAGTAACCTTAACCCATACTCTAACCCTAACCCTTACCCTAAACCTAACCCTAACACGTACTCTAACCCTAACCCGTACCCTAACACTAACCCTTACCCTAACCCTAAACCTAACACGTACCCTAACCCTAAACGTAACCCTAACCAGTACCCAAACCCTAACCCTAACACTTACCCTAACCCTAACCCTAACCCTAACCTGCACACTAAAGGTAACCCTAACTCTAGACCTAACATGTACACTAAACCTATCCCGTACCAGAACCTTAAACCTAACCCGTACCGTAACCCTAAAACTAAGCCTAACCCTAAACCTAAACCTAACCCTAACCCGTATACTAACCCTAACCCGAACCGTAATCCGTACCCTAACCCTACCCTTAGCCTAACCCTAACTCTAACGCTAACCCCTAACCCTAAACCTAAACCTAACCCTTACCCTAAACTGTACCCAAACGGTAAACCTAACCCGTACCCTAACACTATCCCAAACCCGTACTCTAACCCTAACCATAACCCTAACCCACACCCTAAACTTAACCCTAACCCTAACCCAAACCATAACACTTAACCGTAACTTAACCCTAACCCATACCGTAACCCTAACCCTAACCTTAACCATAATCCTAACCTGTACCCTAACCCTAAAACTAACCCGTACCCTAACCGCAACCCTAACCCTAACCTGTACCCTATACTAACCCTAACCCTAAACCTGACCCTAAACCTAACCCTAACCCTTACACTAACCCTAACCCTAACACGCACACTAAACCTAACCCAAACCCGTATCCTCACCCTAAACCTAAACCTAAGCCTAAACCGTACATTAACCCTAACCCTAACCCTAAGACTAACCCTACCCAGTACTCTAACACTAACCCTAACCCTAAACCGTACCCTAACCCTAACCCTAACCCTAACACTAATGCTAAATTGTACTCTAACCCTAACCCTAACCCTAACCCTAAAACTAACCGTACTCTAACCCTAAACCTAACCCTCACCCTAACCCTAACCCGTACTGTTACCCTAACCCGTATCATAACTCTGACCCTAACCCGTACCCTAACCCTAACCCGTAACCTAAACCTAACCCTAACCCTAAACTTAACCCATATGCTAACCCTATCCCTTACCCTAAACCTAACCCTAACCCGTATCCTAACCCTAAACCTAACCCTTAGCCTAACCCGTACAATAACCTAACCCTAACCCTAAACCGTAACCTAAGCTAAACCCTAACCCTAAGCCTAACCCGTACATTAACCCTAACCCTAACACTAACACTAACCCTATCCCGTACTCTAACCCTAACCCTAACCATAACACTAACCCTAACGCATACTCTAACCCTAACCCTATCCCTAACCATACTCTAAATCTAACCCTAAACCTCACCCTAACCCTAACCCGTACTGTAACCCTAACACATACCATAACCATAACACTAACTCGTACCCTAACCCTAACCCTAAACCTGACCCTAAACCTAACCCTAACCCATACCCTAAACCTAACCCGTACTTTAACCCTAACCCTAATCCTAACCCGTACACTAAACCTAAACCTAACACTAACTCGTACCCTAAACCTAACCCTAACCCTGACCCTAAACCTAACACTAAACCGTACCCTAAGTATAACCCATACCCTAACACTAAACCTAAACCTAACCCTAACCCTAACCCATAACCTAAACCTAACCCTAACCCTTGACCTAACCCGTACCCAAACCTATCCCGTACCCTACCCCTAACGCGTCCCCAAACACTAACAGTAACCCTAACCCATACCCTAGCGCTAACCCTAACCCTAACCCTAACCCTAACCATACTCTAACACTAACCTTAACCCTCACCCTAACCCTACCCTGTACTGTAACCCTAACCCATACCATAACCTAACCCTAACCCGCACACTAAACCTAACCCTAACCCTAGACCTAACACGTACACTAAACCTATCCCATACTGTAACCTTTACCCTAACCCGTACCGTAACCCTAACACTAACCCTAAACCTAACCCTAACACTAACCTTAACCTCCTACTATAAACCTAACCCTAACCCTAACCCTAACCCTAACCTTAACCCTAACTCTAACACTAACCCCAACCCGTACTCAAACCCTAACCTTAACCCTAACCCTAACCGTACTCTAACCGTAACACTAACCCTCACCCTAAACCTAACCGTACTGTAACCCTAACCCGTACCATAAACCTAAACCTAAACCTAACCCTAACCCTGACCCTAACCCTAAACCTAATCCTAACCCGTACCCTAAGCCTAACCCATACCGTAACCCTAAACCTAATCCTAACCCTAACCCTACCCCGTACCTAAACCTAAACCTAACCCTTGACCTAACCCATACCCAACCCTATCCCGTAACCTAACCTTAACCCTAACCCGTACCCAAACCCTAACAGTAACCCTAACCCATACCGTAGCGCTAACCCTAACCGGAATCCTAACCCTAAACCTCACCCTAACCCTAACCCTAACCCGTACCCTAAGCCTAACCCATATGCTAACCCTAACCCAAACACCAAACCTACCGCGTACTCTAACCCTAACCCGTACCCGTACCCTTCACCTAACCCTAACCCTAACCCTAACCCTAACACCAACCCTATCCCGTACTCTAACCCTTACCCTAACCCTAACCCTAACCGTACTCTAATCCTAACCCTAAACCTCACCCTAACCCTAACCCGTACTCTAAACCTAACCCGTACCTTAACACTAACCCTTACCCTAACCCTAAACCTAACCCGTACCCTAACGCTAAACGTAACCCTAACCCGAAACCAAACCCTAAACCTAACACCTACCCTAACCCTAACCCTAACCCGCACACTAAAACTAACCCTAACCTCAGACCTAACACGTACACTAAACCAATCCTGTACCGTAACCCTAACACTAACCCGTACTGTAAACCTAACACTAACCCTAACCCTAACCCTAACCCTAACCCTAACACTAACCCTAACCCGTACTATAACTTAACCCTACCCTAAACCGAACCCTAACCCGCACTCTAACCCTAAACCTAACACTAACACTAACCATAATCTTAACACTAAAACTAACCCTAAACCTAACACTGACACTAACCCTAACCCCCTACTATAAACCTCACCCTAAACCTAATCCTATCCATAACCCTAACTCTTACCGTAACCCGAACCCGTACCCTAACCCTAAACCTAACCCGAAACCTAACCCTAACCCTGACCCTAACCCTAGACCTAATCCCGTACCCTAAACCTGACCCTAACCCGCATCTAAACTTAACCCTAATCCTAGACCTAACCCATACCCTAACCCTAACCCTTACCCTAACACTAACCCTAACCCTAACCCTAACCCGTACCATAAAACTGACACTAACTCTAACCCGTACCCTAACCCTAACCCGTACCCTAACCCTAACCCGATGTCTAAACCTAACCCACTCCCTAAACCAAACCGTAACCCTAGACCTAACCCGTACACTAAACCTATCCCGTACCCTAACCCTAATGCTAACCTTCCCTAACCCTAGACCTAACCCGTACCCTAACCCTAACCCATACCCTAACACTAACCCTAACCCTAAACCTAAACCGTACCCTAACCCTAACCCTAACACTAACCCTAATCCTAACCCTTTCCCGTACACTAACCCTAACCCTAACCCTAACCCGTACCCGTACCCTAACCCTAACCCTAACTCTAACCCTAACACTAACCCTACCCCGTACTCTAACCCTAACCCTAACCCTAACCCGCACCCTAAACCTAAGCATAACTCGAAAACTAACCCTAACCCTAACCCGTAACCTAAACCTAACCCTAAACCTAAACTTATCCCGTACGCTAACCCTATCCCGTACCCTAAACCTAACCCTAACCCGTAACCTACACCTAAACCTAAACCTAAGCCTAACCCGTCAATTAACCCTAACCCTAAACCTAACACTAACCCTAACCCGTAATCTAACCCTAACCCTAAACCTAATCCTAACCCCAACCCGTACCCTAATCCTAACCCTAAACCTTTCCCTAACCCTAAAACTAACCGTAATCCTTACTCTAACCCTAACCCTTACCCTAACTGTACTCTAACCCTAACCCTAACCATCACCCTAACACTAACCTGTACTATAACCCTAACTCGTAACATAACCCTAACTCTAACCCGTACCCTAACCCTAACCCTAACTCATACCTAACACTAACCCTGACCCTAACCCTAACTCGTACCCTAAACCTAACCCGTACCCTAACCCTACACCTAACCCTAAGCCGTACCCTAAACCTAACACTAACCCTAACTCTTACCCTAACCCTAATCCTAACCCTGACCCTAACCCTAACCCGTACCCTAAACCTAACCCATACCTTAACCCTAATCCTAACCCTAACCCTAAACCTTAACCTTACCATAAACCTAACCCTAACCCTTGACGTAACCCGTACCCAACTCTATCTCGTACCCTAACCCTAACCCGTACCCAAACCCTAACAGTAACCCAAACCCATTCCGTAGCGCTAACCCTAACCCTAAACCTAATCCTAACCTGCACCCTAAATCTAAACCTAACCCTAACACTAACCATAACCCTTACCCGTACCCTAACCCTAACCCATAACCTAACACTAACCCTAATGTTAACCGTAACCCTAACCCGTACCCTAACCCTAAAACTAACCCGTACCCTAACCCCAACCCTAACACTAACCCGCTCCTAAACCTAACCATAACCCGTACCCTAACCCTAACCCGTAACCTAATGTTAACCCTAACGCTAAACTTAACCTGAACACTAAACCTATCCAGTACCCTAAACCTAACCCTAACCCATACACTAACCCTAACCCTAACACTATCCGTACACTAATACTAACCCTAACCCTAAAACTAACCCTAACCCGTACTCTAACACTAAACCTAACCCTAAACCTAACCCTAACCCGTACTCTAACCCTAACCCGTACCCTAACACTAACCCTTATCCTAACCCTAACCCTAACACGTACCCAAATCTAACCCTAACCCTATCCCATACCCCAACCCGTACCCAAATGGTAAACCTAAACCGTACCCTAACACTAACCCAAACCCATACTCGAAACCTAACCCTAACCCTAAACTAACCCTACCCCGTACTCTAACCCTTACCCTAACCCTAACCCTAACCCTAAACCTTACCCTAAACCTAACCCTAACACATACTCTAACCCTAACCCATACCCTAACACTAACCCTTACCCTAACCCTAAACCTAACACGTACCCTAACCCTAAACTTAACCCTAACCAGTACCCAAACCATAACCCTAACACGTACCCTAACCCTAACCCTAATCCTAACCTGCACACTAAACATAACCCTAACTCTAGACCTAACATGTACACTAAACCTATCCCGTACCGGAACCTTAAACCTAACCCGTACCGTAACCCTAACACTAAAGCTAACCCTAAACCTAAACCTAACCCTAACCCGTACACTAACCCTAACCCGAATCGTAACCCGTACCCTAACCCTACCCTTAGCCTAACCCTAACTCTAACGCTAACCCCTAACCCTAAACCTAAACCTAACCCTTACCCTAAACCGTACCCAAACAGTAAACGTAACCCGTACCCTAACACTATCCCAAACCCGTACTCTTACCATAACCATAACCCTAACCAACACCCTAAACTTAAACCTAACCCTAACCCAAACCATAACCCTTAACCGTAACTTAACCCTAACCCATACCGTAACCCTAACCCTAACCTTAACCATAATCCTAACCTGTACGCTAACCCTAAAACTAACCCGTACGCTAACCCCAGCCCTAACCCTAACCCGCACCCTATACTAAACCTAACCCTAACCCTGACCCTAAACCTAACCCTAACCCTTACACTAACCCTAACCCTAACCCACACCCTAAACCTAACCCTAACCCGTATCCTAACTCTAAACCTAACCCTAAGTCTAAACCGTACATTAACCCTAACCCTAACCCTAAGACTAACCCCTCCCCGTACTCTAACAATAACCCTAACCCTAACCCGTACTCTAACCCTAACCCTAACACTAACACTAACGCTAAATCGTACTCTAACCCTAACCCTAACCTTAACCCTAACCCTAACCGTACTCTAACCCTAAACCTAACCCTCACCCTAAACCTAACCTGTACTGTAACCCTAACCCGTACCATAACACTAACCCTAACCTGTACCCTAACCCTAACCCTAATTCGTACCCTAACCCTAAACCTAACCCTGACCCTAAACCTAACACTAACCCGTACCCTAATCCTAACCCTAACCCTCACCTAAACCTGACCCTAACCCATACCCTAACCCTAACCCGCACCTAAACCTAAACCTAACCCTTACCCTAACCCTAACCCTAACCCTAACCCCTACCCGTACCCCGAACCTAACGCTAACCCTAACACAAACCTTATCTCGTACTCTAACCCTAACCCAAACCCTAACCCTAACCGTACTCTAACCCTAACCCTAATCCTCACCCTAACCCTATACCGTACTGTAACGCTAACCCGTACCTTAACCCTAAACCTAACCCGTACCCTAACTGTAACCCTAATTAGTACCCTAACCCTGACCCTAACCCTAACCCTAACCTGTACCCTAAACCTAACCTGTACCCTAACCCTAAACCTAACCGAACCTTACCCTAAACCTAACTCTAACCCATACCCTAACCCTAACCCATACCCTAAGCCTAACCCATACCCTAACCCTAACCCTAATCCTAACCCTAACCCTAAACCGTACCCTAAACCTAACCCTAATCCTTGACCTAACCCGTACCCAACCCTTCCCGTAAAGTAACCCTAACCCTAACCCATTACCAAACCCTAACAGTAACCCTAACCCATACCCTAGCGCTAACCCTAACCCTAACCCTAACCCACACCCTAAACCTAACCCTAAGCTTAACCGTAACCCTGACCCGTACCCTAACCCTAAAATTAACCCGTACCCTAAACCCAACCCTAAACCTAACCCATAACCTAAACCTAACACTAACCCTAACCCTAACCCACACCTAAACCTAACCCTAACCCGTAACCTAAACCTAACCCTAACCCTAAACTTAACCCGTACGCTAACCCTATCCCGTACCCTAAACCTAACCCTAACCCATATCCTAACCCTAAACTAACCCTAAGCCTAACCCGTACATTAACACTTACCTAACCCTAACACTAACCCTACCCCGTGCTCTAACCCTAACCCTAACCCTAACCCTAACCCTAACCCGTGCCCGTAGCCTTAACCTATCCCTAACCCTAACACGTACCCTAAACCTAACCCTAAACCTGACCCTAACCCTAACCCTAACCCGTACCCTAAAACAAACCCATACCCTAACCGTAACCATAAACCTAACCCTAACCCTAACTCGTACCCTAAACCTAACCCTAACCCTTGACTTAACCCGTACCCAACCTTATCCCGTACTCTAACCCTAACCCTAACCCGTACCCAAACCCTAACAGTAACCCTAACCCATACCCTAGCGCTAACCCTAACCCTAACCCTAAGACTAACCCGCACCCTAAACCTAAACCTAAGCCTAACCCTAACCATAAACCTTACCCGTACCGTAACCCTACACCCATACCCTAACCCTAACCCTAACCTTAAACGTAACCCTAACCCGTACCCTAACCCTAAAACTAACCCGTACCCTAACCCCAACCCTAACCCTAACCCGTACCATAACCCTATTCCTAACCCTAACACTGACCCTAAACCTAACCCTAACCCGTACCCTAACCCTAACCTGCACCTAAACTTAACCCTACCCCATACCCTAAATCTAACCCATGACCTAAAACTAACCCTACCGTTAGCTTACCCCGTACACTAACACTATCCCGTACCCTAAACCTAACCCTAAACCGTACCCTAACCCTAACACTAACCCTAACACTATCCGTTCACTAACCCTAACCCTAACACTAACACTAACCCTAACCCGTACTCTAACCCTAACCCTAAACCTAAAACTAACCCTAACCCGTACTCTAACCCTATCACATACCCTAACACTAACCCTTACCCTAACCCTAAACCTAACAGGTACCCAAACCCTAAACCTAACTCTAACCCGTCCCCAAACCCTAACCCTAACGTGTACCCTAACCCTAACCCTAACCCTAACACTTTCCCTAACCCGTACCCAAACGATAAAACTAACCCGTACCCTAACACTAACCCAAACCCGTACTCTAAACCTAACCCTTACCCTAACACTAACCCTACCCCATGCTCTAACCCTAACCCTAGCCCTAACGCGTACCCTAACCCTAACCCTAACAATAAAACCTAACCCGTAATCTAACCCTAACCCTAACACTAACCCTACCCCGTACTCTAACACTAACCCTAACCCTAACCCTAACCCTAACCCTAACCCGTACCCTAACCCTAACCCTAACACTAACCCTAACCCTAACACTAACCCTAACGCGTACTCTAACCCTAACCCTAACCCTAATCCTATCCCGAACCGTATTCTAACACTAACCCTAACCCTAACCCATATTGTACTCTTAACCCGTACCATAACCCTAACCCTAAACCGTACCCTAACCCTAACCCTATTTCGTACTCTAACCCTAACCGAAACCCTGACCCTAAACCTAACCCTATCCCGTACCCTAAACCTAACTTGTACCCTAACCCTAAACCTAACCCTAACCCGTACCCTAAACCTAACCCTAACCCGTACCCTAACCCTAAACCTACCCTAAACCTGACCCTAACCCTAACCCTAACATGTACCCTAAGCCTAACACATAACCTAACCCTAACCCTAACACTAACACTAAACCTACACCATACTCTAACCCTAAACCTAACCCGTACCCGTACCCGTACCCTAAACCTAACCCTAACCCTAACACTAACACTAACCCTACCCGTACTCTAACCCTAACCCTAACACTAAACCTACTCCGTACTCTAACACTAACCCTGACCCTAACCCTAAACCTAACACTAACCCTAACCCGTACTCTAACCCTAACCCTGACCCTAACAATATTCTAACCCTAACCCTAACCCTCAACCGACCCTAACCCGTACTTTAACCCTAACCCGTACCATAACCCTAACCCTAACCCATATCCTAAACCTAACCCTAATTCGTACCCTAACCCTAACCCTAACCCTGACCCTAACCTTACCATAAACCTAACCCTAACCCTTGACGTAACCCGTACCCAACTCTATCTCGTACCCTAACCCTAACCCGTACCCAAACCCTAACAGTAACCCAAACCCATTCCGTAGCGCTAACCCTAACCCTAAACCTAATCCTAACCTGCACCCTAAATCTAAACCTAACCCTAACACTAACCATAACACTTACCCGTACCCTAACCCTAACCCATAACCTAACACTAACCCTAATGTTAACCGTAACCCTAACCCGTACCCTAACCCTAAAACTAACCCGTACCCTAACCCCAACCCTAACACTAACCCGCTCCTAAACCTAACCATAACCCGTACCCTAACCCTAACCCGTAACCTAATGTTAACCCTAACGCTAAACTTAACCTGAACACTAAACCTATCCAGTACCCTAAACCTAACCCTAACCCATACACTAACCCTAACCCTAACACTATCCGTACACTAATACTAACCCTAACCCTAAAACTAACCCTAACCCGTACTCTAACACTAAACCTAACCCTAAACCTAACCCTAACCCGTACTCTAACCCTAACCCGTACCCTAACACTAACCCTTATCCTAACCCTAACCCTAACACGTACCCAAATCTAACCCTAACCCTATCCCATACCCCAACCCGTACCCAAATGGTAAACCTAAACCGTACCCTAACACTAACCCAAACCCATACTCGAAACCTAACCCTAACCCTAAACTAACCCTACCCCGTACTCTAACCCTTACCCTAACCCTAACCCTAACCCTAAACCTTACCCTAAACCTAACCCTAACACATACTCTAACCCTAACCCATACCCTAACACTAACCCTTACCCTAACCCTAAACCTAACACGTACCCTAACCCTAAACTTAACCCTAACCAGTACCCAAACCATAACCCTAACACGTACCCTAACCCTAACCCTAATCCTAACCTGCACACTAAACATAACCCTAACTCTAGACCTAACATGTACACTAAACCTATCCCGTACCGGAACCTTAAACCTAACCCGTACCGTAACCCTAACACTAAAGCTAACCCTAAACCTAAACCTAACCCTAACCCGTACACTAACCCTAACCCGAATCGTAACCCGTACCCTAACCCTACCCTTAGCCTAACCCTAACTCTAACGCTAACCCCTAACCCTAAACCTAAACCTAACCCTTACCCTAAACCGTACCCAAACAGTAAACGTAACCCGTACCCTAACACTATCCCAAACCCGTACTCTTACCATAACCATAACCCTAACCAACACCCTAAACTTAAACCTAACCCTAACCCAAACCATAACCCTTAACCGTAACTTAACCCTAACCCATACCGTAACCCTAACCCTAACCTTAACCATAATCCTAACCTGTACGCTAACCCTAAAACTAACCCGTACGCTAACCCCAGCCCTAACCCTAACCCGCACCCTATACTAAACCTAACCCTAACCCTGACCCTAAACCTAACCCTAACCCTTACACTAACCCTAACCCTAACCCACACCCTAAACCTAACCCTAACCCGTATCCTAACTCTAAACCTAACCCTAAGTCTAAACCGTACATTAACCCTAACCCTAACCCTAAGACTAACCCCTCCCCGTACTCTAACAATAACCCTAACCCTAACCCGTACTCTAACCCTAACCCTAACACTAACACTAACGCTAAATCGTACTCTAACCCTAACCCTAACCTTAACCCTAACCCTAACCGTACTCTAACCCTAAACCTAACCCTCACCCTAAACCTAACCTGTACTGTAACCCTAACCCGTACCATAACACTAACCCTAACCTGTACCCTAACCCTAACCCTAATTCGTACCCTAACCCTAAACCTAACCCTGACCCTAAACCTAACACTAACCCGTACCCTAATCCTAACCCTAACCCTCACCTAAACCTGACCCTAACCCATACCCTAACCCTAACCCGCACCTAAACCTAAACCTAACCCTTACCCTAACCCTAACCCTAACCCTAACCCCTACCCGTACCCCGAACCTAACGCTAACCCTAACACAAACCTTATCTCGTACTCTAACCCTAACCCAAACCCTAACCCTAACCGTACTCTAACCCTAACCCTAATCCTCACCCTAACCCTATACCGTACTGTAACGCTAACCCGTACCTTAACCCTAAACCTAACCCGTACCCTAACTGTAACCCTAATTAGTACCCTAACCCTGACCCTAACCCTAACCCTAACCTGTACCCTAAACCTAACCTGTACCCTAACCCTAAACCTAACCGAACCTTACCCTAAACCTAACTCTAACCCATACCCTAACCCTAACCCATACCCTAAGCCTAACCCATACCCTAACCCTAACCCTAATCCTAACCCTAACCCTAAACCGTACCCTAAACCTAACCCTAATCCTTGACCTAACCCGTACCCAACCCTTCCCGTAAAGTAACCCTAACCCTAACCCATTACCAAACCCTAACAGTAACCCTAACCCATACCCTAGCGCTAACCCTAACCCTAACCCTAACCCACACCCTAAACCTAACCCTAAGCTTAACCGTAACCCTGACCCGTACCCTAACCCTAAAATTAACCCGTACCCTAAACCCAACCCTAAACCTAACCCATAACCTAAACCTAACACTAACCCTAACCCTAACCCACACCTAAACCTAACCCTAACCCGTAACCTAAACCTAACCCTAACCCTAAACTTAACCCGTACGCTAACCCTATCCCGTACCCTAAACCTAACCCTAACCCATATCCTAACCCTAAACTAACCCTAAGCCTAACCCGTACATTAACACTTACCTAACCCTAACACTAACCCTACCCCGTGCTCTAACCCTAACCCTAACCCTAACCCTAACCCTAACCCGTGCCCGTAGCCTTAACCTATCCCTAACCCTAACACGTACCCTAAACCTAACCCTAAACCTGACCCTAACCCTAACCCTAACCCGTACCCTAAAACAAACCCATACCCTAACCGTAACCATAAACCTAACCCTAACCCTAACTCGTACCCTAAACCTAACCCTAACCCTTGACTTAACCCGTACCCAACCTTATCCCGTACTCTAACCCTAACCCTAACCCGTACCCAAACCCTAACAGTAACCCTAACCCATACCCTAGCGCTAACCCTAACCCTAACCCTAAGACTAACCTGCACCCTAAACCTAAACCTAAGCCTAACCCTAACCATAAACCTTACCCGTACCGTAACCCTACACCCATACCCTAACCCTAACCCTAACCTTAAACGTAACCCTAACCCGTACCCTAACCCTAAAACTAACCCGTACCCTAACCCCAACCCTAACCCTAACCCGTACCATAACCCTATTCCTAACCCTAACACTGACCCTAAACCTAACCCTAACCCGTACCCTAACCCTAACCTGCACCTAAACTTAACCCTACCCCATACCCTAAATCTAACCCATGACCTAAAACTAACCCTACCGTTAGCTTACCCCGTACACTAACACTATCCCGTACCCTAAACCTAACCCTAAACCGTACCCTAACCCTAACACTAACCCTAACACTATCCGTTCACTAACCCTAACCCTAACACTAACACTAACCCTAACCCGTACTCTAACCCTAACCCTAAACCTAAAACTAACCCTAACCCGTACTCTAACCCTATCACATACCCTAACACTAACCCTTACCCTAACCCTAAACCTAACAGGTACCCAAACCCTAAACCTAACTCTAACCCGTCCCCAAACCCTAACCCTAACGTGTACCCTAACCCTAACCCTAACCCTAACACTTTCCCTAACCCGTACCCAAACGATAAAACTAACCCGTACCCTAACACTAACCCAAACCCGTACTCTAAACCTAACCCTTACCCTAACACTAACCCTACCCCATGCTCTAACCCTAACCCTAGCCCTAACGCGTACCCTAACCCTAACCCTAACAATAAAACCTAACCCGTAATCTAACCCTAACCCTAACACTAACCCTACCCCGTACTCTAACACTAACCCTAACCCTAACCCTAACCCTAACCCTAACCCGTACCCTAACCCTAACCCTAACACTAACCCTAACCCTAACACTAACCCTAACGCGTACTCTAACCCTAACCCTAACCCTAATCCTATCCCGAACCGTATTCTAACACTAACCCTAACCCTAACCCATATTGTACTCTTAACCCGTACCATAACCCTAACCCTAAACCGTACCCTAACCCTAACCCTATTTCGTACTCTAACCCTAACCGAAACCCTGACCCTAAACCTAACCCTATCCCGTACCCTAAACCTAACTTGTACCCTAACCCTAAACCTAACCCTAACCCGTACCCTAAACCTAACCCTAACCCGTACCCTAACCCTAAACCTACCCTAAACCTGACCCTAACCCTAACCCTAACATGTACCCTAAGCCTAACACATAACCTAACCCTAACCCTAACACTAACACTAAACCTACACCATACTCTAACCCTAAACCTAACCCGTACCCGTACCCGTACCCTAAACCTAACCCTAACCCTAACACTAACACTAACCCTACCCGTACTCTAACCCTAACCCTAACACTAAACCTACCCCGTACTCTAACACTAACCCTGACCCTAACCCTAAACCTAACACTAACCCTAACCCGTACTCTAACCCTAACCCTGACCCTAACAATATTCTAACCCTAACCCTAACCCTCAACCGACCCTAACCCGTACTTTAACCCTAACCCGTACCATAACCCTAACCCTAACCCATATCCTAAACCTAACCCTAATTCGTACCCTAACCCTAACCCTAACCCTGACCCTAAACCTAACCCTATCCCGTACCCTAAACCTAACATGTACCCTAACCTTAAACCTAACCCTAACCCGTACCCTAAACCTAACCCTAACCCGTACCCGTACCCTAACCCTGACCCTAACCCTGACCCTAACCCTAAACCAAACCTATACCCTAAACCCAAACCTAAACCTATCCTGTACCCTAAACCTAACACTAAACCGTACCCTAACCCTAATCCTAACCCGTACCCTAAGCCTAAACCATACCGTAACCCTAAACCTAATCCTAACCCTAACCCTACCCTGTACCTAAACCTAAACCTAACCCTTGACCTAACCCGTACCCAACCCTATCCCGTAACCTAACCTTAAACTTAACCCATACCCAAACCCTAACAGTAACCCTAACCCATTCCGTAGCGCTAACCCTAAACCTAACACTAACCCTAAACCTCACCCTAACCCTAACCCTAACCCGTACCCTAAGCCTAACCTGTACGCTAACACTAACCAAAAACCAACCCTACTGCGTACTCTAACCCTAACTCTAAACCTAACCCTAACCCGTACCCGTACCCTAACCCTAACACCAACCCTATACCGTACTCTAACCCTAACCCTAAGCCTAACCCTAACCGTACTCTAACCCTAACCCTAAACCTCACCCTAACACTAACCCGTACTCTAAACCTAACCCGTATCCTAACACTAACCCTAACCGTAACCCTAAACGTAACCCTAAACCGAAACCAAACCCTAAACCTAACACGTTCCCTAACCCTAACCCTAACCCGCACACTAAAACTAACCCTAACCCTAGACCTAACACGTACACTAAAGCTTCCTGTACCGTAAACTTAACCCTAACCTGTACCGTAACCCGAACACTAACCCTAACCCTAACGCTAGCCCTAACACTAACCCTAACCCGTACTCTAACTTAACCCTAATCCTAAACCGAACCCTAACACGTACTCTAACCCTAACCCTAACACTAACACTAACCATAATCCTAACAATAAACCTAACCCGTACTCTAACCCTAAACTTAACACTGAAACTAACCCTAACCCCCTACTATAACCCTAACCCTAAACCTAACCCTAAACATAACCCTAACTCTACCGTAACCCGAACCCGTACCCTAACCCTAAACCTAACCCTAAACCTAACCCTAAACCTGACCCTAACCCTAGAACTAATACCGTACCCTAACCCTGACCCTAACCCGCATCTAAACCTAACCCTAATCCTAGATGTAACCCGTACCCTAACCCTAACCCATTCCCTAACACTAACCCTAACCCTAACCCTAACCCGTACCATAAAACTGACACTAACCCTAACCCCTATCCTAACCCTAACCCGTACCCTAACCCTAACCCGAAACCTAACCCTAACACACTCCCTGAAACAAACCCTAACCCTAGACCTAACCCGTACACTAAACCTAACCGGTACCCTAACCGTAATGCAAACCTGTCCCTAAACCTAGACCTAACCCATACCCTAACCCTAACCCGTAGCCTAACACTAACCCTAACCCTAACCCTAAACCTAAACCGTACCCTAACCCTAACCCTAACACTAACCCTAATCCTAACCCTATCCCGTACACTAACCCTAACCCTAACCCGTACCCGTACCCTAACCTTAACCCTAACTCTAACCCTAACACTAACCCTACCCCGTACTCTAACCCTAAACCTAACCCTAACCCGCACCCTAAACCTAACCAACTAGTACCCTAACCATAACCCTAACGCTAACCCTAACCCGTACTCTAACCTAAACCTAGCCCTAACCCTAAACTTATCCCGTACGCTAACCCTATCCCATACCCTAAACCTAAACCTAACCCGTAACCTAAACCTAAACCTAACCCTAAGCCTAACCCTCAATTAACTCTAACCCTAACACTAACCCTACCCCGTACTCTAACCATAACACAAACCCTAACCCTAAACCGTACCCTAACCCTAACCCTAACGCTAACCCTAACCCGTACTCTAACCCTCACCCTATCCCTCACCCTAACCCTAACTGTACTGTAACCCTACCCCATACAATAACCCTAACCCTAACCCGTACCCTAAACCTAACCCGTAACCTAAACCTAAGCCTAACCCTATACTTAACCCTTATGCTAACCCGATCCTGTACCCTAAACTTAACCCTAAACCTTTCCCTAACCCTAACCCTAACACTAACCCTAACCCGTATCCTAACACTAACCCTAACCCTAACACTATCCCTAACCCGTACTCTAACCCTAAACCTAACCCTAACTCTAAACCTAACCCGTACTATAACCCTAAACCTAACCCTAACCCTAAACCTAAACTTAACCCGTACTCTAACCCTATCTCGTAGCCTAACCCTACCTCTAACCCTAACCCCTAACCCTAACCCTAACCCTATTCCTTACCCTATCACGTACCCAAATGTTACACCAAACCCGTACCCTAAACTAACCCAAACCCGTACTCTAACCCTAGCCATAACCCTAATCCTATCCCTAAACTTAACTCTAACCCTAACACTAACCTTAACACTTAACCGTACCCTAAAATTAACCCACACCCTAACCATAACCCTAACCTTAACCGTAACCCTAACCTGTAACCTAACCTAAAACTAACCCATACCCTAACCCCAAACCTAAACCTAACCCATACCCTAACACTAAACCTAACCCTAACCCTGACCCTAAACCTAACCCTAAACCTTACACTAACACTAACCCTAACCCTAACCCGCACCCTCAACCTAACCCTAACCCGTACCCTAACCCTAAACCGTAACCTAAACCTAAACCTAACCCTAAACTTAACCCGTACGCTAACCCTATCCCTAATGCTAACCTTGACCCTAAACCTAAACCTAACCCGTACCCTATCCCTAACCCTTACAGTAACCCTAACACTACCCCTAACCCGTACCCTAACCCTAACCCTAACCCTTACCCTAACCGTACTCTAACCCGAACACTAACCCTCACCCTAACCCTAACCGTACTGTAACCCTATCCCGTACCCTAACCCCAACCCTAACCCTAACCCGTACCCTAACCCTAACCCTAACCCACACCTAAAACTAAACCTAACCCATATCCTAAGCCTAACTCTAACCATAGACCCAACCCGTAAGCTAAACCTAACCTGTACCCTAACCCTAACCCTAACTGTAACCCGTACCATAACCCTAACACTAACCCTAACCCGTTCCCTAACCCTAACCCGTACCCTATCCCTAACCCGATGCCTAACCCTAAACCACACCCTAAACCTAACCCTAACCCTAGACCTAATCCGTACCCTAAACCTATCCCGTAACCTAACCCTAACGCTAACCTGTACCCTAACCCTAACACTAACATGAACCCTAATCCTAAACCTATCCCGTACACTAACCCTAACCCTAACCCTATCCCTAACCCGTACCCTAACCCTAACCCTAAACCTAACCCTAACCCTGACCCTAACACTAACCCTAATCCCGTACCCTAACCCTAACCCTAACCCGCATCCTAAACCTAACTCTAACCCTAACCCTAACCCGTACCATAAACCTAACACTAACCCTAACCCGTACAAAAACCCTAACACGAACAATAACCCTAACCCGACGCCTAACCCTAACCCACACACTAAAACTAACCCTAACCCTAGACCTAAACCGTACCCTCAACCTATCCCGTACCCTAGCCCTAACGCTAACCTGTACCCTAACCCTAACACTAACACTAACCCTAATCCTAACCCTATCCTGTACACTAACCCTAACCCGTACCCTAACCCTAACTCGTACCATTACACGTACCTTAACCCTAACCCTAACCCGTACCCTCACCCGTAATCTAAACCTAACCCTAACCTGTATGCTAACACGTAACATAACCCTAACCCTAATCCTAACCCTAACCATAAACCTAACCCATACCCTACCCTTCACCCTAACCCATACCCTAACCCTAACTCGTACCCTAACCCTAACCCTAAAACTGACCCTAACCCGAACCCGTACCCTAACCCTAATCCGTACCCTAACCCTAACGCTAACCCTAACCCTAAACCTAAACCTAACCATAACCCGTACAGTAAACGTTACCCGTACCCTAACCCTAACCCTAACACTAAACCTAACCCTAACCCTGACACTAAACCTAACCCTAATCCGTACCCTAACCGAAACCGTACCCTAACCCTAACCCTAAACCTAACCCGTACCCTAACCCTAAACATCATGCTAACCCGTACCCAAACCCTATCCCTAACACGTACCCTAACCCTAACCCTAACCCTAATCCGCACACTAAACCTAAACCTAACCCTAGAACTAACACGTACACTAACCCTATCCCGTAGCCCAGCCTGAACCCTAACCCGAACCCTAACCCTACCCTAACCATAGCCTAACCCAACCTGTAGGCTAACCCTAAATCTAACCCTAACCCCTAACCCTAAACCTTACCCTAACCCTTACCCTAACCCGTACCCAAACGGTAAACCTAACCCATACCCTAACACTAACCCAAACCTGTACTGTAACCCTAACCCTAACCCAAACCCGCACCCTTAAATTAACACTAACCCTAACCCAAACCATAACCCTTAACCGTAACCTAACCCTAACCCATACCCTAACCCTAACCCTAACCTTAACCATAACCCTAACACGTAACCTAACCCTAAAAGTAACCGATGCACTAACCCTAACCGTAACCATAACTCGTACCCTAACACTAACCATAACCCTAAACCTGACCCTAAACCTAACCCTAACACTTACACTAACCCTAACCCTAACCCTAACCCGCACCCTAAACCTAACCCTAACCCGTACCATAACCCTAACCCGTAACCTAAACCTAACCCTAACCCTAAACTTAACCCGTACGCTAAACCTATCCCGTACCCTGAACCTAACCCTAACCCGTATCCTAATCCTAAACCTAACCCTAAACCTAATCTGTACATTAACCCTAACCCTAACACTAACCCTACCCCGTTCTCCAACCCTAACCCTAACCCTAACCCGTACACTAACCCTAACCCTAACCCTAACCCTAACCCTAACACTAACCCTACCCCGTACTCTAAACCTAACCCTAACCCTAACCAGTACCCTAACACTAACCCTAACCTTACCACTAACCCTAACCCGTACTCTAACCCTAACCCTAACCCTAAAACTAACCCTAACCCGTACTCTAACCCTAACCCTAACCCTAACCGTATTCTAACCCTAACCCTAACCCTCACCTTAACCCTAACCCGTACTGTAACCTTAACCCATACCATACCCCTAAACCTAACCCGTACCCTAAACCTAACCCTAATTCTTACCCTAACCCGAACCCAAACCCTGACACTAACCGTAACCCAAACCCGTATCCTAAACCTAACCCATACCCTAACCCTAAACCTAACCATAAACCGTACCCTAAACCTAATCCTAACCCATACCCTAACCCTAACCCTAACCCTAACCCTGACCCTAACCCTAACCCTAACCCGTACCCTAAGCCTAACCCATACCCTAACACTAAAATTAATCCTAACCCTAACCCGTACCCTAAACTTAACCCTAAACCTTAACATAACCCGTAAAATAACCGTAACCCTAACCTGTACCCAAACCCTAACAGTAACCCTAAACCATACCCTAGTGCTAACACTAACCCTAACCCTAACTCTAACCATTACCCGTACCCTAACCCTAACCCATACCGTAACCCTAACCCTAAACATAGCCATAACCAGGACCCGTACACTAAACCTAAAATTAACCCGTACCCTAACCCCAACCATAACACTAACCTGTACCCTAACCGTAACCCTAACACTAACCGACACCTAACCTAACCTTAACCCGTAACAGAAGCCTAAACCTAACCTTAAACTTAACCTGTACGCTAACCCTATCCCGTACACTAAACCTAACCCTAACCCGTAATCTAACCCTAAACCTAAACCTAAGCCTAACCCGTCCATTAAGCCTAACCCTAACACTAACACGAACCCTACCCCGTACTCTAACCCTAACCCTAATTCTAACCCTAACCCTTACCCTAAACCTAACCCTAACCCTAACCCTAACCCTAACCCTAACCCTAACCCTAACCCTAACCAACACTACCCCTACCCCGTACTCTAACCCTAACACAAACCCTAACCCTAAACCCTACCCTAACCCTAACCCTAACCCTAACTCTAACCCTAACCCTAACCCTAACCCTAACCGTACTCTAACAGTAACACTAACCCTCACCCTAACCCTAACCGTACTGTAACTCTAACCCGTACCCTAACCCTAACCCTAACCCTAACCCTAAACTTAATCGTAACCCTGACCCGTACCCTAACCCTAAAACTAAACCGTACCCTAACCCCAAACCTAACCCTAACCCGTACCCTAAAACTATCCCTAACGCTAACCCTGACCCTAAACCTAAACCTAACCCGTACCCTATCCCGAACCCTAACACTAACCCTCACCTAAACCTAACCCTAACCTGTACCCTAACCCTAACCCATAAACTAAACCTAACCCTAACCCTAAACTTAACCCTAAGCTAACCCTATCCCGTATCCTAAACCTAACCCTAACCCCTACCCTAACCCTAACCCTAACCTTATCCACACTCTAACCCTAACCCTAACCCTAACCCTAACACTAACCCTAACCCGTACTCTAACACTAATCCTAACCCTAAACGTAACCCTAACCCATACGCTAACCCTAACCCGTACCCTGACACTAACCCTAACCCGTACTCTAACCCTAAACCTAACCCTATCTCTAACCCAAACCCGTACTATAACCCTAAACATAACCCTAACACTAAACCTAACCCTAACCCGTACTCTAACCCTATCCCGTAGCCGAACACTAACTCTAACCCTAACCCCTAACCCAAACTCTATCCCTAATACTTACCTAACCCGTACCCAAACGGTAAACCTAACCCGTACCCTAACACTAACCCAAACCCGTACTCTTACCCTAACCCTAACCCTAACCCAAACCCTAAACCGCACGCTAAACTTAACCCTAACCCTAATGCTAGCCATAACCCTTAACCGTACCCTAAACCTAACCCTAACTCGTACCCTAACCATAACACTGACCCTAACCCTAACCCGTACACTAACCCTAACCCGTACCCTAACCCTAACCCTAACCCTATCTGTACTCAAACCCTAAACCTAACCCTACCCTGTACTCTAACCCTAAACCTAACTCTAACCCTAACCCGTACCTTAACCCAAACCTAACCCTAACACTAACCCTACCCCGTATTCTAACCTCACCCTAACCCTAACCGTAACCCTAACCCGTACCATAAACCTAAGCCTAACGCTAACTCGTACCCTATCCCTAACCCTAACCCTGACACTAACCGTAACCCTTACCCGTACCCTAAGCCTAACCCATACCGTAACCCTAACCCTAAACCTACCCCTAACTCTATCCCGTACCATAACCCTAAACCGTAACCTAAACCTAAACCTAACCCTAAACTTATCCCGTACACTAACACTATCCCGTACACTAAACCTAACCCTAACATGTACCCTAACCCTAACCCTAACCCTAACCCTATCCGTACACTAACCCTAACCCAACCCTGAAACTAAACCTAACTGACACTCTAACCCTAACCCTAACCCTAAACCTAACCATAACCCGTACTCTAACCCTAACCCGTACCCTAACACTAACCGTTACCCAAACCGTAAACCTAACCCGTACCCTAAACCTAAACATAACCCTTGACCTAACCCGTACCCAACCCTAAATCGTAACCTAACCCTAACCCTAACCCGTACCCAAACCCTAACAGTAACCCTAACCATACCCTAGCGCTAACCCTAACCCTAACCCTCACCCTAACCCTAAACCTAACCCTAAACTTAACCATAAACCTTACCCGTACCCTAACCCTAACCCATACCCTAAACCTAACCCTAAACTTAACCTTAACCCTGACTCGTACCTAAACCTAAAATTAACCCGTACCAAACCCCAACACTAAACCTAACCCTAACCCTAACCCTAAACGTACTCTAAACCCAACCCTAATTCTAACCCTAACCCATACCCTAAACCTAACCCTAAACTTAACCTTAACCCTGACTCGTACCCTAAACCTAAAATTAACCCGTACCAAACCCCAACCATAACCCTAACCCTAACACTAACCCTAACCCATACTCTAACCCTTAACCTAACCCTAACCCTAACCCTAACCGTACTCTAACCCTAACCCTAACCCTCACCCTAATCCTAAACCGTACTGTAACACTAAACCGTAACATAATCCTAACCATAACCCTAACCCTAACCCTAAGCGTAACCCTAACCCCTACCCTAACCCTAACCCTAACCCTAACCCTATCCCTAACCCTAACCCTGACCCTTAACCTAACCCTAACCCGTACCCTAACCCTAAACCTAACACTAACCCTCACCTAAACCTAACCCTAACCCGTACCCTAACCCTAACCCGTAACCTAAACCTAAACCTAACCCTAAACTTAACCCGTTCGGTAACCCTATCCATACCCTAAACCTAACCCTAACCCGTACCCTAACCCTAACCCTAACCCTAACCCTAACCGCACTCTAACCCTAACCCTAACCCTAACACTAACACTAACCATAACCCGTACTCTAACCCTAACCCTAAACCTAACCCTAACGTGTACCCTAACCCTAACCTGTAACCTAAACCTAACCCTAACACTAAACTTAACCCGTACGCTAACTCTATCCCGTACCCTAAAATTAATCCTAACCCGTACCCTAACCCTAACCCTAACCCTAACCCTATCCACACTCTAACCCTCACCCTAACCCTAACACTAACACTAACCCATACTCTAACCCTAACCCTAACCTTAAACCTAACCCTAACCCGTACTCTAACCCTAACCCGTACCCTAACACTAACCCTTACCCTAACCCTAAACTTAACCAATACACTAACCCTAAATGTAACCCTAACTCGTACCCAAGCCCTAACCCTAACACGTACCCTAACCCTAACCCTAACCCGCACACTAAACCTAACCCTAACCCTAGACCAAACATGTACACTAAACCTATCCCGTTCCGTAACCTTAACCCTAACCCGTACCGTAACCCTAACACTAACCCTAACCCTAAACCTAACCCTAACCCGTACACTAACCCTAAACCTAACCCTAAACGTACCCTAACCCTAACCCTAACCCTAACACTAACCCTAACCCGTACTCTAACGTAACCCTAACCCTAAACCTAACCGTTACCCGTACTCTAACCCTAACCCTAACCATAACCATAACCCTTACCCGTACCCTATCCCTAACCCATAACCTAATACTAACCCTAACTTTAACCGTAACCCTAACCCATAGCCCAACCCTAAAACTAACCCGTACCATAAACCCAAACCTAACCCTAACCTGTACCATAACCCTATCCCTAACCCTAACCCTGACCCTAAACCTAACCCAAACCCGTACCCTAACATTAACCCGCACCTAAACCTAACCCTATCCCGTACCCTAACACTAACCTGTAACCTAAACCTACCCCTAAACAAATTTAACCTGTACACTAACTCTATCCCATACCCTAAAACTAACCCTACCCGTACCTTAACCCTAACCCTCACACTAACCCAATCCGTACACTAACACTAACCCTAACCCTAACACTAACCCTAACCCGTTCTCTAACCCTAACCCTAACCCTACACCTAACCCTAACCCATACTCTAACCCTAACCTGTACCTAACACTAACCCTTACACTAAACTTAAACCTAACACGTACTCTAAACCTAACCCTAAACGTAACACTAACCAGTACCCAAACACTAACCCTAACACGTACCCTAACCCTAACCATAACCCGCACACCTAACCTAACCCTAACTCTAGACCTAACACGTACACTAAACCTATCCCGTACCGGAACCTTAAACCTAACCCGTACCGTAACCCTAACATTAACCCTAAACCTAAACCTAACACTAACCCGTACACTAAACCTAACCCGAACCCTAACCCGTACCCTAACCCTACCCTTAGCCTAACTCTAAATCTAAGGCTAACCCCTATCCCTAAATCTAACCCTTACCCTTACCCTAACCCGTACACAAACGGTAAACCTAACCCGTACCCTAACACTAACCCAAACCCTACACTAAACCTAACCCTAACCCTAACCCGCACCCTAAACTTAACCCTAACCCAAACCATAACCCTTAACCGTAACTTAACCCTAACCCATACCCTAACCCTAACCCTAACCTTAACCATAATCCTAACCTGTACCCTAAACCTAAAACTAACCCGTACCCTAAACGCAACCCTAACCCTAACTCATACACTAACACTAACCCTAACCATAACCCTGACCCTAAACCTAACCCTAACCCTTACACTAACCCTAACCCTAACCCGCACCCTAAACCTAACCCTAACCCGAACCCTAAACCTAACCCGTAACCTAAACCTAACACTAACCCTAAACTTAACCCGTACGCAAACACTATTCCGTACCCTAAACCTAACCCTAAACCGTATCCTAACCCTAAACCTAACCCTAAGCCTAACCCGTACATTAACCCTAACCCTAACCCTAACACTAACCCTACCCCGTACTCTAACACTAACCTTAACACTAACCCGTACCCTAACCCTAAACCTAACCCTAACCCTAAACCTAACACTAACGCTAACACGTACCCTAACCCTAACCCTAACCGTACTCTAACCGTAAACTTAACCCTCACCCTAACCCTAACCCGTACTGTAACCCTAACCCGTACCGTAACCCTAACCCTAACCCGACCCTAAACCTAACACTAATTTGTACCCTAACCTAAACCCAACCCTAACCCTGACCCTAAACCTAACCCTAACCCGTACCCTAATCCTAACACTAAACCTAACTCTCTCCTAAACCGGATCCTAACCCATACCCTAACCCTTACCCGCACCTAAACCAAACCCTAACCCATACCTAACCCTAACCCATCACCTAAACCTAACCCTAACTCTAAACTTAACCCGTACGCTAAGCCAATCCGTACCCTAAACCCAACCCTAACCCGTACCCTAACCCTAACCCTAACACTAACACTAACCGTACACTAACCCTAACCCTAACACTAAAACTAACCCTAACCCGTTCTCTAACCCTAACCCTAAACCTAAACCTAACCTTTAACCCGTACTCTAAACCTAACCCGTACCCTAACACTAACATTTACCCAAACCCTAAACCTAACCCGTACCCTAACCCTAAACGTAACCCTAACCCGTCCCCAACCCCTAACCCTAACACATACCCTAACCCTAACCCTAACCCTTACCCTAACCCGTACCCAAATGGTAAACCTAACTTGTACCCTAACACTAACCCAAACCCATACTCTAAACCTAACCCTAACCCTAACACTAACCCTACCCCGTACCCGAACACTAACCCTAACCCTAAACCTAACTCTAACCGTATTCTAACCCTAACCCTAAAACTCACCCTAAGCCTAACACGTACTGTAAACCTACCCCGTACCATAACCATAAACCCTAACTAGTACCTTAACCCTAACCCTAATTCGTACCCTAAACATAACCCTGACTCTAACCCTAACCCGTACCCTAAACCTAAACCGTACCCTAACCCTAACAATAACACTAAACTCTACCCTAAACCTAACCCTAACCCGTACTCTAACCCTAACCCTAACCCATACCTAAGCCTAACCCATACCCTAACCCTAACCCTAACCCTAACACTAACCCTACCCCGTACTCTAACCCTAACCCTAACCCTAACCCCTACACGTACCCTAACCCTAACCCTAACCGTAACCCTAACCCTAACACTAACCCTATCCCCTACTCTAACCCTAACCCTAACCCTAACCGTACTCTAACCCGTACCCTAAACCTCACCCTAACCCTAACTCATACCCTAACCCTAACACTAACCCTGAACCTAACCCTAACCCTAACCCGTACACTAAACCTAACCCATACCCTAAACCTAACCCTAAACCTAACCCTAACCCTATCCTGTACCCTAAACCTAAGCCTAACCATTGTCCTAACCCGTACCTTACCCTATCCTGTACCCTAACCCTAATCCTAACCCGTACCCAAACCCTAGGAGTAACCCTAACCCATACACTAGCGCTAACCCTAACCCTAACCCTAATCCTAACCCGCACCCTAAACCTAAAGCTAACCGTAACCCTAACCATAACACTTACCCGTACCCTAAACCTAACCCATAACCTAACACTAACCCTAATATGAACCGTAACCCTAACCCGTACCATAACCCTAAAAATAACCCGTACTGTAAACCCAACCCTAACCCTAACCCGTACCATAACACTATCCCTAATCCTAACCCGTACCAAAACCCTAACCATAACACGTACCCTAACCCTAACATTAACCGTAACCCTAACCCATACCCTAACCCCAAAACTAACCTGTACCCTAACCCCATCCCTAACCCTAACCCGTACCCTAACACTAACCCTAAGCCTAACCCTGACCCTAAACCTAACCCTAACCCTTACACTAATCCTAACCCTAACCCTAACCCTCAACCAAAACCTAACCCTAACCTGAACCCTAAACCTAACCTGTGACCTAAACCTAACCATAACCCTAACCTTAACCCGTACGCTAACCCTATCCCATACTCGAAACCTAACCCTAAACCGTGTCCTAACCCTAAACCTAAACCTAAGCCTAAACCGTACATTAACCACAAACCTATTCCTAACACTAACCCTACCCCGTACTCTAACCCTAACCCTAACACTAATACTAATCCTACCCCGTATCTAACCCTAAACCTAACCCTAACACTAACCCTAACCCTAACCCTAACACTAACCCTAAACCGTACTCTAACCCTAACCCTACACTAACCCTAACCGTACTCTAACCCTAACACTAACCCTCACCCTAACCCTAACCCGTACTGTAACCCTAACCCGTACCATAACCCTAACCCTAACCCATACCCTAACCCTAAACCTAAATCGTACCCTAACCCTAACCCTAAACCTGACCCTAAACGTAACCCTAACCCGTACTCTAAACCTAACCCGTACCCTAACACTAACATTTACCCTAACCCAAATCCTAACCCGTACCCTAACCCTAAACGTAACCCTTACCAGTCCCCAAACCCTAACCCTAACACGTAATCTAACCCTAACCCTAACCCTTACCCTAACCCGTACCCAAACGGTAAACCTAACTTGGACCCTAACACTAACCCAAACCCGTACTCTAACATTAACCCTAACCCTAACACTAACCCTACCCCGTACTCTAACACTAACACTAACCCTAACACTAACCCTAACTGTACTCTAACCCTAACCCTAACCCTAATCCTAACCGTATTCTAACCCTAACCCTAAACCTCACCCTAACTCTAACCCGTACTGTAAACCTATCCCGTACCATAACCCTAACCTTAACGAGTACCCTAACCCTAACCCTAATTCGTACCCTAACCCTAACCCTGACCCTAACCCTAACCCTAACCCGTACCCTAAACCTAACCCGTACCCTAACCCTAACAATAACACTAAACTGTACCTTAAACCTAACCCTAACCCATACTCTAACCCTAACCCTAACCCTAAATCTGACCATAACCCTAACCCTAACCCGTACCCTAAGCCTAACCCATACCCTAACCCTAACTCTAACCCTAACACTAACCCTACACCGTACTCTAACCCTAACCCTAACCCTAACCCTAACCCTAACCCTAACCCCTACACGTACCCTAAACCTAACCCAAACCGTAACCCTAACCCTAACACTAACCCTAACCCCTATTCTAACCCTAACCCTAACCCTAACCCTAACCGTACTCTAACCCGTACCCTAAACCTCACCCTAACCCTAACAGGTACCCTAAACCTAACACTAACCCTGAACCTAACCCTAACCCATACACTAAACCTAACCCATACCCTAAACTTAAACCTAAACCTAACCCTAACCCTATCCCGTACCCTAAACCTAAGCCTAACACTTGTCCTAAACCGTACATTACCCTATCCCGTACCCTAAACCTAACCCGTACCCAAACCCTGAGTAACCCTAACCCATACACTAGCGCTAACCCTAACCCTAACCCTAAGCCTAACCTGCACCCTAAACCTCAACCTGACCGTAACCCTAACCATAACCCTTACCCGTACCCTAACCCTAACCCATAACCTAACACTAACCCTAACATGAACCGTAACCCTAACCCGTACCATAACCCTAAAAATAACCCGTACCGTAACCCCAACCCTAACCCTAACCCGTAGCATAACCCTATCCCTAATCCTAACCCATACCCAAACCCTAACCATAACACGTACCCTAACCCTAACCTAAACCGTAACCCTAACCCATACCCTAACCCCAAAACTAACCCATACCCTAACCCCATCCCTAACCCTAACCCGTACCCTAACACTAACCCTATCCCTAACCCTGACCCTAAACCTAACCCTAACCCTTACACTAATCCTAACCCTAACCCTAACCCGCACCCAAAACCTAACCCTAACCTGAACCCTAAACCTAACCTGCGACCTAAACCTAACCATAACCCTAAACTTAACCCGTACGCTAACCCTATCCCATACCCGAAATCTAATCCTAACCCGTATACTAACCATAAACCTAACCCTAAGCCTAAACCGTACATTAACCCAAAACCTATCCCTAACACTAACCCTACCCCGTACTCTAACCCTAACCCTAACCCTAACACTAATCCTACCCCATACTCTAACCCTAAACCTAACCCTAACCCTAACCCGTACCCTAACCCTGAACCTAACCCTAACCCTAACCCTAACCCTAACACTAACACTAAACCTAAACCGTACTCTAACCCTAACCCTAACACTAACCCTAACCGTACTCTAACCCTAACACTAACCCTCACCCTAACCCTAACCCATACTGTAACCCTAACCCGTACCATAACCCTAACCCTAACCCGTACCCTAACCCTAATCCTAACTCGTACCCAAACCGTAACCCTAACCATACCATAACCCTAAACCTAAACCTGACCCTAACCCTAACCCTAACCGTACACTAACCCTAACCCTAACCCTAACACTAACCCTATCCCGTACTCTAAACCTAACCCTATCCCTAATCCAAACCTAACCCGTGCTCTAACCTTAACCCTAACCCTAACATTAAACATAACCCTAAAACTAACCCTAACCAGGACTCTAAACCTAAACGTAACTTTAACACTAACCCTAACCCCCTACTATAATCCTAACCCTAAACCTAACCTCACCCTAACCCTAAATCGTACCGTAACCCGAACCCGTACCCCACCCTACCCCTAACCCTAAACCTAACCCTAACCCACACCATAACCATAAACCTAATCCCGTATCCTAACCCTAATCCTAACCCGCATCCTAAACCGAACCCTAACCCGTACTCTAACCCTAACCCGTACCCTAACCCTAACCCTAAACCTAACCCTATCAGTACACTAACCCTAAACCTAAACCTAAACCTAACCCTAACCCGTACTCTAAACCTAACCCGTACCCAACCCTAACCCGTACCCTAACACTAACCCTAACCCTAACAAAACCCTACCCCGTACTCTAACCCTAAACCTAACCCTAACTCTAACCCTAACCCGTAATGTAACCTTAACCCTAACCCTAAACCTAACCCTAACCCGTACAGTAACCCTAACACGTACTCTAACCCTAACCCTAACCCTAAACCTAACACTAACCTTGACACTAAATCTAACCCTAAACCGTACCCTATCCCTAAACCATACCCTAACCCTAACCCGAAACCTAACCCGTACCCTAACCCTAAATATAACCCTAACCCTAAATGTAACCCTAACCCGTACCCAAACCCTAACCCTAACACGTACCCTAACCCTAACCCTAACCCGCACACTAAACCTAACCCTAACCCTAGACCTAACACCTACACTAACCCTATCCTGTACCCTAACCTTAACCCTAACCCGTACCGTAACCCTAACACTAACCCTAACCCTAACCTTAATCAGTACCCTAACCCTACCCGTAGCCTAACACTAACACTAACCCTAACCCCTAACCCCAACCCTAACCCTTACCCTAACCCGTACCCAAACGATAAACCCAACCCGTACCCTAACACTAACCCAAACCCGTACTCTAATCCTAACCCTACCCTAACCCTAACCCATACCGTAACCCTTCCCGTAGCCTAACCCTAACTCTACCCTAACCCCTAACCCTAACCCTAACAGTTAACCTAACGCGTACCCAAACGGTACACCTAACACGTACCCTAACACTAACCCAAACCCGTACTCTAACCCTAACCCTAACCCTAACCCGCACCCTAAACTTAACCTTAACCCTAACCCAAACCATAACCCTTAACCGTAACCTAACCCTAAACCATACCCTAACCCTAACCCTAACATTTACCGTAACCCTAACTCTTACCCTAACCCTAAAACTAAACCGTACCCTAACCCCAACCCTAACCTTAACGCGTACACTAACACTAACCCTAACCCTAACCCTGACCCTAAACCTAACCCTAACCGTACACTAACCCTAACCCTAACCCTAACACTAACCCTAACCAGTACTCTAACCCTAAATGTAACCCTAACACTAACCCTAACCCCCTACTATAATCCTAAACCTAAACCTAACCCTTACCCTAACCCTAACTCGTACCGTAACCAGAACCCATACCCAACCCTAACCCTAACCCTAAACCTAACCCTAACCCTGACCGTAACCCTTACCCTAATCCTGTACCCTAACCCTAATCCTAACCCACATCCTAAACCTAACCCTAAACCAAGACCTAACCCGTAGCTTAACCCTAACCCATACCCTAACACTAGCCCGTACCCTAACCCTAACCCTAAACCGCATCCTAAACCTAACCCTAAACCTAGAACTAACCCGTACTCTAACCCTAACCCGTACCCTAACACTAACCCATACCCTAACCCTAACACTAACCCTAAACCTAATCCGTACACTAACCATAACCCTAACCCATACCCTAACCCTAACTCATACCCTAACCCTAACCCAGGGCCTAACTCTAACCCGCACCATAAACCTAACCCTAACCCTAGACATAACCCGTACCCTAAACCTATCCCGTACCCTAACCCTAGTCCTAACCCGTATCCTAACCCTAACACTAACCCTAACCCTAACACTAACCCTAACCCTAACCCTAACCCTAACCCGTACCCTAACCATAACCCGCACCAAAACCTAACCCTAACCCGTACCCTAACCCTAACCCGTAACCTAAACCTAACCCTAACCCTAAACTTAACCCGTACACTAACCCTATCCCATACCCTAAACCTAACCCTAACCCGTACTCTAACCCTAACCCGTACCCTAACCCTAATCCGTACCCTAACACTAACCCTAACCCTAACACTAACCCTAACCCGTACTCTAACCCTAAACCTAACCCTAACTCTAACCCTAACCCGTAATGTAACCCGAACCCTAACCCTAACACTAACCCGTACAGTAACACTTTCATGTACCCTAACCCTAACCCTAACCGTAAACCTAACCCTAACCTTGACCCTAAATCTAACCCTAACCCGTACCCTAACCCTAACCCGAAACCTAACCCGTAACCTAACCCTAAATGTAACTCTAACCCGCCCAAACCCTAACCCTAACACGTACCCTAACCCTAACCCTAACTCGCACACTAAACCTAAACCTAACCCTAGACCTAACACCTACACTAACCCTATCCGTAACCTAACCTTAACCCTAACCTGTACCGTAACCCTAACACTAACCCTAATCCTAACCCGAACCCGTACACTAACCCTACACGTAGCCTAACACTAACTCTAACCCTGACCCCTAACCCCTAACCCTAACCCTAACCCTTAACCTAACATGTACCCAAACGGTAAACTTAACACGTACCCTAACACTAACCCAAACCCGTACTCTAACCCTAACCCTTACTCCGACCCTAACCCTAACCCGTACCCTAACCCTTCCCGTAGCCTAACCCTAACTCTAACCCTAAACCCTAACCCTAACACTAACCCTAACCCTTAACCTAACACGTACCCAAACGGTAAACCTAACACGTACCCTAACACTAACCCAAACCCGTACTCTAACCCTAAGATTAACCCGCACCCTAAACTTAACCCTAACCCTAACCCAAACCATAACCCTTAACCGTAACCTAACCCTAACCCATACCCTAACCCTAACCTTAACCGTAAGCCTAACTGTTACCCTAACCCTAAAACTAACCCGTACCCTAACCCCAACCCTAACCTTAACTCGTACCCTAACACTAACCCTAACCCTAACCCTGACCCTAAACCTAACCCTAACCGTACACTAACCCTAACCCTAACCCTAACCCTAACAATAACTTTATCCCGTACTCTAAACCTAACCCTAATCCTAACCCTAACCCATAATCTAAACTTAACCCTAAACCTAACACTAACCATAACCCTAAGACTAACCCTAACCAGTACTCTAAACCTAAACGTAAACCTAACACTAACCCTAACCCCCAACTATAATCCTAACCCTAAACCTAACCCTTACCCTAACCCTAAATCGTACCGTAACCCGAACCCGTACCCAACCCTAACCCTAACACTAAACCTAACCCTAACCATGACCCTAACCCTAACCCTAATCCCGTACCCTAACCCTAACCCTAACCCGCATCCTAAACCTAACCCTAAACGTATACCTAACCTGTACCCCAACACTAACCCGTACCCTAACCCTAACACTAACCCTAACCCTAACTCGTACACTAACCATAACCCTAACCCACACCCTAACCCTAACCTGTACCCTAACCCTAACCCAGGGCCTAACTCTAACCCGCACCATAAACCTAACCCTAACCATAGACAAAACACGTACCCTAACCCTATCCCGTACCCTAACCCTAGTCCTAACCCGTATCCTAACCCTAACACTAACCCTAACCCTAACACTAACCCTAACCCATACACTAACCCTAACCCTAACCCTAACCCGTACCCTAACCCTAACCCAAACCTAAACCTAACCCTAACCCTAAATTAACCCATACACTAACCCTACCCCATAACCTAAACCTAACCCTAACCCGTACCCTAACCCTAACTCCAACCCTAACCCTATCCGTACACTAACCCTAACCCTAACCCTAACACTAACCCTAACCCGTACTCTTACACTAACCCTAACCCTAACCTAACCCTAACCCGAATTCTAACCCTAACCCGTACCCTAACAATAACCCTTACCCTAACCCTAAACATACCCCGTACCCTAACCCTAAACAGAACCCTAACCCGTACCCAAACCCTAACCCTAACCCTCACCCTAACCCTAACCAGCACACTAAACCTAACCCTAACCCTACACTTAACACGTACACTAACCCTATCTCATACCGTAACCTTAACCCTAACCCGTACCGTAACCCTAACACTAAAAATAACCCTAACCCTAACACTAAGCCCTACACTAACCCTAACCCGAACCCTAACTCTAAACCTAACCCGTACCCTAACCCTACCCGTAGCCTAACCCTAACCCTAACCCTGACCCCTAACCCTAACCCTAAACCTAAACCTAACCCTTACCTTAACCTGTACCTAAACGGTAAACCTAACCCGTATCCTAACACTAACCCAAAACCGTACTCTAACGCTCACCCTAACCCTAACCCTAACCTGCACCCTAAACTTAACCCTAACCCTACCCCAAACCATAACCCTTAGCCGTAACCTTACCCTAAAACTAACCCGTACCCTAAACCTAACCCTAACCCTAACTCGTAGCCTAACCCTAACACTAACCCTGACCCTAAACGTAAACCGTACCCTAACCCTAATCCGTACCCTAAACCTAAACCTAAATCTAACCCTAAACCTAAACCATACAGTACCACTAAACTGTACCTTAACCCTAACCCTAACCCAAAACCTAACCCTAACCCTGACCCTAAACCTAACCCTAACCCGTACCCTAAACGAAACCGTACCCTAACCCTAACCTTAAACCTAACCCATACCTTAAACCTAAACGTAATGCTAACCCGTACCCAAACACTATCCCTAACACGTACCCTAACCCTATCCCTAACCCTAACCCACACACTAAACCTAACCCTAACCCTAGACCTAACACGTACACTAACCCTATACCGTAGCCCAGCCTTAACCCTAACCCTAACACTAACCCTACCCTAACGCATACCCTAACCCTACCTGTAGCCTAACCCTAAATCTAACCCTAAACCCTAACCCTAAACCTAACCCTAACCCTTACCCTAACCCATACCCAAACGGTAAACCTAACCTGTACCCTAACACTAACCCAAACCCGTACTCTTACCCTAACCCTAACCCAATCCTGCACCCTTAACTTAACCCTAACCCTAACACAAACCTTAACCCTTAACCGTAACCTAACCCTAAATCTAACCCATACCCTAACCCCAAACCTAACCCTAACCCGTACCCTAACAACAAGCCTAACCCTAAAACTGACCCTAAACGTAACACTAACACTTACACTAACCCTAACCCTAACCTTAACCGCACCCTAAACCTAACCCTAACCCGTACCATAACCCTAACCCATAACCTAAACCTAACCTTAACCCTAAACTTAACCCGTACGCTAACCCTATCCCGGACACTAAACCTAACCCTAACCCGTATCCTAACCCTAAACCTAACCCTAAGCCTAATCTGTACGTTAACCCTATCCCTAACCCTATTATTAACCCTACCCCGTACTCCAACCCTAACCCTAACCCGTACACTAACCCTAACCCTAACCCTAACACTAACACTGACCTGTACTCCAACCGTAACCCTAAACCTAACCCTGACCCTAATCCAAACCCTAACCCGTACACTAACCCTAACCCTAACCCGCACCCTAAACCTTACCCTAACGCGTACCCTCACCCTAACCCGTAACCTAAACCTAACCCTAACCCAAAACTTAACACGTACGCTAACCATATCCCTTACCCTAAACCTAACCCTAAGCCTAAACCGTACATTAACCCACACCCTAACACTAACAATAAACCTAACCCGTACCCCAACACTATGAGTAACCCTAAACCATACCCTAGCGCTAACACTAACCCTAAGCCTAACCCTAACCATTACCCGTACCCTAACCCTAACCCACACCCTAACCCTAACCCTAAACTTAACCGTAACCCTGACCCGTACACTAAACCTAAAATTAACCCGTACCCTAACCCCAACCCTAACCCTAACACTAACACTAACCCTAACCCGTACTCTCACCCTAACCCTAACCCTAAACCTACCCCTAACCCGTACTCTAACACTAACCCGCACCGTAACACTAACCCTTACACTAAACCTAAACCTAACCAGTACTCTAACCCTAAACTTAACCCTAACCGGTACCCAAACACTAAACCTAACACGTACACTAACTCTAAGCCTATCCCTAACCCTAACCGTAACCCGCACACTAAACCTAACCCTAACACTAGACCTAACACGTACACAAAACCTATCCCGTACCGGAACCTTAAACCTAACCTGTACCGTAACCCTAACACTAACCCTAACCCTAACCTAACCGTAATCCTAACCCATACCCTAACCCTCCCCGTAGCCTAACCCTAACTCTAACCCTAACCCCTAACCTTAACTCTGACCCTAACACGTACCCAAACGGTAAACCTAACCCGTACCCTAACACTAACCCAAACCCATACTCTAACCCTAACCCTAACCCTAACCCTAACCCTAACCCGCACCCTAAACTTAACCCTAACCCTAATCCAAACCATAACCCTTAACCGTAATATAACCCTCACCCATACCCTAACCCGAACCCTAACCTTAACCATAATGCTAACCTGTACCCTAACCCTAAAACTAACCCATACCCTAACCGCAAACCTAACCCTAACCCGTACTCTAACACTAACCCTAACCGTAACCCGCAACCTATACCTAACCCTAACCCATACCCTAACCCTAACCAGTAACCTAAACCTAACCCTAACCCTAAACTTAAACCGTACACAAACCCTATCCTGTACCCTAAACCTAAACCAAACCCGTATAATAAACCTAAACCTAACCCTAAGGCTAACCCGTACATTAATCCTAACCCTAACACTAACACTAACCCTACACCGTACTCTAACACTATCCCTAACCCTAACCCATACCCTAACCCTAAACCTAAACATAACCCTAACCCTAACACTAACCCTAACCCGTACTCTAAACCTAACCCTAACCCTAACCGTACTCTAACCCTAACCCTAACCCTCACCCTAACCCTAACCCTTACTGTAACCCTAACCCATACCATAACCCTAACCATAAACCGTACCCTACCCTAACCCTAACTCGTACCCTAACCGTAAACCTAACCCTGACCCTAATCCTAATCCTAACCCGTACCTTAAACCTAACCCGTAACCTAACCCTAACCCTATCCCGTACCCTAACCGTAACCATAACCTGTACCCTAAGCCTAACCCATACCCTAATTCTAACCCTAAATCTAACCCTAACCCTAAACCGTACCCTAAACCTAACCCTAAACCTTGACCTAACCCGAAACCATCCCTATCCCGTAAGCTAACCCTAACTGTAACTCGTACCCAAACCCTTACACTAACCTAACCCATACCCAATTCTAACCCTAACCCTAAAACTAACCCTAACCCTCATCCTAAACCTAAACCTAACCCTAACCCTAAAACTAACCCTAAACCTTATCTTAACCCGTATCCAAATGGTTATTCTAACCCATAACCTAACACTAACCCACACCGGTACTCTAACCCTAAAACCCAACCCTAACACTAACCCTACTCCGTACTCTAACACTAACCCTAACCCTAACCCTAACCCGTACTCTAACCCTAACCCTAACACTAACACTAACCCTACCCCGTACTCTAACACTAACCCTAACCCTAACCCTAACCCGTAACCTAACCCTAAACCTAACCCTAATCCTAACCCTAACACTAACCCTAACCCGTACTCTAACCCTAACCCTAACACTAACACTAACCCTAACCCGTACTCTAACACTACCCCTAAACCTAACCCGAACCCGTAACCTAACCCTAAACCTAACCCTAACCTTAACCCTAACACTAACCTTAATCCGTACTCTAACCCTAACCCAAACCCTAACCCTAACCCGTACCATAACCCTAACCCTAACCCTAACCCTACTCTAAACCTAACTCTAACCCTCACCCTAACCCGTACTGTAACCCTAACCCGTACCATAATCCTAACCCTAACCCTAACCCTAAACTGCACCCTAAACTTAACCCTAACCATAACCATAACCATAACCCTTAACCGTACCTAACCCTAACCCTTACTCGTACCCTAACCCTAACCCTAACCTGTACACTAAACCTAACCCGTACCCTCACCCTAACCCTAAACCTATCCGTACTCTAACCCTAACCCTAACCCTACCCTGTACTCTAACCCTAATCCTAACTCTAACCCTAACCCGTACCCTAACCCTAAACCTAACCCTAACACTAACCCTACCCTTACTCTAACCCTAAACCTAACGGTAACCCTAACCCATACCCTAAACCTACCCTAACCCTAACTCGTTCCCTAACCCTAACCCTGACCCTAACTCTAACCCTAACCCATACCCTAAACCTAACCCATACACTAACGCTAACCCTAAACCTAACCCGAACCCTATCCCGTACCCTAAACCTAACCCTAACCCTTGTCCTAACCCATACACAACACTATCCCGTACCCTAACTCTAACCCGAACCCGTACCCAAACCCTAAGGGTAAACCTAACTCATACCCTAGCGCTAACCCTAACCCTAACCCAAACCCTAACCCGCACCCTAAACCTAACCCTAACCCGTACCCTAAGCCTAACCCGCACCTAAACCTAACCCTAACCCGTACCCTAACCCTAACCCGTAACCTAACCTAAACCTAACCCTAAACTTATCCTGTACACTAACCCTATCCCGTACCCTAAACCTAACCCTAACCTGTACCCTAAACCTAACCCTAACCCTAACTCATACCCTAACCCTAAACCTAACCCTGACACTAACCCTAACCCTAAGCTGTACCGTAAACCTAACCCATACACTAACCCTAAACCTAAACCTAACCGTAACCCTAACCCGTACCCTAAACCTAACCCTAACCCTTGACCTAACACGTACCCAACCCTATCTCGTACCCTAACCCTAACCCTAACCCGTACCCAATCCCTAACAGTAACCCTAAACCATACCCTAGCACTAACCCTAAAACTAACCCTAAGCCTAACGCGCACCCTAAACCTAAACCTAAAACTAACCCTAACCATAACCCTTACCCGTACCCTAACCCTAACCCATACCCTAACACTAACCCTAACCTTAACCGTAACCCCAACCCGTACCCTAACCCTAAAACTAACCCGTACCCTAACCCCAACCCTAACCCTAACCCGTACCATAACCCTATCCCTAACCCTAACCCTGACCCTAAACCTAACCCTAACTCGTACCCTAACCCTAACCCGCACCTAAACCTAACCCTAACCCGTAACCTAACCCTAACCCGTAACCTATACCTAACCCTAATCCTAAACTTAACCCGTAAACTAACCCTATCCCATACCCTAAACCTAACCCTCACCCGTACCCTATCCCTAACCCTAACCCTACCCTCTCCATACACTAAACCTAACCCTAACACTAACACTAACCCTAAATCGTACTCTAACACTAACTGTAACCCTAAAACTAACCCTAACCCTTACTCTAACCCTAAACCGTACCCTAACACTACCCCTTACCCTAACCGTAAACCTAACCCATACCCTAACCCTAAACGTAACCTAAACCCGTACCCAAACACTAACCCTAACACGTACCCTAAACCTAACTCTAACCCTAACCCTAACCGCACACTAAACCTAAACCTAAACCTACACCTAACACGTACACTAACTCTAAACCGTACCGTAACCTTAACCCTAACCCGTACCGTAACCCTAACAAAAACCTAACCCTAACCCTAAACCTAACCCTAACCCGTAGACTAACCCTAACCCAAACCATAACCCTAACACTAACCCGAACCCAAAACCTACGCGTAGCCTAACCCTAACCCTAACCCTAACGCCTAACGCTAACCCTAGCCCTAACACTTATCCTAACCCCTTTCCCAAACGGTAAACCTAACCCGTACCCTAACACTAACCCAAACCCTTACTCTAACGCTAACCCTACCCTAACCCTAACCCTCACCCTAAACTTAACCCTAATCCTAACCCAAACCATAACCCTTAACCGTAACCTAACAGTAACCCATACACTAACCCTAACCCTAAACTTAACCATAACCCTAACCCATACCCTAACCCTAAAACTAACACGTACCCTAACACCAACCCTAACCCTAATCCGTACGCTAACACTAACCCTAACCCTAACCTGCACCCTAAACCTAACCCTAACACGGACCCTAACCCGAACCCGTAACCTTAACCTAACCCTAACCCAAAACTTAACCCGTATGCTAATCCTATCCCATCCCTAAACCTAACCCTAACCCGTATCCTAACCCTAAACCTAACCCTAAGCCTAACCTGTACATTAACCCTACTCTAACCCTAACACTAACACTAACACGTACTCTAAACCTAACCCTAACACTAAACCGTACTCTAAACCTAACCCTAACCCTAACCCTCACCCTAACCCTAACCCATACTGTAACCCTAACCCGTACCATAACCCTAACCCTAACCCGTACCCCAAAACCTAACCCTAACTCGTACACTAACCCTAACCCTAACCCTGACCCTAACCCTACTCTAACCCATACTCTAAACCTAACCCGTACCCAAACCGTAAACGGAACCCTAACCGGTACCCAAACCCTAACTCTAACACGTACTCTAACCCTAACCCTAACCTTAAACCTAACCATAACCCGCACAGTAAACCTAACCCTAACCCTAGACCTAACACTTACACTAACCCTATCGTGTACCGGAACCTTAACCCTAACCCATACCGGTACCCTAACACTAACCGTAAACTTAGCCCTAACCCTAACCCTTACCCTAAACTTAACCCGTACCCTAACACTAACCCTAAGCCTTACACTAACCATAACCCGTAATCTAACACTAAACCTAACCCTAACTCTAACCCTAACCCGTACTATAACCCTAACACGTACCCTAACACTAACCCTAACCCTAACACTAACCGTACCCTGTACTCTAACCCTTAACCTAACCCTGACTCTAACACTAACCCGTACTGTAACCCTAACCCTAACCCTAACCCGTACAGTAACCCTAACGCATACCCTAACCCTAACCCTAAACGTAACCCTAAACCTAACCCTAACACAGACTCTAACCCTAACCCTAACCCTAAACCTACCCTAACCCTTAAACGTACCCTAACCCTAACCCGAAACCTAACCCGTACCCTAACCCTAAATGTAACCCTAATCCGTACACAAACCCTAACCCTAACATGTACCCTAACCCTAAATCTAACCCTAACCCGCACACGAAACCTAACCCTAACCCTAGACCTAACACCTACACTAACCCTATCCCCTACGCTAACCTTAACCCTAACCTGTACCGTAACCCTAACACTAACCCTAACCATAACCCTAATCCATACCCTAACCCTACCCATAGCCTAACACTAACTCTAACCCTAACCCCCAACCCTAAACCTAACCCTTACCCTAACCCGTACCCAAACGGTAAACCTAACCCGTACCCTAACACTAACCCAAACCCGTACTCTAAACCTAACCCTAACCCTAACCCTAACCATAACCTGTACCCTAACCCTTCCCGTAGCCTAACCCTAACTCTAACCCTAACACCTAACCCTAACCCTAACCCTAACCCTTACCCTAACACGTACCCAAACGGTAAACCTAACTCGTACCCTAACAATAACCAAAACCCTTACTCTAAACCTAACCCTAACCCTAACCCTAAACCTTACCCGCACCCTAAACTTAACCCTAACCCTAACGCAAACCATAATCCTTAACCGTACCCTAACCCTAACCCATACCCTAACCCGAACCCTAAACTTAACCGTAACCCTATCTCGTACCCTAACCCAAAAACTAACCCGTACCCTAATCCCAGCCCTAACCTTAATGCGTACCCTAAACCTAACCCTAACACTAACCTTACCCCGTACTCTAAACCTAACCCTAACCCTAACCGTAACCCTAAACCTAACCCTAAACCGTACTCTAACACTAACCCGTACCCTAACCCTAACTCTAACCCTATCCGTACACTAACCCTAACCCTAACCCTAAACCTAACCCTAACCCGTACTCTAACCCTAACCAGTACCCTAACACTAACCCTAACCCTAACATTAACCATAACCCATACTCTAACCCTAAACCTAAACCTAACTCTAACTCTAACCCGTACCTTAACACTAACCCTAAACCTAACACTAACCCTACCCCGTACTCTAAACCTAAACCTAACCCTAACTCTAACCCTAACCCGTAATGTAACCCTAAGCCTAACCCTAAACCTAACCCTACCCATACAGTAACACTAACGCGTACCCTAACCCTAAGCCTAACCCTAAACCTAACCCTAACCTTGACCCTAAATCTACCCTAACCCGTACCCTAACACTAAACCGTACCCTAACCCTAACCCGAAACCTAACCCGTACCGTAAGCCTAAATGTAACCCTAATCCGTACCCAAACCCTAACCCTAAAACGTACCCTAACCCTAAACCTAACCTTAACCCGCACACTAAACCTAACCCTAAACCTAGACCTAACACCTACACTTACCCTATCCCGTACCCTAAACTTAACCCAAACCAGTACCGTAACCCTAACACTAACCCTAACCCGTACCCAAACCCGTACCCTAACCCGACCCGTAGCCTAACCCTAACACTAACCCTAACCCTTAACACTAACCCTAACCCTTACCCCAACCCGTACCTTAACCCTAACTCTAACCCTAACCCTATCCGTACACTAACCCTAACCCTAACCCTAACACAAACCCTAACCCGTACTCTAACACTAAACCTAACCCTAAACCTAACCCTAACCTGTACTCTAACCATAACCCATACCCTAACACTAACCCTTACACTAACCCTAAACCTAACCCGTACCCTAACCCTAAACGTAACCCTAACCCATCCCAAACCCTAACCCTAACACGTACCCTAACCCTAACCCTAACCCGCACACTAAACCTAACCCTAACCCTACACCTAACACGTACTGTAACCCTATCCCATACCGTAACCTTAACACTAACCCGTACCATAACCCTAACACTAAAAATAACCCTAAACCTAACCCTAACCCGTACACTAACCCTACCCCGAACTCTAACTCTAACTCTAACCCTAACCCGTACCCTAACCCTACCTGTAGCCTAACCCTAACCCTAACCCTAACCCCTAACCCTAACTCTAACCCTAAACCTTACCCTAACCCGTACCCAAACGGTAAACCGAACCCGTACCCTAACACTAACCGAAATCTGTACTCTAACGCTAACCCTAACCCTAACCCTAACCCGCACCCTAAACTTAACACTAACCCTAACCCAAACCATAACCCTTAACCGTAACCTAACCCTAACCCATACCCTAACCCTAACCCTAACCCTGACCCTAACACTAACCCTAACCCATACCCTAAGCCTACCCCATACCCTAACCCTAAACCTAATCCTAACCCTAACCCTAACCCGTACCCTAAACCTAACCCTAACCCTTAATCTAACCCGTAACATAACCCTAACCCTAACCTGTACCCAAACCCTAACAGTAACCCTAAATCATACCCTAGTGCTAACACTAACCCTATCCCTAACCCTAACCCTAACCATTACCCATACCCTAACCCTAACCCATACCCTAACCCTAACTCTAAACTTAACCGTAACCCTTACCCGTACACTAAACCTAAAATTAACCCGTACCCTAACCCCAAACCTAACCCTAACCTGTACCCTAACCCTAACCCTAACCCACACCAAAGCTAACCCTAACCCGTAACCTAAGCCTAACCCTAACCCTAACCCTATCCGCACTCTAACCCTAACCCTAAACCTAACCCTAAAACTAACCCTAAACCGTAACCTAACACTAACCATAACCATAACCCTAAACCTGACCCTAACCCGTACTCTAACCCTAACCCGTACCCTAACACTAACCCTTACCCTAAACCTAAACTTAACCCATACGCTAACACTATCCCGTACCCTAAACCTAACCCTAACCCATAACCTAACCCTACACCTAACCCTAAGCCTAACCCGTACATTAACCCTAACACTAACACTGACACTAACCCTACCCCGTACTCTAAACCTAACCCTAACTCTAACCCTAACCCGTACCCTAACCCTAACCCTAACCCTAACACTAACACTAACCCTACCCCGTACTCTAACCCTAACACAAACCCTAACCCTAAACCGTACCCTAACCCTAACCCTAACCCTAACTCTAACACTAACCTAAACCGTACTCTAACCCTAATCCTAACCCGAACCCTAACCGTACTCTAACCGTAACATTAACCCTCACCCTAACCCTAACCGTACTGTAACCCTAACCCGTACCATAACCCTAACCCTAACCCTAAACTTAATCATAACCCTTACCCGTACCCTAACCTTAAACTAACCCGTACCCTAACCCGAACCCTAACCCGTACCCGTACCCTAACCCTATCCCTAACGCTTACACTGACCCTAAACCTAAACCTAACCGATACCCTATCCCTAACCCTAACCCTAACCCTCACCTAAACCTAACCCTAACCCGTACCCTAACCCTAACCCGTAACCTAAACCTGACCCTAACCCTAAACTTCACCCCTAAGCTAACCCTATCCCGTATCCTAAACCTAACCCTAACCCCTACCCTAACCCTAAACCTAACCCTATCCGCACTCTAACCCTAAACTTAACCCTAACCCCAACACTAACCCTAACCAGTACTCTAACACTAACCCTAACCATAAACGTAACCCTAAACCATACGCTAACCCTAACCCGTACCCTAACAGAAACCCTAACCCTAACACTATCCCTAACCCGAACTCTAACCCTAAACCTAACCCTGTCTCTAAACCAAACTCGTAGTATAACCCTAAATGAAACCCTAACCCTAAACCTAACCCTAACCTGTACTCTAACCCTATCCCGTAACCTAACACTAACTCTAAACCTAACCCCTAAACTTAACCCTAACCCTTACCTAACCCGTACCCAAACGGTAAACCAAACCCGTACCCTAACACTAACCCAAACCCGTACTCTAACCCTAACCCTAACCCTATCCCTAACCCTAAACTGCACCCTAAACTTAACCCTAACCCTAACGCTAACCATAACCCTTAACCGTACCCTAAACCTAACCCTAACTCGTACCCTAACCCTAACACTGACCCTAACGCTAACCCGTACACTAACCCTACCCCGTACTCTAACCCTAACCCTAACTCTAACCCTAACCCGTACCTTAAACATAAACCTAACCCTAACACTAACCCTACCCCGAACTCTAACCCTAACCCTAACCCTAACCGTAACCCAAACCCGAACGCTAATCCTAACCCTAACCCGTACCCTAAACCTAACCCTAACCCTAACCCTAACCCTATCCGCACTCTAACCCTAACCCTAACCATAACCCTAACACTAACCATAACCCGTACTGTAACCCTAACCCTAAACCTAAACCTAACCCGACCCTAACCCTAACCCGTAACTTAAATCTAACCCTAACCCAAAACTTAACCCATACACTAACCCTATCACGTACCCTAAACCCAACCCTAACCCGTACCCTAACCCTAACCCTAACCCTATCCGCACTCTAACCCTAACACTAACCCTAACCCTAACACTAACCCTAACCCATATTCTAACCCTAGCCCTAACTCTAAACCTAACCCTAACCAGTACTCTAACCCTAACCCGTACCCTAACACTAACCCTTACTCTAACCCTAAACTTAACCCATACCTTAACCCTAAACGTAACCCTAACCCGTACCCAAACCCTAAGCCTAACATGTACCCTAACCCTAACCCTAACCCTAACCCGCACACTAAACCTAACCCTAACCCTAGACCTAACACGTACACTAAACCTATCCCGTACCGTAACCTTAACCCTAACCCGTACCGTAACCCTAACACTAAAACTAACCCTAACCCTAGCCTTAACCCGTACACTAACCCTAACCCTAACCCTAAACGTACCCTAACCTTAACCCTAACCCTAACCCTAACCCTAACACTAACCCAAACCTGTACTCTAACCTAACCCTAACCCTAAACCTAACCCTTACCCGTACTCTAACCCTACCCCTAACCCTAAACCTAACCATAACCTTTACCCGTACCCTATCCCTAACCCATACACTAACACTAACCCTAACTTTAACCGTAACCCTAACCTGTACCCCAACCCTAAAACTAACCCATACCCTACCCCAACCCTAACACTAAACCTAACCCTAACCCTAAACCTAACCCTATCCGTACACTAACACTAACCCTAATCCTAACACTAATCCTAACCTGTAATCTAACCCTAACCATTTCCCTAAACCTAACCCTAACCCATACTTTAACCCTAACCCATACCCTAACACTAACCCTTAACCTAATCCTAAACCTAACACGTACCCTAACCCTAAATGTAACCATAACCAGTACCCAAACTGTAACCCTAACACGTACACTAACCCTAGCCCTAACCCTAACCTGCACACTAAACCTAACCCTAACTCTAGACCTAACATGTACACTAAACCTATCCCGTACCGGAACATTAAACCTAACCCGTACCGTAACCCTAACACTAAGCCTAACCCTAAACCTAAACTTAACCATAAGCCGTACACTAACCCTAACCCGAACGCTAACCCGTACACTAACCCTACCCGTAGCCTAACCCTAACTCTAACGCTAACCTCTAACCCTAAACCTAACCCTAAACCTTACCCTAACCCGTACCCAAACGGTAAACATAACCCGTACCCTAACACTAACCCAAACCCGTACTCTAACCCTAACCCTAAACCTAACCCGCACCCTAAATTTAACCCTAAACCTAACCCAAATCATAACCCTTAACCGTAACTTAACCCTAACCCATACCCTAACCATAACCCTAAACTTAACCATAATCCTAACCTGTACTCTAACCCTAAAACTAACCCGTACACTAACCGCAACCTTAACCCTAACCCGTACGCTAACCCTAACCCTAACCCTAACCCTGACCCTAAACCTAACCCTAACCCTTACACTAACCCTAACCCTAACCCGCACTCTAAACCTACCCCTCACCCGAAACCTAACCCTAACCCGTAACCTAAACCTAACCCTAACCATAAACTTAACCCGTACGCAAACCCTACCCGTACCCTAAACCTAACCCTAACCCATATCCTAACCCTAAACCTAACCCTAAGACTAACCCGTACATTAACCCTAACCCTCACCCTAAAACTAACCCTACCCCGGACACTAACACTAACCCTAACCCTAACCATAACCCGTACCCTAACCATAACCCTAACCCTAACCTGTACTCTAACCCTAACCCTAACCCTAACACTAACCCTACCCCGTACTCTAAACCTATCCCTAACCCTAACCCGTACCCGTACCCTAACGCTAACACTAACCCTAACCCTAACACTAACCCTAACCCGTACTTTAACCCTAACCCTTACCCAAACCGTACTCAAACCCTAACCCTAACCCTCACCCTAACCCTAACCCGTACTGTATTCTAAACCATACCATAACCCTAACCCTAACCCGTACCCTAACCCTAACCCTAATTCGTACCCTAAACCTAACCCTAACCCTGACCCTAACCCTAACCCTAACCCGTACCCTAAAACTAACCCATACCCTAAACTTAACCATAAACCTAAACCTAACCGTAACCCGTACCCTAAACCTAACCCTAACCCTTGACCTAACCCATACCCAACCTTATCCTGTACCCTAACCCTAACCCTAACACGTATCCAAACCCTAACAGTAACCCTAACCCATACCCTAGCGCTAACCCTAACCCTAACCCTAAGAATAACCAACACCCTAAACCTAAACCTAACCCTAAACCTAACCATAAACCTTACCCGTACCCTAACCCTAACTCATACCCTAACCCTAAAACTAACCCGTACCCTAACCCCAACCCTAACTCTAACCCGTACCCTAACCCTCTCTCTAACCCTAACCCTGACCCTAAACCTAACCCTAAACCGTACCCTAACCCTAACCCTAACCCTCACTAAACCTAACCCTAACCCGTACCCTAACCCTATCCCGTAACCTAAACCTAACCCTAACCCGTACCCTAACCCTAACCCTAACCTTAACCTATCCGTACTCTAACCCTAACCCTAACCTTAACCCTAACACTAACCCTAACCCGTACTCTAACCCTAACCATAAACCTAGACGTAACCCTAACCCGTACTCTAACCCTAAGCCGTACCCTAACACTAACCCTAACCCTAACACTATCCCTAACCCGTACTCTAACACTAAACCTAAACATACTCTAACCCTAACCCGTACTATAACACTAAACCTAACCCTAACCCTATACCTAACCCTAACCCGTACTCTAACACTATACCGTAGCCTAACACTAACTCTAACCCTAACCCCTAACCCTAACCCTAACCCTAACCCTTACCCTAACCCATACCCAAAAGGTAAACCTAACCCGTACCGTAACACTAAACCAAACCCGTACTCTAACCCTAACCCTAACACTAACCATAACCCTAAACCGCACCCTAAACTTAACCCTAACCCTAAACCTAACCATAACACTTAACCGTACCCTAACCCTAACCCTAACTCGTATCCTAATCCTAACACTGACCCTAACCCTAACCCGTACCCTAACCCTATCCCTAACCCTAACCCTATCCGTACACTAAACCTAAACCTAACCCTAACACCTACCCTAACCCGTATGCTAACCCTAACCATAACCATAACCTAACACTTACCCGTACTCTAACCCTATCCGGTACCCCAACACTAACTCTTCCCTAACCCTAAACCTAACCCGTACCCTAACCCTAAATGTAACTCTAAACCATACCCAAACTCGAACCCTAACACGTACCCTAACCCTAACGCTAACCCTAACAATTATCCTAACACGTACCCAAACGGTAAACCTAACCCGTACCCTAACACTAACCCAAACCTGTACTCTAACCCTAACACTAACCCTAACACTAACCCTACCCCGTACTCTAACACTAACCCTAACCCTAACCATAACCCGTACCCTAACCCTAACCCTAACCCTAACACTAACCCTAACCCGTACTCTAACCCTATCCCTAACCCTAACACTGACCCTACCCCGTACTTTAACCCTATCCCCAACCCTGACCCGTACCCGTACCCTAACCCTAACACTAACCCTAACACTACCACTAACCCTAACCCGTACTCTAACCCTAACCCTTACCCTAACAGTACTCTAACCCTAACCCTAACCCTCACCCTAACCCTAACCCGTACTGTCACCCTAAACCATACCATAACCCTAACCCTAACCCGTACCTTGACACTGACACTAATTCATACCCTAAACCTAACGCTAACCCTGACCTTGACCCTAAACCTAACCCTTACCCTAAGCTTAACCCATACCGTAGCACTAACCATAACCCTAACCCTAACCCACACACTAAACCTAAACCTAACCCTAACAGTAACCATAACCATTACCCGTACCCTAACCCTAACCCATACCCTAACCCTACCCTAAACTGAACCGTAACCCTGACCCGTACCCTAAAACTAAAATTAACCCATAACATAACCCCAACCCTATCCCTAACCCATAACCTTACCCCAACCCTAAACCTAACCCAAACCCTATCCGAACACTAAACCTAACCCTAAACCGTAACCTAACCCTAAACCTAAAACTAACCCTAACCCGTACATTAACCCTAACCCTAACACTAACACTAACCCTACCCCGTACTCTAACACTAACCCTACATCTAAATCTAACCCGTACCCTAACCCTAACCCTAACCCTAACTCTAACCATAACACTAACCCTACCCCATACTCTAACCCTCAACCAAACACTAATTCTAACCCGTACCCTAACCCTAATCCTAACCCTAACGCTTACCCTAACACTAACCCTAACCTGGACTCTAAGCCTAACCCTAAACCTAACCCTAACCCTAACCCTAACCCTAACCGTACTCTAACCCTAACCCTAACCCTCACCCTAACCCTAACCCGTACTCTAACCCTAACCCGTACCATTACCCTAACCCTAACCCTAAACTTAACCGTAAACCTGACCCGTACCCTAACCCTAAAACTAACCTGTACCCTCTCCAAAACCTAACCCTAACCGATCACCTAACCCTCTCCCTAAAGCTAACCCTGACCCTAAACCTAACCCTAAACAGTACCCTAACCCTAACCCTCACCTAAACCTAACCCTAACCCGTACCCTAACCCTAACCCGTAACCTAAACCTAACCCTAAACCTAAACTTAACCCGTACGCTACCCTATCCCGTAACCTAAACCTAACCCTACCCGTACCCTAACCCTAACCCTAACCCTAAAACTATCTGTACTCTAACCCTAACCCTAACCAAAACCCTAACACTAACCCTAACCCGTACTCTAACCCTAACCCTAAACCTAAACATAACCCTAACCCGTACTCTAACCCTAACGCGTACCCTAAAACTAACCCGAACCCTAATACTATCGCTACCCGTACTCTAACCCTAAACCTAACCCTAACTCTAACCCTAACACGTACTATAACCCTACCTAACCCTAACCCGAAGCCTAACCCTAACACGTACTCTAACCCTATACCGTAACTTAACACTAACTCTAACCCTAACCCCTAACCCTAACCCTAACCCTAACCCTTACCCTAACCCGTACACAAAAGGTAAACCTAACCCATACCCCAACATTAAACCAAACCCGTACTCTAACCCAAACCCTAACACTAACCACAACCCTAAAACGCACCCTAAACTTAACCCTAACCCTAAACCTAACCATAACACTTAACCGTACCCTAACCCTAACCCTAACTCGTATCTTAACCCTAACACTGACTCTAAACCTAACCCGTACCCTAACCCTAACCCTAACGATATCCGTAATCTAACCCTAACCCTAACCCTACCCTGTCCTCTAACCCTAAACCTAACTCTAAACCTAACCCGTACCCTAACCCTAAACCTAACCCTAACGCTAACACTACCCCGTACTCTAACCCTAACCGTAACCCTAACACTAATCCGTACCCTTAACCTAACCCTAACCCTAACTCGTACCCTCACCCTAACCCTAAGCCTGACCCTAACCCAAACCCTAACCCGTACCGTAAACCTATCCCATACCCTAAACCCTACCGTAACCCTTGTCCTAACCGGTACCCAACCCTATCCCGTACCCTAACCCTAACCCTAACCCTCACCTAAACCTAACCCTAACCCTTACCCTAACCCTAACCCGTAACCTAAACCTAACCCTAACCCTAAACTTAACCCGTACGCTAACCCTATCCCGTACCCTAAACCTAACCCTAACCCGTACCCTAACCCTAACCCTATCCGTACTCTAACCCTAACCCTAAACCTAAACCTAACACTAACCCTAACCCTAACCCTAACCCTAACCCGTACCATAAACCTAACACTAACACTAACCCGTACCCTAACCCTAACCCGTACCCTAAACCTAACCCGATGCCTAACCCTAACCCACACCCTAAACCAAACCCTACCCCTAGACCTAACCCGTACCCTAAACCTATCCCGTACCCTAACCCTAAAGCTAATCTGTCCCTAACCCTAGACCTAATCCGTACGCTAACCCTAACCCATACCCTAACACTAACCCTAACCCTAAACCTAAACCGTACCCTAACCCTAACCCTAACACTAACACTAACCATATCCTAAACCTATCAAGTACACTAAACCTAACCCTAACCTGTACCCGTACCCTAACCCTAACCCTAACTCTAACCCTAACACTAACCCTACCCCATACTCTAACACTAACCCAAACCCTAACCCTAACCCGTAACCTAACCTGTAACCTAACCCTAACCCTAACCTATACGCTAACACGTACCATAACCCTAAACCTAATCCTAAACCTAACCCTAAACCTAACCCATACCCTACCCCTCACCCTAACCCATACCCTAACCCTAACTTGTACCCTAACCCTAACTTATCTAACCCCTAATCTTAACACTAACCCATACTCTAAACCTAACTCTAACCCTAACTCGTACCCTAACCCTAACCCTAACCCTGACCCTCACTCGCACCCTAAAACTAAACCTAACCCTAACCATAACCATAAACCTTACCGTACCCTAACCCTAACCCATACCCTAAACCTAACCCTAAAATAACCGTAACCCTGACCCGTACCCTAACCCTAAAATTAACCCGTACCCTAACCCCAACTGTAACCCTAACCCGTACACTAACCCTATCCCTAACGCTAACCCTGACCCTAAACCTAACACTAACCCGTACCCTAAACCTAACCCGTAACCTAAACCTAACCATAACCCTAAACTTAACCCATACGCTAACCCTATCCTGTACCCTAAACCTAAACCTAACCCATACCCTAACCCTAACCCTAACCCTAACTGTACTCTAACCATAACACTAACCTTCACCCTAACCCTAACCGTACTGTAACCCTAACCTGTACCCTAACCCCAACCCTAAACCTAACCCGTACCCTAACCCTAACCCTAACCCTAACCCACTCCTGAACCTAACCGTAACCCATAACCTAAGCCTAACCCTAACCCTAAACTTAACCCGTACGCTAAACCTATCCCGTACACTTAACCTAACCCTAAACCGTAACCTAACCCTAAACATAACCCTAAGCCTAACCCGTACATTAACCCTAACCCTAACACTAACACTAACCCTAACCCGTAATTTAACCCTAACCCTAACTCTAACCCTAACCCGTACCCTAACCCTAACCCTAACCCTAACCTAACCCTACCCCATAATCTAACCCTAACACAAACCCTAACCCTAACCTGTACTCTAACCCTAACCATAACCCTAACCCTAACGCTAACCGTACTCTAACCCTAACACTAACCCTCACCCTAAACCTAACTGTACTATAACCCTAACCTGTACAATAACCCTAACCCTAACCGGTACCCTATACCTAACCCGTAACCTAAACCTAAGCCTAACTGTAAACTTAACCCGTACACTAAACCTATCCTGTACCCTAAACCTAACCCTAACCCGTACCCTAACCCTAAGGCTAACCCTAAACCTATCCGTACTCTAACCCTAACCCTAACCCTAACCCTAACCCTAAAACTAACCCTAACCCGTACTCTAACACTAACCCTAACCCTAAACGTAACCCTAACCCTTACGCTAACCCTAACCGTACCCTAACACTAACCCTAAACCTAACACTATCTCTAACCCATACTCTAACCCTAAACCTAACCCTGACTGTAACCCTAACCCGTACTATAACCCTAAACCTAACCCTAACCCTAAACCTATCCTTAACCCGTACTCTAACCCTATCCCGTAGCCTAACCATAACTCTAACCCTAACCCCTAACACTAAACTTCACCCTCTTCCTTACCCTATCCTGTACCCAAAAGTACCTTACCAAAAGGTACACCTAACCCGTACCCTAACACTAACCCAAACCCGTACTCTAACTCTAACCATAATCCTAACCCTATACCTAAACCGCACCCTAAACTTAACCCTAATCCTAACGCTAACCTTAACCCTGAACGGTACCCTAACCCTAACCCACACCCTAAACCTAACCCAAACTTTAACCATAACCCTAACCCGTAACCTAACTCTAAAACTAACCCGTACCCTAACCCCAACCCTAACCCTAACCCATACCCTAACACTAAACCTAACACTAAACCTGACCCTAAACCTAACCCTAACCCATACACTAACCCTAACGATAACCCTAACCCGCACCCTAAACCTAACCATAACACGTACCCTAACCCTAACCCGTAACCTAAACCTAACCCTAACCCTAAACTTACCCCGTACGCTAACACTATCCCGTACCCTAAACCTAACCCTAACCCGTAACCTAACCTTAAACCTAACCCTAACCCGTAACCTAACCCTAAACCTAACCCTAAGCCTAACCCGTACATTAAACCTAACCCTAACCCTAACCCTAACACTAACCCTACCCCATAATCTAACCCTAACCCTAACACTAACCCTAACCCGTACGCTAACCGGTACCCTAACCCTAACCCTAAAACTTTCCCTAACCCTAACACTAACCCTAAGCCTTACTCTAACCCTAACCCTAACCCTAACCTTAACTGTACTCTAACCCTAACCCTCACCTAACCCTAACCCGTACTGTAACCCTAACCCGTAACATAACCCTAACTCTAACCCGTACCCTAACCCTAACCCTAACTCATAGCCTAACACTAACCCTGAACTTAACCCTAACCCGTACCCTAAACCTAACCCATACCAAACCCTAAACCTAACCCTAAGCCGTACCCTACACCTAACCCTAACCCTAACTCATACCCTAAACCTAACCCTAACCCTGACCCTAACCCTAACCCGTACCCTAAACCTAACGCATAACCTAACCTAATCCTACACCTAACCCTAACCCTAACCCTTACACTAAACCTAATCTTAACCCTTGACCTAACCCGTACCCAACCCTATCTCGAACCCTAACCCTAAACCTAACCCGTACCCAAACCCTAACAGTCACCCTAACGCATTCCTTAGCGCTAACCCTAACCCTAAACCTAATCCTAACCCACACCCTAAACCTAACCCTAACCCTAACCATAACCCTTACCCGTATCCTAGCCCTAACCCATACCCTAACACTAACCCTAACCTTAACCGTAACCCTAACCCGTACCCTAACCCTAAAACTAACCCGTAACCTAACCCCAACCCTAACCCTAACTCGCACCAAAACCTATCCCTAACCCGTACCCTGCCCTAACCCATAACCTAAACCTAACCCTAACCCTAAACTTAACCTGAACACTAAACCTATCCCATACCCTAAATCTAACCCTAACCCGTACACTAACCCTAACCCTAACCCTAACACTATCCGTACAATGACCCTAACCCTAACCCTAACACTATCCCTAACCCGTACTCTAACACTAAACCTAACCCTAAACCTAACCCTAACCCGTACTCTAACCCTAACCCGTACCCTAACACTAACGCTTACCCTAACCCTAAACCTAACCCGTACCCTAAACCTAAACGTAACCCTAAACCGTACCCAAACCCTTACCCTAACACGTACCCTAACCCTAACCCTAACCCGCACACTAAACCTAACCCTAACCCTAGACCTAACACGTACACTAAACCTATCCCGTACCGTAACCTTAACCCAACCCGTACCGTAACCCTAAACCTAATCCTAACCCTAACCCTAACCCGTACACTAACCCTAACCCGAACCCTAACCCTAACCCTAACCCGTACCCTAACCCTACCCGTAGCCTAACCCTAACCCTAAACACAACTCCTAAACCTAACGCTATTCCTAACCCTTACCCTAACCCGTACCCAAATGGTAAACCTAACCCGTACCCTAACACTAACCCAAACCCGTACTCTAACCCTAAACCTAACCCTAACCCGCACCCTAAACTTAACCCTAACCCTAAACCAAAACATAACCCTTAACCGTAACCTAACCCTAACCCGTACCCTAACCTCAACCCTAACCCTAATTTGTAACCTAACACTAACCCTAACCCTAACCCTGACCCTAAACCCAACACTAACCCATACACTAATCCTAACCCTAACCCTAAACCGCACCCTAAACCTAACCCTAACCCGTACCCTAACCCTAACCCGGAACCTAAACCTACCCCTAACCCTAAACTTAACCCGTACGCTAACCCTATCCCTTACCCTAAAACTAACCCTACCCCGTATCCTAACCCTAAACCTAACCCTTAGCTTAACCCGTACATTAACCCTAACCCTAACCCTAACCCTAACACTTACCCTAACCCGTACACTAACCCTAACCCTAACCCTAACCATTCTCTAACCCTAACCCTAACCCTCACCCTAACCCTAACTCGTACTGTAACCCTAACCCATACCATAACCCTAACCCTAACCCGTACCCTAACCCTAACCCTAAATCGTACCCTAACCCTAACCCTACCCTGACCCTAAACCTAACCCTAACCCTGACCCTAACCCTAACCCTAACCCGTACCCTAAGCATAACCCATTCCATACCCTAACCCTAAACCTAACCCTAACCCTAATCCGTACCCTAAACCTAAACCTAACCCTTGACCTAAACTGTACCCAAACCTATCCCATACCCTAAACCTAACCCTAACCCGTATTCAAAAACTAACAGTAACCCTAACCCATACCCTAGCGCTAACCCTAACCCTAACCCTAACCCTAACCATTCTCTAACACTAACCCTAACCCTCACCCTAACCCTACCCCGTACTGTAAACCTAACCCGTACCATAACCCTAACCCAAACCGATACCCTAGCCCTAAACCTTACTCGTATCCTAACACTAACCCTAACCCTGACCCTAAACCTAACCCTAACCCGTACCCTAAACCTAACCCGTACTTTAACCCTAACCCTAACCCATACCCTAAACCACCTTAACACTAACTCGTACCCTAAACCTAACCCTAAACCTGACCCTAACCCTAACCCTAACCCGTACCCTAAGCATAACCCATACCCTAACCCTAAACCTAAACCTAACCCTTACCGTAACCCGTACCCTAAATCTAACCCTAACCCTTGACCTAACCCGTACCCAAACCTATCCCGTACGCAATCCCTAACCCTAACCCGTACCCAAACCTAACAGTAACACTAACCCATACCCTAGCGCTAACACTAACCCTAACCCTAACCCTAACCCTAACCCGGACCCTAAACCTAACCCTAACCCTACCCTAACACTAACACTATCCCATACCCTAACCCTAAACCGTACCAAACCCTAACCCTAATCCTAACCCATACCCTAACCCTAAACGTAACCCTAGCCCATACCCAAACCCTAAGCCTAACACGTATCCTAACCCTAAACCTCACCCTAACCCTAACCCGCACACTAAACCTAACACTAACCCTAGACCTATCACGTACACTAACCCTATCCCGTACCCTAAACTTAACCCTAAGCTGTACCGTGTCCCTAACACTAACCCTAACTCTAACCCTAACCTGTACACTAACCCTAACCAAACGTTAACCCTAACCCTAACCCGTACCCTAACCCTACCTGTAGCCTATTCCTAACTCTAACCCTAACCCCTAACCCTAAGCCTAACCGTAACCCTTACCCGAACCCGTACCCAAACGGTGAACCTAACCCGTACACTAACACTAACCCAAATCCGTACTCTAACCCTAACCGTAACCCTAACCCTAACCCTAACCCGCACCCTAAACTTAACCCTAAACCTAAACCAAACCATAACCCTTAACCGTAACCTAACCCTAACCCATAACCTAACCCTAAACCTAACCTTAACCATAACCCTAATCCATAACCTAACCCTAAAACTAACCCGTACCCTAACCCCAACCCTAACCCTAACACTAACCCTACCCCGTACTCTAACCCTAACCCCAACCCGTACCCTAAACCTACCCTAATCCTAACTCATACCCTATCCCTAACAATAAGCCTGACCCTAACCCTAACCCGTACCCTAAACCTAACCCTAACCCTTGACCTATCCCGTACCCAAAACCTAACAGTTACCCTAACCCATACCTTAGCGCTAACCCTAACCCTAACCCTAAGCCTAACCCGCACCCTAAACCTAATTCTAACCCTAACCCTAACCATAACGCTTACCCATACCCTAACCCTAACCCATACCCTAACACTAACCCTAACCTTAACCGTAACCCTAACCCGTACCCTAACCCTAAAACTAACCTGTACCCTAATCCCAACCCTAACCCTAACCCGTATCATAATCCTATCCCTAATCCTAACCCTGACCCTAAACCTAACCCTAAACCATACCCTAACCCTAACCCGCACCTATAACTAATGCTAACCCGTACCCTAACTCTAACCCATAACCTAAACCTAACCCTAACCCTAAACTTAACCCATACACTAACCCTAACCTATACCCTAACCCTAACCCTACCTTAAACATAACCCTAAACCATTCCCTAATTCTAAAACTAACGCGTACCCTTACCTAACCCTAAACCTAATCCGTAGCCTAACACTAACCCTAACCCTAACCCTGACCCTAAACCTAACCCTAACCCTTACACTAACACTAACCCTTACCCTAACCCGCACCCTAAACCTAACCCGAACACGTACCCTAACCCTAACCCGTAAACTAAACCTAACCCTAAACCTAAACTTAACCCTTACGCTAAACCTATCCCTTACTCTAAACCTAACCCTAACCCGTATCCTAACCCTAAACCAAACCCTTAGCCTAACCCGTACATTAACCCTAACCCGAACCCTAACCCTAACACTAAACCTAACCCGTTCTCTAACCCTAACCCTAACCCTAACCATACTCTAACCCTAACCCTAACCCTCACCCTAACCCTAACCCGTACTGTAACCCTATACCGTACCATAACCCTAAACCGAACCCGTACCCTAAACCTAACCCTAAATCATACACTAACCCTAACCCTAACCCTGAACCTAACACTAACCCCAACCCATACCCTAAACCTAACCCATACTCTAAACCTAACCCTAACCCTAACCCTTACCCTCGCCCGTAAACAAACGGTAAACCTAACCCATACCCTAACACTAAACCAAACCCGTACTCTAACCCTAACCCTAACCGTAAACCTAACACGCACCCTAAACTTAACCCTAACCCTAACACAAACCATAACACATAACCGTAACCTAACCCTAACCCATACCCTAACCCTAACCCTAACCTTAACCGTCACCCTAACCCATACCCTAAACCTAAAACTAAACCGTACCGTAACCCCAACCCTAACCCTAACCCGTACCCTAAAACTAACCCTAACCCTAACCCTGACCCTAAACCTAACCCTAACCCTTACACTAATCCTAACCCTAACCCTAACCCGTAACCGAAACCTAACCATAACCCTAAACTTAACCCTTATGCTAACCCTATCCCGTACCCTAAACCTAACCCTAACCCGTATCCTAACACTAAACCTAACTCTAAGCCTAAACCATACATTAACCCCAACACTAACCCTAACACTAAACCTACCCCGTACTCTGACCCTAACCCAACCCTGACCCTAACCCGTACACTAACCCTAACCCTAACCCTAACCCTAACCCTAACGCTAACCCGTACTTAACCCTAACACTAACCCTAACCCTAAACCTAACTTTAACCATAACCCTAACCCATACACTAACCCTAAAACTAACCCGTACCCTAACGCCAACCATAACACTAACTCGTACCGTAACCCTATCCCTAACCCTAAACCTGACCCTAAACCTAACTCTAACCCGTACCCTAACCCTAACCCTAACCCTAACCCTATCTGTACACTAACCTAACCCTAACCCTAACACTAGCCTTAACCCGTACTCTAACCCTAACCCTAACCCTAAAACTAACCCTAACCCGTACCCTAACACTAACCCTAACACTAACCCTAACACACACCCTAACCCTAACCCGTAACCTAAACCTAACCTAAACCTAAACTTATCCCGTACACTAACCCTATCCCGTACCCTAACCTTAAACCTAACCCATACCGTAACATTACACTAACAGTAACCCTAACCCTAACCCTAACCCGTACACTAACCCTAACCTAAACCCTAACCCTAACCCTAACTCGTACCCTAACCCTAACCCTAACCCTAACCGTAACCGTAACCCTAAACCTAACCCGTACTCTAACCTAACCCTAACCCTAACCCTAACCATAACCCTAACCGTACTCTAACCCTAACCCTAATCCTCACCCTAACCCTATCCCTTACCCTAACCCTATCCCTAACGCTAACCCTGACCTTAAAATTAACCCTTAACCATACCCTAACACTAACCTTAACCCTAACCCTCACGTAAACGTAACCCTAACCTGTACCGTAACCCTAACCCAAACCCTAACCCTATCCGTACTCTAACCCTAACCCTAATGCTAACCCTAACTTGAACTCTAACCCTAACCCTATCCTATACGTAACCCTAACCCGTACTCTAAACCTAACCCATACCCTAACACTAACCCTAATCCTAACACTATCCCTAACCCGTACTCTAACCCTAACCCTAACCCTAACCCTAAACCGCACCCTAAACTTAACCCTAACCCTAACCCTAACCATAACCCCTAACCATACCCTAACCCTAACCCTAACTCGTAACCTAAAACTAACGCTTACCCTAACCCTAACCCGTACCCTAATCCTAACCCGTACCAACGCTAACCCTAACCCTAACCCTAACCCTAACCCCTACCCTAAACCTAACCCTAACCCTAACTCGTATCATAACCCTAACCCCAACCCTGACCCTAAACCTAACACTAACCCGTACCCTAAACCTAACCCATACCCTAATCCTAACCCTAAACCTAACCCTAACCCTATCCCATACCCTACACCTAACCTGAACCCTTGACCTAACCCGTACCCAACTCTATCCCGTACCCTAACCCTAACCCGTACCCAAAACCTAAGAGTAACCCTAACCCATACCCTAATGCTAAACGTAACCCTAACCCTAAGCCTAACCCACACCCTAAACCTAAACCTAATCCTAACCCTAACCATAACCCTTAACCGTAACCTAACCCTAACCCATACCCTAACCCTAACCCTAACCTTAACCATACCCTAACCCGTAACCTAACCCTAAAACTAACCCATACCCTAACCCCAACCCGAACCCTAACCTGTACCCTAACACTAACCCTAACCCTAAACCTGACCCTAAACCTAACCCTAACACTTATACTAACCCTAACCCTAACCCTAAACCGCACCCTAAACCTAACCCTAACCAGTACCATAACCCTAACCCGTAACCTAAACCTAATCCTAACCCTAAACTTAACCCATACGCTAACCCTATCCCGGACCGTAAACCTAACCCTAACCTTTATCCTAACCCTAAACCTAACCCTAAGCCTAATCTGTACATTAACCCTAACCCTAACCCTAACACTAACCCTACCCCGTACTCCAACCCTAAACCTAACCCTAACCCTAAGCCGTACACTAACCCTTACCCTAACCCTAAACCTAACCCTAACACTAAACCTAACACTAACGCTAACCTGTACTCTAACCCTAAACCTAACCCTAACCCTAACCCTAACCCTAACCCTGACCCTAATCCTAACCTTAACACGTACACTAACCCTAACCCTAACCCTAAGGCGCACCCTAAACCTAACCCTAACCTGTACCCTCACCCTAACCTGTAACCTAAACCTAACCATAACCCTAAACTTAACCTTTACGCTAACCCTATCCTTTACTCTAAACCTAACCCTAACCTGTACCCTAAACCTAACCCTACCCCTAACCCTGCCGTACAGTAACCCTAACTCTAACCCTAACACTAACCCTATCCCATACTCTAACCCTAACCCTAACCCTAACCCGTACCCTAACCCTAACCCTAAACCTAACCCTAACACTAACCCTAACCCGTAATCTATCCCTAACCCTAACCCTAACCCTAACCCTAAACGTATTCTAACCCTAACCCTAACCCTCACCCTAACCCTAACCCGTACTGTAACCCTAACCCTTACCATAACCCTAAATCTAACCCGTACCCTAAACATAACCCTAATTCGTACCCTAACCCTAAACCTAACAGTAACCCTAAACCTAACACTATCCCTAACCCATACTCTAACCCTAAACCTAACCCTATCTCTAACCCAAACCCGTACTATAAACCTAAACCTAACCCTAACCCTAAAACTAACCCTAACCCGTACTCTAAATCTATCCCATAGCCTAACACTAACTCTAACCCTAACCCCTAACCCTAAACCTAACCCTTACCTAACCCATACCCAAACGGTAAACATAACCCATACCCTAACACTAACCCAAACCCGTACTCTAACCCTAACCCTAACCCTAACCCTAACCCTAAACCACACCCTAAACTTAACCCTAACACTAATGCTAACCATAACCCTTAACCGTACCCTTAACCTAACCCTAACTCGTAACCTAACCCTAACACTGACCCTAACCCTAACCCGTAGACTAACCCTACCCCGTACTCTAACCCTAACCCTAACTCTAACCTTAACTCGTACCTTAACCCTAAACCTAATCCTAACACTAACCCTACCCCGTACTCTAAACCTATCCCTAACCCTAACCGTAACCATAACCCGTACCCTAAATCTAACCCTAACCCTAACTCGTACCCTATCCCTAACCCTAACCCTGACCCTAACCCTAACCCTAACCCATACACAAAGGCTACCCCATACCCTAACTATAACCCTAAACCTACCCCTAACCCTATCCCGTAACCTAAACCTAACCCTAACCCTTGTCCTAACCCGTACCCAACCCTATCCCATGCACTATCGCTAACCCTAACCCATACACTAGCGCTACCCTAACCCTAACCCTAAGCCTAACCCGCACCCTAAACCTAAACCTAACCATAACCCTAACCATAAACCTTACCCGTACCCTAACCCTAACCCATAACCTAACACTAACCCTAACTTAATCGTAACCCTAAACCGTACCCTAACCTTAAAACTAACCCGTACCTTAACCCCAACCCTAACCCTAACCCGTACCATAACCCTATCCCTAATCCTAACCCTGACCCTAAACCTAACCCTAACCCGTACCCTAACCCTAACCCGCACCTAAATCTAACGCTAACCCGTACCCTAACCCTAAACCATAACCTAAACCTAAACCTAACCCTAACCCAAACCCTAACACTAAACCTTACCCTAACCCTAAACCAAGCCCGTACCCTAAACCTAAAAGTAACCCTTGACCTAACCCGTACCCAACACTAATTCGTAACCTAACTCTAACCCTAACCCGTACCCAAACCCTAACACTAACCCTAACCATACCCTAGCGCTAACCCTAACCCTAACCCTAAACCTCGCCCTAAAACTAAACCTAACCCTAACCCTAACCATAACACTTACCCGTACCCTAACCCTAACCCATAACCTAACCCTAACCCTAAACTTAACCGTAACCCTGACTCATACCCTAACCCTAAAATTAACCCGTTTCAAACCTAAACACTAACCCTAACCCGTACCCTAAACCGAACCCTAAACCTAACTCTAACACTAACCCGTACCGTAACCCTAAACCTAACCCTAACCCTAACACTAACCCTAACCCGTACTCTAACCCTAACCCTAATCCTAATACTAACCCTAACCATACTCTAACCCTAACCCTAACCCTCACCCTAACCCTAACCCGTAATGTAACCCTAACCCTTACCATAATCCTAACCCTAACCCTAATTTAAGTGTAACCCTGACCCTTACCCTAACAGTAAATCTAACCCGTACCCTAACCCTATCCCTAACGCTAACCCTGACCCTAAACCTAACCCTAACCCGTACCCTAACCCTTACCCTAACACTAACCCTCATCTAAACCTAATCCTAACCCGTACCCTAACCCTAACCCATAACCTAAACCTAACCCTAACCCTAAACTTAACCCGTACCCTAACCCTATCCCGTACCCTAAACCTAACCCTAACCCGTACCCTAACTCTAACCCTAACCCTATCCGCACTCTAACCCTAACACTAACTCTAACCCTAACACTAACCCTAACCCATATTCTAACCCTAACCCAGACCCTAAACCTAACCCTAACCCATACTTTAACCCTAACTCGTACCCTAACACTAACCCTTACCCTAACCCTAAACTTATCCCATACCCTAAGCCTAAATGTAACCCTAACCCATAACCAAACCCTAACCCTAACACGTACCCTAAACCTAAACCTAACCCTAACCCGCACACTAAACCTAACCCTAACCCTAGACCTAACACGTACACTAATCTTATCCCGTACCATAACCTTAACCCTAACCCATACCGTAACCCTAACACTAACCCTAAACCTAAACCTAACCCAAACCCGTACACTAACCCTAACCCTAACCCTAAACGTACCCTAACCCTAACACTAACCCTAACCCTAACACTAACCCTAACCCGTACTCTAAACTAACCCTAACCCTAAACCTAACCCTTACCCGTACTCTAACCCTAACCCTAACCATAACCATAACCGTTACCCGTACCCTATCCCTAACCCATACCCTAACACTAACCCTAACTTTAACCGTAACCCTAACCCGTAACACAACCCTAATACTAACCCGACCGTAACCGCAACCCTAACCTAAACCGTACCATAACCCTATCCCTAACCCTAACCCTGACACTAAACCTAACCCTAACCCGTACCCTAAACCTAACCCGCACCTAAACCTATCCCTAACCCATACCCTAAACTAACCCATAACCTAAACCTAACCCTAACCCTAAATTTAACCCGTACACTAACCCTATCCCGTACCCTAAACCTAACCCTAACCCTAAACCTAACCCTAACCCTCTCCGTACACTAACCCTAACCCTAACCCTAACACTAACCCTAACCCGTACTCTAACCCTAACCCTAACCCTAAACCTAACCCTAACCCATACTCTAACCCTAAACCGTACCCTAACCCTAACACTAACCCTAACTTTTACTCTAACCCTAACCCTAACCATAAACGTAACCCTAATCCGTAATCTAACCCTAACACGTACCCTAACACTAACCCCTACCCTAACCCTAAACCTAACCCATACCCTAACCCTAAACGTAACCCTAACCCGTACCCAAACCCTAACCCTAACATGTACCCTAACCCTAACCCTAACCCGCACACTAAACCTAACCCTAACCCTACACCTAACACGTACACTAAACATATCCTGTACCGTAACCTTAACCCTAACCCGTACCGTAACCCTAACACTAACCCTAACCCTAACCCTAACCCGTACACTAACCCAAACCCTAACCCTAAACTAACACTAACGCTAACCCTAACCCTAAACCTAACCCTAACACTAACCCTAACCCGTACTCTAACCTAACCCTAACCCTAAACCTAACCCTAACCCGTACTCTAACCCTAACCCGTACCCTAACACTAACCCTAACCCTTACCCGTACCATAAAACTAACACTAACCCTAACCCGTACCCTAACCCTAACCCGTACCCTATCCCTTACCCGATGCCTAACCCTAACCCCCACCCTAAACCTAACCCTAACCCTAGACCTATCCCATAACCTAACCCTAACGCTAACCTGTACCCTAACCTAACACTAGCACTAACCCTAATCCTAAAACTATCCTGTACACTAACCCTAAACCTAACCCTAACCCGTACCCTAACCCTAACCCTAAACCTAACCCTAACCCTGACCCTAACCCTAACCCTAATCCCGTATCCTAACCCTCATACTAACCCGCTTCCTAAACCTAACTCTAACCCTAACCCTAACCCGTACCATAAACATAACACTAACCCTAACCCGTACAAAAACCCTAACTCATACACTAACCCTAACCCGATGCCTATCCCTAACCCACACACTAAACCTAACCCTAACCCTAGACCTAAATCGTGCCCTCAACCTATCCCGTAACCCTAACCCTAACGCTAACCTGTACCCTAACCCTAACACTAACACTATCCTTAATTTTAACCCTATCCCGTACACTAACCTTAACCCGGATCCTAACCCTCACCCGTACCATTACACGTACCTTAACCCTAACCCTAACCCGTACCCTCACCGGTAACATAAACCTAACCCTAACCTGTACGCTAACACATACCATAACCCTAACCCTAATCGTAACCCTAACCAAAAACCTAACACACACCTTACCCCTCACCCTAACCCATACCCTAACCCTAACTCGTACCCTAACACTAACCCTTACCCTAACCCATATCACTAACCCTACACCGTACCCTAACACTAACCCTTACCCTAACTCATACCCTAACATTAACCCTAACCCTAACCCTGACACTAACCCTAACCCTAACCCTAACCCTAAACCTACCCTAGCCCGTACAGTAACCCTAACCCGTACCCTAACCCTAACCCTAAACCTAACCCTAACCCTGACCCTAAACCTAACCCTTACCCTCCCGCATGCGGCCGGCCCGTAGACGTGGCTGCTAACATCCTTAGGTTAGCTGCAGGGAGAGGTGGTGTAAAAGCATGTGGAAGGGTCAAGCCTGTACCCAGGTGTACCTGGGTTGAATCCAGCGGTTTCCAACGGCTTTCTTCAGTTAGAGTGTAGCTAGCTTGGAACTCCCATGTAGGAGGGTGTAGCAGCCATCTGCCTCCCAGGCATACACACTTCTGAGAGTTGAGCTTATGGCCCGTACCTGCCTCTTCCTGGCTGCCTGTACGGGTCCGCTTCCACAGCTTTTCGTGTATGCGGGATAGTTGCGGAATGAGAACCTAGTGTCTGCCTTGTCACTTTCGCGCCAGGCGGAAAGCTTCCTCCAGAGCATGCACACGCCTTTGCATTGAGCTTATGGCTCGTAGCCCCCACATGCTGAACGCCTGTACGCTTGGTTTCCAAAGGATTTCAAGCGATGCGGGATTCAGTGTTTCTGAGAGGCAAGTGTCTCTTAGCACAATCCAGCGACTTCTGAGCCATTCCTGCCTCGGATGGCAGCTACATACTAACATCCAAACCTGAGTAGCTAGTTGAAAGCTGTCTGTCTGGGGGAACTTCCTTCTCTGAGATGAGCTGACAAACGGTCCTTCCCAGTTCCACACTGCCTCCAGATGGATTTATGAACATCCTCATGGGTCATGTCGGTCAAGGGTCATGGGACGCCAGGGGCAAACTGCTGGCTTCAATGGCTGTGTCTCCAGGGCACTAGAGCGGTATTCATGGAACGTCCTGACTTGCAATTCTGCTAGCTTCTCAGGGCCCTAAGAAGGCAGCTAGGAGAAAGCTGGCTTTGAAGCGTGCTCCCTTTGGAGAGCTGAGCTCAGGGCAGGACCGTCCTGCATGCTGCCTGCCCATAGACGTGGCTGCTAACATGCTTAGGTTAGTTGCAGTGAGAAGTGGTGAGAAAAGCATGTGGAAGGGTCAAGCCTGTACCCAGGTGTACCTGAGTTGAATCCAGCGATTTCCATCGGCCTTCTTCAATTAGAGTGCAGCTAGCATGGAACTCCCATGTAGGAGTGTGTATCAGACATCTGCCTCCCAGACATACACACTTCTGAGAGTTGTGCTTATGGCCCATACCTCCCTCCTCCTGGATGCCTGTACGGGTCCGCTTCAACAGCTTTTCGTTGTATGCGGGATAGTTGCGGAATGAGAACCTAGTGTCTGCCTTGTCACTTTCGCGCCAGGCGGAAAGCTTCCTCCAGAGCATGCACACGCCTTTGGATTGAGCTTATGGCTCGCAACTCCCACATGCTGAACGCCTGTACGCTAGGCTTCCAATGGATTTCGCCCGATGCGGGATTCAGTGTTTCTGAGAGGCAAGTGTCTCTTAGCTCAATCCAGCGACTTCTGGGCCATTCCTGCCTCGGATGGCAGCTACACACTAACATCCAAACCTGAGTAGCTAGTTGAAAGCTGTCTTGTGGGGGAATTTCCTTCTCTGAGATGAGCTGACACACAGTCCTTCCCAGTTCCACACTGCCTTCAGATGGAGTTAGGAACATCCTCACGGGTCATGTGGGTCAAAGGTCATGGGACGCCAGGGGCAACCTGCTGGCTTCAATGGCTGTGTCTCCGGGGCACTAGAGCAGTATTCATGGAACGTCCTGTCTTGCAATTCTGCTAGCTTCTCACAGCCCTAAGAAGGCAGCTAGGAGAAAGCTGGCTTTGAAGCGTGCTCCCTTTGGAGAGCTGAGTTCAGGGCGGGACCCTCCCGCATGCTGCCTGCCCGTAGACGTGGCTGCTAACATCCTTATGTTAGTTGCAGGGAGAGGTGGTGAGAAAAGCATGTGGAAGGGTCAAGCCTGTATCCAGGTGTACCTGAGTTGAATCCAGCGATTTCCAACGGCCTTCTTCAATTAGTGTAGCTTGCTTGGAACTCCCATGTAGGAGTTTGTAGCAGCCATCTGCCTCCCAGGCATACACACTTCTGAGAGTTGTGCTTATGGCCCATACCTCCCTCCTCCTGGCTGCCTGTACGGGTCCGCTTCCACAGCTTTTCGTTGTATGCGGGATAGTTGCGGAATGAGAACCTGGTATCTGCCTTGTCACTTTCGAGCCAGGCGGAAAGCTTCCTCCAGAGCATGCACATGCCTTTGGATTGAGCTTATGGCCACTAGCTCCCACATGCTGAACGCCTGTACGCTTGGTTTCCAAAGGATTTCGACCGATGCGGGATTCAGTGTTTCTGAGAGGCAAGTGTCTCTTAGCACAATCCAGTGACTTCTGAGCCATTCCTGCCTCGGATGGCAGCTACATACTAACATCCATAACTGAGTAGCTAGTTGAAAGCTGTCTGTCTGGGTGAACTTCCTTCTGTGAGATGAGCTGACACACGGTCCTTCCCAGTTTCACACTGCCTCCAGATGGAGTTACGAACATCCTCACGGGTCATGTGGGTCAAAGGTCTTGGGACACGAGAGGCAACCTGCTGGCTTAAATGGCTGTGTCTCCGGGTCACTATAGCGGTATTCATGGAACGTCCTGACTTGCAATTCTGCTAGCCTCTCATGGCCCTAAGAAGGCAGCTAGGAGAAAGCTGGCTTTGAAGCGTGCTCCCTTTGGAGAGCTGAGCTCAGGGCGGGTCCCTCCCGCATGCTGCGTACCCGTAGACGTGGCTGCTAACATCCTTATGTTAGTTGCAGTGAGAGGTGGTGAGAAAAGCATGTGGAAGGGTCAAGCCTGTACACAGGTGTACCTGAGTTGAATCCAGCGATTTCCAACGGCCTTCTTCAATTAGAGTGCAGCTAGCTTGGAACTCCCATGTAGGAGTGTGTAGCAGCCATCTGCTTCCCAGACATACACACTTATGAGAGTTGTGCTTATGGCCCATACCTCCCTCCTCCTGGCTGCCTGTACGTGTCCGCTTCCACAGCTTTTCGTTTTATGCGGTATAGTTGCGGAATGAGAACCTAGTGTCTGCCTTGTCACTTTCGCGCCAGGCGGAATTCTTCCTCCAGTGCATGCACACGCCTTTGGATTGAGCTTATGTCTCGCAGCTCCCACATGCTGAACGCCTGTACGCTTGGTTTCCAAAGGACTTCGCCCGATGCGGGATTCAGTGTTTCTGAGAGGCAAGTGTCTCTTAGCTCAATCCAGCGACTTCTGGGCCATCCCTGCCTCAGATGGCAGCTACATACTAACATCCAAACCTGAGTAGCTAGTTGAAAGCTGTCTGTCTGGGGGCCTTCATTCTGTGAGATGAGCAGACACACGGTCCTTCCCAGTTCCACACTGCCTCCAGATGGAGTTACGAACAACCTCACTGGTCATGTGGGTCAGAAGCTAATCAGACGCCAGGGGCAACATGCTGGCTTCAATGGCTGTGTCTCTGGGGCACTAGAGTGGTATTCATGGAATGTCCTGACTTGCAATTCTGCTAGCTTCTCACAGCCCTAAGAAGGCAGCTGGTAGAAAGCTGGCTTTGAAGCGTGCTCCCTTTGGAGAGCTGAGCTCAGGGCAGGACACTCCTGCATGCTGCCTGCCCATAGACGTGGCTGCTTACATGCTTAGGTTAGTTGCAGGGAGAGGTGGTGAGAAAAGCATGTGGAAGCGTCAAACCTGTACCCAGGTGTCTCTGAGTTGATCCAGCGATTTCCAACGGCCTTCTTCAGTTAGAGTGTACCTAGCTTGGAACTCCCATGGAGGAGTGTGTTGCAGACATCTGCCTCCCAGGCATACACACTTCTGAGAGTTGAGCTTATGGCCCATACCTCCCTCCTCCTGGCTTCATGTACGGGTCCGCTTCCACAGCTTTTAGTTGTATGCGGGATAGTTGCAGAAAGAGAACCTAGTGTCTGCCTTGTCACTTTCGCGCCAGGCGGAAATCTTCCTCCAGAGCATGCCCACGCCTTTGGATTGAGCTTAGGGCTCGCAGCTCCCACATGCTGAACGCCTGTACACTAGGCTTCGAAAGGATTTCGCCCGATGCGGGATTCAGTGTTTCTGAGAGGCAAGTGTCTCTTAGCTCAATCCAGCGACTTCTGGGCCATTCCTGCCTTGGATGGCAGCTACATACTAACATCCAAACCTGAGTAGCTAGTTGAAAGCTGTCTGTGTGGGGGAACTTCCTTCTGTGAGATGAGCTGACACACGGTCCTTCCCAGTTCCACACTGCCTCCAGATGGAGTTATGAACATCTCATTGGTCATGTGGGTCAGAAGCTCATGGGACGCCAGGGGCAACCTGCTGGCTTCAATGGCTGTGTCTCCGGGGCACTAGAGCGGTATTCATGGAACATCCTGACTTACAATTCTGCTAGCTTCTCACGGCCCTATGAAGGCAGCTAGGAGAAAGCTGGCTTTGAAGCATTCTCCCTTTGGAGAGCTGAGCTCAGGGCAGGACTCTCCCGCATGCTGCCTGCCCGTAGATATGGCTGCTATCATCCTTATGTTAGTTGCAGGGAGAGGTGGTGAGAAAAGCATGTGGAAGGGTCAAGCCTGTACCCAGGTGTCCCTGAGTTGAATCCAGCGATTTCCAACGGCCTTCTTCAATTAGAGTGCAGCTAGCTTGGAACTCCCATGTAGGAGTGTGTAGCAGACATCTGCCTCCCAGGCATACACAGTTCTGAGAGTTGTGCTTATGGCCCATACCTCCCTCCTCCTGGCTGCCTGTACGGGTCCGCTTCCACAGCTTTTATTTGTATAAGGGATAGTTGCGGAATGAGAACCTAGTGTCTTTCTTGTCACTTTCGTGCCAGGGGTAAAGCTTCCTCCAGAGCATGCACACGCCTTTGGATTGAGCTTATGGCTCGCAACTCCCACATGCTGAACGCCTGTACGCTAGGCTTCCAAAGGATTTCTCCCGATGCGGGATTCAGTGTTTCTGAGAGGCAAGTGTCTCTTAGCACAATCCAGCGACTTCTGAGCCATTCCTTCCTCGGATGGCAGCTACATACTAACATCCAAACCTGAGTAGCTAGTTGAAAACTGTCTGTCTGGGGGAACTTCCTTCTGTGAGATGTGCTGACACAGGGTCCTTCCCAGTTCCACACTGCCTCCAGATGGAGTTACGAACAACCTCACTGGTCATGTGGGTCAGAAGCTAATCAGACGCCAGGGGCAACCTGCTGGCTTCAATGGCTGTGTCTCCGGGGCACTAGAGTGGTATTCATGGAATGTCCTGACTTGCAAATCTGCTAGCTTCTCACAGCCCTAAGAAGGCAGCTGGTAGAAAGCTGGCTTTGAAGCGTACTCCCTTTAGAGAGCTGATCTCAGGGCAGTTCCCTCCCGCATGCTGCCTGCCCATAGACGTGGCTGCTAACATCCTTAGGTTAGTTGCAGGGAGAGGTGGTGAGAAAAGCATGTGGAAGGGTCAAGCCTGTACCCAGGTGTCCCTGAGTTGAATCCAGCGATTTCCAACGGCCTTCTTCAGTTAAAGTGTAGCTAGCTTGGAACTCCCATGGAAGAGTGTGTAGCAGACATCTGCCTCCCAGGCATACACACTTCTGAGAGTTGAGCTTATGGCCCGTACCTCCCTCCTCCTGGCTGCCTGTACTGGTCTGCTTCCACAGCTTTTAGTTGTATGCGGGATAGTTGCAGAAAGAGAACCTAGTGTCTTTCCTGTCACTTTCGCGCCAGGTGGAAAGCTTCCTCCAGAGCATGCACACGGCTTTGGATTGAGCTTATGGCTCGTAGCTCCCACATGCTGAACGCCTGTACGCTTGGTTTCCAAAGGATTTTGCCCGATGCGGGATTTAGTGTTCCTGAGAGGCAAGTGTCTCTTTGGACAATCCAGCGACTTCTGAGCCATTCCTGCCTTGGATGGCAGCTACATACTAACATCCAAACCTGAGTAGCTAGTTGAAAGCTGTCTGTCTGGGGGAACTTCCTTCTGTGAGATGAGCTGACACACGTTCCTTCCCAGTTCCACACTGCCTCCAGATGGAATTACGAACATCCTCATTGGTCCTGTGGGTCAGAAGCTCATGGAACGCCAGGGGCAACCTGCTGGCTTCAATGGCTGTGTCTCCGGGGCACTAGAGCGGTATTCATGGAATGTCCTGACTTACAATTCTGCTAGCTTCTCAGGCCCTAAGAAGGCAGCTAGGAGAAAGCTGGCTTTGAAGCATGCTCCCTTTGGAGAGCTGAGTTCAGGGCGGGACCCTCCGGGATGCTGCCTGCCCGTAGACGTGGCTGCTAACATCCTTAGGTTAGTTGCAGGGAGAGGTGGTGAGAAAAGCATGTGGAAGTGTCAAGCCTGTACCCAGGTGGACCTGAGTTGAATCCAGCGATTTCCAACGGCCTTCTTCAGTTACAGTGTAGCTAGCTTGGAACTCCCATGGAAGAGTGTGTAGCAGACATCTGCCTCCCAGGCATACACATTTCTGAGAGTTGAGCTTATGGCCCTTACCTCCCTCCTCCTGGCTGCCTGTACGGGTCCGCTTCCACAGCTTTTAGTTGTATGCGGGATAGTTGCAGAAAGAGAACCTAGTGTCTTTCCTGTCACTTTCGCGCCAGGCGGAAAGCTTCCTCCAGAGCATGCACATGCCTTATGATTGAGCTTATGGCTCGTAGCTCCCACATGCTGAACGCCTGTACGCTTGGTTTCCAAAGGATTTTGCCCGATGCGGGATTTAGTGTTCCTGAGAGGCAAGTGTCTCTTTGGACAATCCAGCAACTTCTGAGCCATTCCTGCCTTGGATGGCAGCTACATACTAACATCCAAACCTGAGTAGCTAGTTGAAAGCTGTCTGTGTGGGGGAACTTCCTTCTGTGAGATGAGCTGACACACGGTCCTTCCCAGTTCCACACTGCCTCCAGATGGAATTACGAACATCCTCACTGGTCCTGTGGGTCAGAAGCTCATGGAACGCCAGGGGCAACCTGCTGGCTTCAATGGCTGTGTCTCCGGGGCACTAGAGCAGTATTCATGGAACGTCCTGTCTTGCAATTCTGCTAGCTTCTCACAGCCCTAAGAAGGCAGCTAGGAGAAAGCTGGCTTTGAAGCGTGCTCCCTTTGGAGAGCTGAGCTCAGGGCGGGACCCTCCGGGATGCTGCCTGCCCGTAGACGTGGCTGCTAACATCCTTAGGTTAGTTGCAGGGAGAGGTGGTGAGAAAAGCATGTGGAAGGGTCAAGCCTGTACCCAGGTGTCCCTGAGTTGAATCCAGTGATTTCCAATGGCCTTCTTCAATTAGAGTGCAGCTAGCTTGGAACTCCCATGTAGGAGTGTGTAGCAGACATCTGCCTCCCAGGCATACACATTTCTGAGAGTTGGGCTTATGGCCCATACCTCCCTCCTCCTGGCTGCCTGTACGGGTCCGCTTCCACAGCTTTTCATTGTATGAGGGATAGTTGCGGAATGAGAACCTAGTGTCTTTCTTGTCACTTTCGTGCCAGGGGTAAAGCTTCCTCCAAAGCATGCACAGGCCTTTGGATTTAGCTTATGGCTCGCAGCTCCCACATGCTGAACGCCTGTACGCTAGGCTTCCAAAGGATTTCGCCCGATGCGGGATTCAGTGTTTCTGAGAGGCAAGTGTCTTTTAGCACAATCCAGCGACTTCTGAGCCATTCCTGCCTCGAGATGGCAGCTACATACTAACATCCAAACCTGAGTAGCTAGTTGAAAGCTGTCTGTCTGGGGGAACTTCCTTCTGTGAGATGAGCTGACACACGGTCCTTTCCAGTTCCACACTGCCTCCACATGGAGTTATGAACATCCTCACTGGTACTGTGGGTTAGAAGCTCATGGGAAGCCAGGGGCAACCTGCTGGCTTCAATGGCTGTGTCTCCGGGGCACTAGAGCGGTATTCATGGAACGTCCTGACTTACAATTCTGCTAGCTTCTCAGGGCCCTAAGAAGGCAGCTAGGAGAAAGCTGGCTTTGAAGCGTGCTCCCTTTGGAGAGCTAAGCTCAGGGCGGGACCCTCCCGCATGCTGCCTGCCCGTAGACGTGGCTGCTAACATCCTTAGGTTAGTTGCAGGGAGAGGTGGTGAGAAAAGCATGTGGAAGGGTCAAGCCTGTACCCAGGTGTCCCTGAGTTGAATCCAGCGATTTCCAACGGCCTTCTTCAGTTAGAGTGTAGCTAGCTTGGAACTCCCATGGAGGAGTGTTTAGCAGACATCTGCCTCCCAGGCATACACACTTCTTAGAGTTGAACTTATGGCCCATACCTCCCTCCTCCTGGCTGCCTGTACGGGTCCGCTTCCACAGGTTTTAGTTGTATGCGGGATAGTTGCAGAAAGAGAACCTAGTGTCTTTCCTGTCACTTTCGTGCCAGGCAGAAAGCTTCCTTCAGAGCATGCACACGCCTTTGGATTGAGCTTATGGCTCGTAGCTCCCACATGCTGAACGCCTGTACGCTTGGATTCCAAAGGATTTCGCCCGATGCGGGATTCAGTGTTTCTGAGAGGCAAGTGTCTCTTAGCACATTCCAGCGACTTCTGAGCCATTCCTGCCTCGGATGGCAGCTACATACTAACATCCAAACCTGAGTAGCTAGTTGAAAGCTGTCTGTCTGGGGGAACTTCCTTCTGTGAGATGAGCTGACACACGGTCCTTCCCAGTTCCACACTGCCTCTAGATGGAGTTACGAACATTCTCACTGGTCCTGTGGTTCGGAAGCTCATGGGACGCCAGGGGCAACCTGCTGGCTTCAATGGCTGTGTCTCCGGGGCACTAGAGCGGTATTCATGGACCGTCCTTGCTTACAATTCTGCTAGCTTCTCATGGCCCTAAGAAGGCAGCTAGGAGAAAGCTGGCTTTGAAGCGTGCTCCCTATGGAGAGCTGAGCTCAGGGCGGGACCCTCCCGCATGCTGCCTGTCCGTAGACGTGGCTGCTAGCATCCTTAGGTTAGTTGCAGGTAGAGGTGGTGAGAAAAGCATGTGGAAGGGTCAAGCCTGTACCCAGGTGTACCTGAGTTGAATCCAGCGATTTCCAACGGCTTTCTTCAGTTAGAGTGTAGTTAGCTTGGAACTCCCATGGAGGAGTGTGTAGCAGCCATCTGCCTCCCAGGCATACACACTTCTGAGAGTTGAGTTTACGGACCGTACCTCCCTTCTCCTGGCTGCCTGTACGGGTCCGCTTCCACAGCTTTTAGTTTTATGCGGGATAGTTGCAGAAAGAGAACCTAGTGTCTTTCCTGTCACTTTCGCACCAGGCGGAAAGCTTCCTCCAGAGCATGCACATGCCTTTGGATTGATCTTATGGCTCATAGCTCCCACATGCTGAACGCCTATAAGCTTGGTTTCCAAAGGATTTCGCCCGATGTGGGATTCAGTGTTTCTGAGAGGCAAGTGTCTCTTAGCACAATCCGGTGACTTCTGAGCCATTCCTGCCTCGGATGGCAGCTACATACTAACAACCAAACCTGAGTAGCTAGTTGAAAGCTGTCTGTCTGGGGGAACTTCCTTCTCTGAGATGAGCTGACACATGGTCCTTCCCAATTCCACAAGGCCTCCAGATGGAGTTACCAACAATCTCACTGGTCATGTGGGTCAGAAGCTCATGGGACGCCAGGGGCAACCTCTGGCTTCAATGGCTGTGTCTCCAGGGCACTACAGCGGTATTCATGGAATGTCCTGACTTGCAATTCTGCTAGCTTCTCATGGCCCTAAGAAGGCAGCTGGTAGAAAGCTGGCTTTGAAGCGTGCTCCCTTAGGAGAGCTGAGCCCAGGGCGGGACCCTCCCGCATGCTGCCTGCCCGTAGACGTGGCTGCTAACATCCTTAGGTTAGTTGCAGGGAGAGGTGGTGAGAAAAGCATGTGGAAGGGTCAAGCCTGTACCCAGGTGGACCTGAGTTGAATCCAGCGTTTTCCAACGGCCTTCTTCAATTAGAGTGCAGCTAGCTTGGAACTCCCATGTAGGAGTGTGTAGCAGCCATCTGCCTCCCAGACATACACACTTCTGAGAGTTGTGCTTATGGCCCATACCTCCCTCCTCCTGGCTGCCTGTACGGGTCCGCTTCCACAGCTTTTCGTTGTATGCGGGATAGTTGCGGAATGAGAACCTAGTGTCTGCCTTGTCACTTTCGCACCAGGCGGAAAGCTTCCTCCAGAGCATGCACACGCCTTTGGATTGAGCTTATGGCTCGCAGCTCCCACATGCTGAACGCCTGTATGCTAGGCTTCCAAAGGATTTCGCCCAATGCGGGATTCAGTGTTTCTGTGAGGCAAGTGTCTCTTAGCTCAATCCAGCGACTTCTGGGCCATTCCTGCCTCGAATGGCAGCTATATACTAACATCCACACCTGAGTGGCTAGTTGAAAGCTGTCTGTCTTGGGGAACTTCCTGCTGTGAGATGAGCTGACACACGGTCCTTCCCAGTTCCACACTGCCTCCAGATGGAGTTATGAACATCCTCATTGGTCATGTGGGTCAGAACCTCATGGGAGGCCAGCGGCAACCTGCTGGCTTCAATGGCTGTGTCTCCGGGGCACTAGAGCAGTATTCATGGAACGTCCTGACTTACAATTCTGCTAGCTTCTCAGGGCCCTAAGAAGGCAGCTAGGAGAAAGCTGGCTTTGAAGCGTGCTCCCTTTGGAGAGCTAAGCTCAGGGCGGGACCCTCCCGCATGCTGCCTGCCCGTAGACGTGGCTGCTAACATCCTTAGGTTAGTTGCAGGGAGAGGTGGTGAGAAAAGCATGTGGAAGGGTCAAGCCTGTACCCAGTTGTCCCTGAGTTGAATCCAGCGATTTCCAACGGCCTTCTTCAGTTAGAGTGTAGCTAGCTTGGAACTCCCATGGAGGAGTGTTTAGCAGACATCTGCCTCCCAGGCATACACACTTCTTAGAGTTGAACTTATGGCCCATACCTCCGTCCTCCTGGCTGCCTGTACGGGTCCGCTTCCACAGGTTTTAGTTGTATGCGGGATAGTTGCAGGAAGAGAACCTAGTGTCTTTCCTGTCACTTTCGTGCCAGGCAGAAAGCTTCCTTCAGAGCATGCACACGCCTTTGGATTGAGCTTATGGCTCGTAGCTCCCACATGCTGAACGCCTGTACGCTTGGATTCCAAAGGATTTCGCCCGATGCGGGATTCAGTGTTTCTGAGAGGCAAGTGTCTCTTAGCACATTCCAGCGACTTCTGAGCCATTCCTGCCTCGGATGGCAGCTACATACTAACATCCAAACCTGAGTAGCTAGTTGAAAGCTGTCTGTCTGGGGGAACTTCCTTCTGTGAGATGAGCTGACACACGGTCCTTCCCAGTTCCACACTGCCTCTAGATGGAGTTACGAACATTCTCACTGGTCCTGTGGTTCGGAAGCTCATGGAACGCCAGGGGCAACCTGCTGGCTTCAATGGCTGTGTCTCCGGGGCACTAGAGCGGTATTCATGGACCGTCCTGACTTACAATTCTGCTAGCTTCTCACGGCCCTAAGAAGGCAGCTAGGAGAAAGCTGGCTTTGAAGCGTGCTCCCTTTGGAGAGCTGAGCTCAGGGCGGGACCCTCCCGCATGCTGCCTGTCCATAGACGTGGCTGCTAGCATCCTTAGGTTAGTTGCAGGTAGAGGTGGTGAGAAAAGCATGTGGAAGGGTCAAGCCTGTACCCAGGTGTACCTGAGTTGAATCCAGCGATTTCCAACGGCCTTCTTCAATTAGAGTGCAGCTAGCTTGGAACTCCCATGTAGGAGTGTATAGCAGACATCTGCCTCCCAGGCATACACACTTCTGAGAGTTGTGCTTATGGCCCGTACCTCCCTCCTCCTGGCTGCCTGTACGGGTCCGCTTCCACAGCTTTTCGTTGTATGAGGGATAGTTGCCGAATGAGAACCTAGTGTCTTTCTTGTCACTTTAGCGCCAGGGGGAAAGCTTCCTCCAGAGCATGCACACGCCTTTGGATTGAGCTTATGGCTCGCAGCTCCCACATGCTGAACGCCTGTACGCAAGGCTTCCAAAGGATTTCGCCCGATGCGGGATTCAGTGTTTCTGAGAGGCAAGTGTCTCCTAGATCAATCCAGCGACTTCTGAGCCATTCCTGCCTCGGATGGCAGCTACATACTAACATCCAAACCTGAGTAGCTAGTTGAAAGCTGTCTGTCTGGGGGAACTTCCTTCTGTGAGATGAGCTGACACGGTCCTTCCCAGTTCCACACTGCCTCCAGATGGAGTTACAAACAACCTCACTGGTCATGTGGGTCAGAAGCTAATCAGACGCCAGGGGCAACCTGCTGGCTTCAATGGCTGTGTCTCCGGGGCACTAGAGCGGTATTCATGGAATGTCCTGACTTGGAATTCTGCTAGCTTCTCACGGCCCTAAGAAGGTAGCTGGTAGAAAGCTGGCTTTGAAGCGTGCTCCCTTTGGAGAGCTGAGCTCAGGGCAGGACCCTCCCGCATGCTGCCTGCCCGTAGACGTGGCTGCTAACGTCCTTATGTTAGTTCCAGGGAGAGGAGGTGAGAAAAGCATGTGGAAGGGTCAAGCCTGTACCCAGGTGTACCTGAGTTGAATCCAGCGATTTCCAACGGCTTTCTTCAGTTAGAGTGTAGTTAGCTTGGAACTCCCATGGAGGAGTGTGTAGCAGCCATCTGCCTCCCAGGCATACACACTTCTGAGAGTTGAGTTTACGGACCGTACCTCCCTCTCCTGGCTGCCTGTATGGGTCCGCTTCCACAGCTTTTAGTTGTATGCGGATAGTTGCAGAAAGAGAACCTAGTGTCTTTCCTGTCACTTTCGCGCCTGGCGGAAAGCTTCCTCCAGAGCATGCACACGCCTTTGGATTGATCTTATGGCTCATAGCTCCCACATGCTGAACGCCTATACGCTTGGTTTCCAAAGGTTTTCGCCCGATGTGGGATTCAGTGTTTCTGAGAGGCAAGTGTCTCTTAGCACAATCCGGTGACTTCTGAGCCATTCCTGCCTCGGATGGCAGCTACATACTAACATCCAAACCTGAGTAGCTAGTTGAAAGCTGTCTGTCTGGTGGAATTTCCTTCTGTGAGATGAGCTGACACACGGTCCTTCCCAGTTCCACACTGCCTCCAGATGGAGTTACGAACAACCTCACTGGTCATGTGGGTCAGAAGCTAATCAGACGCCAGGGGCAACCTGCTGGCTTCAATGGCTGTGTCTCCGGGGCACTAGAGCGGTATTCATGGAATGTCCTGACTTGCAATTCTGCTAGCTTCTCACGGCCCTAAGAAGGCAGCTAGGAGAAAGCTGGCTTTGAAGCGTGCTCCCTTTGGAGAGCTGAGCTCAGGGCAGACCCCCCCGCATGCTGCCTGCCCGTAGACGTGGCTGCTAACATGCTTAGGTTCGTTGCAGGGAGAGGTGGTGAGAAAAGCATGTGGAAGGGTCAATCCTGTACCCAGGTGTCCCTGAGTTGAATCCAGCGGTTTCCAACGGCCTTCTTCAATTAGAGTGCAGCTAGCTTGGAACTCCCATGTAGGAGTGTGTAGCAGCCATCTGCCTCCCAGACATACACACTTCTGAGAGTTGTGCTTATGGCCCATACCTCCCTCCTCCTGGCTGCCTGTACGGGTCCGCGTCAACAGCTTTTCGTTTTATGAGGGATAGTTGCTGAATGAGAACCTAGTGTCTTTCTTTTCACTTTCGCACCAGGCGGAAAGATTCCTCCAGAGCATGCACACGCCTTTGGATTGAGCTTATGGCTCGCAGCTCCCACATGCTGAACGCCTGTACGCTAGGCTTCCAAAGGATTTCGCCCGATGCGGGATTCAGTGTTTCTGAGAGGCAAGTGTCTCTTAGCTCAATCCAGCGACTTCTAGGCCATTCCTGCCTCCGATGGCAGCTACATACTAACATCCAAACCTGAGTAGCTAGTTGAAAGCTGTCTGTCTGGGGGAACTTCCTTCTGTGAGATGAGCTGACACACTGTCTTCCCAGTTCCACTCTGCCTCCAGATGGGGTTACGAACAACCTCACTGGTCATGTGGGTCTGAAGCTAATCAGACGCCAGGGGCAACCTGCTGGATTCAATGGCTGTGTCTCCAGGGCACTTGAGCGGTATTCATGGAATGTCCTGACTTGCAATTCTGCTAACCCTAACCCTAACCCTAACCCTAACCCGCACCCTAACCCTAATCCTAACCCTAACCCTAACCCTAACACTATCCCTAACCCGTACTCTAAACCTAAACCTAACCCTAAATCTAACCCTAACCCGTACTATAACCATAAACCTAACCCTAACCCTAAACCTAAACCTAACCCGTACTCTAACCCTTTCCCGTAGCCTAACACTAAGTCTAACCCTAACCCTAACCCTAACCCGCACCTAAACCTATCCCTAACCCTAACCCTAACCCGCACCTAAACCTAACCCTATCCTGTACCCGAACCCTAACCCGTAACCTAATCCTAAACCTAACCCTAACACTATCCCTTAATCGTACTCTAAACCTAAACCTAACCCTAAATCTAACCCTAACACGTACTATAACCATAAACCTAACCCTAACCCTAAACCTAAACCTAACCCGTACTCTAACCCTATCCCTTAGCCTAACACTAAGTCTAACCCTAACCCCTAACCCTAAACCTAACACTAACCCTAACCCTTACCCTATCACGAACCCAAACATTAAACCTAACCCATACCCTAACACTATACTATAACCCTAAACTTATCCCTAACACTAACTCTAACACTAATCCTAACCCGTACTCTAACACTAACCCTAAACCTAAACGTAACCCTAACCCGTTCTCTAACCCTAAACCTAACCCTAACACTAACCCTAACCCCCTACTATAACCCTAACCCTAAACCTAATGCTAACCCTAACCCTTATTCGTACCGTAACCAGAAATCGTACCCTAAACCTAACCCTAACGGTGACCCTAACCCTGAACCTAATCCAGTACACTAACCCTAAACCTAACCCGCATCCTAAACCTAACCCTAAACCTAGACCTAAACCGTACCTAACCCTAACCCGTACCCTAACACTAACCCTAACCCTATCCCGTACCATAACCCTAACACTAACCCTAACCGTACCCTAACCCTCACCCGTAACCTATCCTTAACCCGATGCCTAACCCTCACACACACCCCAAAACTAACCCTAACCCTAGACCTAAACCGTAACCTAAACCTATCCCGTAACCTAACCCTAACACTAACCTGTACCCTAACCCTAACACTAACACTAACCTTCATCCTAACCCTATACCGTACACTAATCCTAACCCTAACCCTAACCCTAACCCTAACCCTAAACCTAACCCTAATCCTGACCCTAACCCTAACCCTAATCCGGTACCCTAACCGTAACCCTAACCCGCATCCTAAACCTAACCCTAACCCTAGCCCTAACACGTACCATAAACCTAACACTAACCCTAACCCGTACCCAAACCCTAACACGTACACTAACCCTAACCCGATGCCTAACCTTAACTAAAACCCTAAAACATACCCTAACCCTCGACCTAACCCGTACCCTAAACCTATCCCGTACCCTAATCCTAACGCTAACCTGTACTCTAACCCTAATCCTAACCCTAACCCGTACCCTAACCATAAACCATACCGTTACACGTACCTTAACCCTAACCCTAACCCGTAACCTAACCCTAACACTAACCTGTATGCTAACATGTACCATAACCCTAACCCTAATCCTAACCCTAACCCTAATCCTAACCCATAACCTACCCCTCACCCTAACCCATACCATAACCCTAACACTTATCGTAACCCCTAAACCTAACCCTAACCCATACCCTAACCCTAACCCTAACCCTAACACGTACCCTAACCCTAACCCTAACCCTGACACTAACCCTAACCCTAACCTGTATCTTAACCCTAATCCATACCCAAACCCTAACCCTAACACTAACCCTAAACCTAACCGTAACCCGTACAGTAACCCTAACCCGTACCCTAACCCTAACCCTAAAACTAAACCTAACCCTAACCCTGACCCTAAACCGTAACCCTGACCTATACACTAACCCTAAAACTAACCTGTAACCTAACCCCAGCCCCAACCCTAACCCGTACCATAACCCTATCCCAAACGCTAACCCTGACCCTAAACCTAACCCTAACCTGTACCCTAATCCTAACCCTACCCTTAACCCTAAACCTAACGCTCACCTAAACCTAACCCTAACCCGTACCCTAACACTAACCCGTAACCTAAACCTAACCTAACACTAAACTTAACACATACGCTAACCCTATCCTGTACCCTAAACCTAACGCTAACCTGTAACCTAACCCTAACCCTAACCCTAACCCTATCTGACACTAACACTAACCCTAACCCTAACACAAACCCTAACCGTACTCTAACCCTAACCCTAAACCTAAACCTAACCCTGACCCTAACCCTAACCCTAACCCGTACCTTAAACCTAACCCGTACACTAACCCTAACCCTAACCCTAATCCGTACCCCAAACCTAACCCTAACCATAACTTGTACCCTAACCCTACCCTAACCCTGACCCTAATCCTAATCCTAATCTGTACCCTAAGCCTAACCCATACTCTGATCCTAACCCTAACCCTAACCCTAAACCGTACACTAAACCTAACCCTAACCCTTGACCTAACCCGTACCCAACCCTATCCCGAACCCTTACCCTAACCCTAACCCATACCCTGGCTCTAACCCTAACCCTAACCCTCACCCTAAACCTAAACCTAACCCTAACCATAACCCTTAACCGTACCGTAACCCTAACCCATACCCAAACCCTAACCCTAACCTTAACCGTAACCCTGACCTGTATCCTAACTCTAAAACTAACCCGTACCCTAACCCCAACCCTAATCCTAACCCGTACCATAACCCTATCACAAACGCTAACCCTGACCCTAAACCTAACACTAACCCGTACCCTAACCCTAAACCGTACCCTAACCCTAACCCTAAACCTAACCCGTACCCTAACCCTAAACGTAACGCTAACCCGTACCCAAACACTATCCCTAACATGTACCCTAACCCTAACCCTAACCCGCACACTAAACCTAACCCTAACCCTAGACCTAACACGTACACTAACTCTATTCTGTACCCCAGCCTTAATCCAAACCCGTACCGTAACCTTAACACTAACCCTAACCCTAACCCGAACCCATACACTAACCCAAACCCGAACCCTAAACCTAACCCTAACACGTACCCTAACACTAACCCGTAACCTAAACCTAACCTAACACTAAACTTAACCCATACGCTAAACCTATCCTGTACCCTAAACCTAACCCTAACCCGTAACCTAACCCTAACCTTAACCCTAACCCTATCGGTCCACTAACCCTAACCCTAACCCTAACCCGTAGCCTAACCCTAACCCGAACTCTAACCCTAACCCTAACCCGTACCCTAACCCTACCCGTTTCCTAACCAAACCCTAAATATAACCCCTAACTCTAACACTAACCGTAACCCTTACCCTAACCCGTACCCTGGTGGTAAACCTAATCCGTACCCTAACACTAACTCAAACCCTTACTCTAACCCTAACCCTAACCCTAAACCGCACCCTAAACTTAACCCTAACCCTAACCCAAACCATAAACCTTAACCGTAACCTAACCCTAATCCATACCCTAACCATAACCCTAACCTTAACCATAACCCTAACCCGTACCCTAACTCAAAAACGAACCCGTACTCTAACCCCAACCCTAACCTTAATACGTACCCTAACACTAACCCTAACCCTAACCCTGACCCTAAACCTAACCCTAACCCGTACCCTAACCCTAATCCGTAACCTAAACCTAACCGTAACCCTAAACTTAACCCGTACGCTAACCCTCTCCTGTACCCTAAACCTAACCCTAACCCATATCCTAACCCTAAACCTAACCCTAAGCCTAACCCGTACATTAACCCTAACCCTAACCCTAACCACACTCTAACCCTAACACTAACCCTCACCTTAACCCTAACCCGTACTGTAAACCTATACCGTACCATAACCCTAAAACTAACCCGTACCCTAAACCTAACCCGTACGCTAAACCTAACCCGTACACTAACCCTATCCCTAACCCTAAACCGTACCCTAAACCTAACTCTAACCCTAACCCGTACCCTAACCCTAACCCTAACCCTGAACCTAACCCTACCCCTAACCCGTACCCTAAGCCTAACCCTAAACCTAACCCTAACCCTAAACTTAACCCATACGCTACCCCTATCCCGTACCCTAAACCTAACCCTAACCCGTATCCTAACTCTAAACCTAACCCTAAGCCTAAACCGTACATTAACCCCAACCCTAACACTAACACTAACACTAATCCTACCCAGTACTCTAACCCTAAACCTAACCCTAACCCGTACCCTAACCCTAACCCTAACCCTAAACCTAACCTTAACCCTAAACCTAACACTAACCCTAACCCGTACTCTAACCCTAACCCTAACCCTAACACTAACCCTAACCATACTCTAACACTAACCCTAACCCTCACCCTAACCCTAACCTGTACTGTAACCCTAACCCGTACCAAAATCCAAACCTTAACCCGCACCCTAACCCTAAACCTAACTCGTACCCTAACCCTAACGCTGACCCTAACCCTAACCCGTACTGTATCTCTATACAGTACCATAACCCTAAAACTAACCCGTACCCTAAACCTAACCCGTACCCTAAACCTAACCCGTACCTTAACCCTAACCCTAACCCTAACCCTAACACTAACCCTAACCCTAACCCTGACCATAAACCTAACCCTAACTCTAACCCTAACCCGTACTCTAACCCTAACCCTAAACCTAAACCTAACCCTAACCCGTACTCTAACCCTATCCCGTCCCCTAAAACTAACCCTTAACCTAACCCTAAACCTAACTCGTACCCTAACCATAAACGTAACCCTAACCCGTACCCAAACCCTAAAACTAACACGTACCCTAACCCTAACCCTAATCCTAAACCTTACCCTAACCCGTACCCAAATGGTAAACCTTACCAGTACCCTAAAACTAACCCAAACCCGTACTCTAACCCTAACCCTAACCCTAACACTAACCCTACCCGGCACGCTAACACTAACCCTAAACCTAACCCTAACCCGTACCCTAACCCTAACCCTAACCCTAACACTAATCCTAACCCGTACTCTAACCATAACCCTAACCCTAACACTAACCCTCCCCATACTCTAACACTAAACCTAACCCTAACCCTAACCCGTACGCTAACCCTAACCCTAAAACTAACCCTAACACTAACCCTAAACCGTACTCTATCCCTAAGCCTAACCCTAACCCTAAACGTATTCTAACCCTAACCCTAACCCTCACACTAACCCTAACCCGTACTGTAACCCTAACACATACCATAACCCTAAACCTAACCCGTATCCTAAACCTAACCCATACCCTAAACCTAAACCTAAACCTAACCCGTACCCTAAACCTAACCCTAACCCGTACCCTAAACCTAAACCTAACCCTAACCCTACGCTGACCCTAACCCTAACCCTAACCCGTACCCTAAGCCTAACCCATACCCTAACCCTAACCCTAATCCTAACCCTAAACCTAACACATACCCTAAACCTAACCCTAACCCTTAACCTAACCCATAACCTAACCCTAACCCTAACCCGTACCCAAACCCTAACAGTAACCCTAAACCATACCTAGCGCTAACACTAACCCTAACCCTAACACTAATCATTATCCGTACCCTAAACCTAAACCATACCCTAACACTAACCCTAAACTTAACCGTAACCATGACCCGCACATTAAACTTAAAATCAACCCGTACCCTAACCCCACCCTCACCCTAACCTGTACCCTAACCCTAACCCTAACCCTAACCCTAACCCACACCAAACCTAACCCTGACCAGTAACCTAAGCCTAACCCTAACCCTAAACTATACCCGTACACTAACCCTATCCCGTGCCCTAAACCTAACCCTAAACCGTAACCTAACCCTAACCCTAACCCTAACCTAACCCGTACCCTAACCCTAACCCTAACACTAACCCTAACCCGTACTCTACCATAACCCTAACCCTAACACTAACCCTCCCCGTACTCTAAAACTAACCCTAACCCTAAACCTAACCCGTACCCTAACCCTAACCCTAAACCTAACCCTAACAATAACCCTAAACCGTACTCTATCCCTAAGCCTAACCCTAACCCTAAACGTATTCTAACCCTAACCCTAACCCTCACACTAACCCTAACCCGTACTGTAACCCTAACCCATCCCATAACCCTAAACCTAACCCGTACCCTAACCCTAACCCTAACCCTAATTCGTACCCTAACCCTAACCCTAACCCTGACCCTAACCCTAACCCTAACCCATATCCTAAACCTAACCCATACCCTAACCCTAAACCTAACCCTAAACCGTACCCTAAAGCAAACCCTAACCCATACCCTAACCCTAACCCTAACCCTAACCCTGACCCTAACCCTAACCCGTACCCTAAGCCTAATGCATACCCTAACCATAAACCTAATCCTAACCATAACCCTAACACGTACCCTAAACCTAACCCTAACCCTTAACCTAACCCGTAACCTAACCTTAACCTAACCCTAAGCCTAACACATACATTAACCCTAACCCTAACATTAACACTAACCCTACCCCGTACTCTAACACTATCCCTAACTCTAACCCTAACCCATACCCTAAACCTAACCCTAACCCTAACCCTAACACTAACCCTACCCCAAACTCTAACCCTAACACAAACCCTAACCCTAAACCGTACTCTATCCCTGACCCTAACCCTAAACCTAACCCTAACCCTATCCGCACTCTAACCCTAACCCTAACCCTAACCCTAACACTAAACCTAACCCGTACTCTAGCACTAACCCTAAACCTAAATGTAACCCTAACCCATACGCTAACCCTAACCCGTACCCTAACACTAACCCTAAACCTAACACTATCCCTAACCCGTACTCTAACCCTAAAACTAACCCTATCTCTAACCCAAACCCGTACTATAACCCTAAACCTAACCCTAACCCTAACCCTAACCCAAACCCATACTCTAACCCTGTCCCGTAGCCTAACACAAACTCTAACACTTACCCCTAACTCTAAACCTATCCCTAACCTTTACCTAACCCGTACCCAAACGGTAAACCTAACCCGTTCCTAACACTAACCCAAACCCGAACTCTAACCCTAACCCTAACCCTAACCCTAAACCGCACCCTAAACTTAACCCTAACCCTAACGCTAACCATAACCCTTAACCGTACCCTAACCCTAACCCTAACTTGTACCCTAACCCTAACACTGACCCTAACCCTAACCCGTACACTAACCCTAACCCGTACTCTAATCCTAACCCTAACCTTAACCCAAATCCGCACCCTAAACTTAACCCTAACCCTAACCCATACCATAACCCTTAACCGTAACCAAACCCTAACCCATACCCTAACCCTAACCCTAACCTTAACCGTAACCCTAACCCAACCCTAACCCTAAAACTAACCCGTACCCTAACCCCAACCCTAACCGTAACCCGTACCCTAACACTAACCCATACCCTAACACTAACCCTTACCCTAACCATAAACCTAACCCTTAGCCTAACCCTAAACGTAACCCTAACCCGTACCCTAATCCTAACCCTAACCCTTTCCCTAACCCTAACACTGACCCTAACCCTAACCCGTACACTAACGCTAAACCGTACCCTAATCCTAACACTAACCCTAACCCTATCGGTACTCCAACCCTAACCCTAACTCTACCCCGTACTCTAACCCTAAGCCTAACTCTAACCATAACCCGTACCTTAACCCTTAACCTAACCCTAACACTAACCCTACCCCGTACCCTAACCCTAACCCTAAACCTAACCGTAAACCTAACCGTACCCTAAACTTATCCCTAACCCTAACCCTGATCCTAACCGTAACCCTAACCCGTATGCTAAGCCTAACCCATACCCTAACGCTAATCCTAACACTCACCCTACCCCGTACTCTAACCCTAACCCTAACACTAACCCTAACCCATACCCTAACCCTATCCCTAACCCTAACCCTAACACTAAACCTAACCCGTACTCTAACCCTAACCCTATCCCGTACCCTAAACCACACCCTAACCCTAACTAGTACCCTAACACTAACCCTAACCCTGACCCTAACCCTAACCCTAACCCGTACCATAAACCTAACCCATACCCTAAACCTAACCCTGAACCTAATCCTAACCCTATCCCGTACCCTAAATCTAAACCTAACCCTTCTCCTAACCCGTACCCAAACCTATCCCGTAACCTAACCCTAACCCTAACCCGTACCCAAACCCTAAGAGTAACCCTAACCCATACACTAGCGCTAACCCTAAACCTAACCCTAAGCCTAACCCGCACCCTAAACCTAAACCTAACTGTAACCCTAACCATAACCCTTACCCGTAGCCTAAACCTAACCCATATCTAACATTAACCCTAACCTTAACCGTAACCCTAACCCGTACCATAACTCTAAAAATAACCCGTACCGTAACCCCACACGTAACTCTAACCCGTACCATAACCCTATCCCTAAACCTAACCCGTACCCAAAACCTAACCATAACACCTACCCTAACCCAAACCCTAACCCTAACCCTTACCCTAACCCGTACACAAACGGTAAACCTAACCCGTACCCTAACACTAACCCAAACCCGTAATCTAACCCTAACCCTAACCATTATCATAACCCGCACACTAAACTTAACCCTAACACTAACCCAAACCATAAACCTTAACCGTAACCTAACCCTAACCCATACCCTAAACCGAACCCTAACTTTAACCGTAACCCTAAACCATACCCTAACCCTAAAACTAACCCGTACCCTAAACCCAACCCTAACCCTAACCCGTACACTAACACTAACCCTAACCCTAACCCTGACCCTAAACCTAGCCCTAACCCTTACACTAATCCTAACCCTAACCCATACCCTAACCCTAACCTGTAACCTAAACCTAACCATAACCCGAAACTTAACCCGTACGCTAACCCTATCCCATACCCTACACCTAACCCTAACCCGTATCCTAACCCTAAAGCTAACCATAAGCCTAAACCGTACATTAATCCCAAACCTAACCCTAACACTAACCGTACACCGTAATCTAACCCTAACCCTAACCCTAACCCTAACCCGTACACTAACCCTAACCCTAACACTAACCGTACACCGTAATCTAACCCTAACCCTAACCCTAACCCTAACCCGTACACTAACCCTAACCCTAACCCTAATCCTAACACTAATCCTACCACGTACTCTAACACTAACCCTAACCCTAACCCTAACCCGTACCCTAAACCTAACCCTAACCCTAACCCTAACCCTAACCCGTACTCTAACCCTAACCCTAACCCTAACACTAACCCTACACCGTACTCTAACACTAACCATAACCCTAACCCTAACCGTATTATAACCCTAACCCTAACCCTCACCCTAACCCTAACCCGTACTGTAACCCTAACCCATACCATAAACCTAACCCTAACCAGTACCCTAACCCTAACAATAAATCTTACCCTAACCCTAACCCTAACCATGACACTAACCCTAACCCTAACCCGTACCCTAAACCTAACCTGTACCCTAACCTTAAACCTAACCTTAAACCGTACCCTAAACCTAACCCTAACCCATACCCTAACCCTAAACCTAACCCTAAACCTGACCCTAACCCTAACCCTAAAACGTACCTTAAGCCTAACCCATACCCTAACCCTAACCCTAACCCTATCTGTACTCTAACCCTAACCCTAAACCTACCCCGTACTCTAACCCTAACCCTAACTCTAACCCTAACCCGTACCCAACCCTAAGAGTATCCCTAACTCATCCCCTAGCGCTAACCCTAACCCTAACCCTAATTTAACCCGCACACTAAACCTAAACCTAACCGTAACCCTAACCATAACCCTTACCCGTAACCTAACACTAACCCATAACCTCACACTAACCCTAACCATAACCGTAACCCTAACTCATACCCTAACCCTAAAACTAACCTGTACCGTAACCCCATCCCTAACCCTAAACCGTACCATAACCCTATCCCTAATCCTAACCCTGACCCTAAACCTAACCCTAACCCGTACCCTAACCCTAAACCGCACCTAAACCTAACCCTAACCCGTACCCTAACCCTAACCCGTAACCTAAACCTAAACCTAAACCTAAACTTATCCCATACACTAAACCTATCCTGTACCCTAAACCTAACCCTAACCTGAACCCTAACCCTAACCGTAACCCTAACCCTATCCGTACACTAATCCTAACCCTAACACTAACACTAACCCTAACCCATACTCTAACCTTAACCCCAACCCTAAACCTAACCCTAACCCGTACTCTAACCCTAACCCGTACCCTAACACTAACCCTTACCCTAACCATAAACCTAACCTGTATCCTAACCCTAAACATAACCCTAACCCGAACCGAAACCCTAAACCTAACACGTACCCTAAACCTAAACCTAACCCGCACACTAAAACTAACCCTAACCCTAGACCTAACACGTACACTAAACCTATCCTGTACCGTAACCTTAACCCTAACCCGTACCGTAACCCTAACACTAACCCTAACCCTAACCCTAACCCTAACCCTAACCCTACCCTAACCCTAACACTAACCCTATCCCGTACTCTAACTTAACCCTAACCATAAACCTAACCCTAACCCGTACTCTAACCATAACCCTAACCCTAACACTAACCATAATGCTAACACTAAACCTAACCCGTACTCTAACCCTAAACATAACACTGACACTAACCCTAACCCCCTACTATGACCCTAACCCTAAACCTAACCCTATCCATAACCCTAACTCGTACCGTAACCCGAACCCGTACCCTAATGCTAACCTAACACTAAACCTAACCCTAACCCTGACCCTAACCCTAAACCTAATCCCGTACCCTAACCCTGACCCTAACCCGCATCTAAACCTAACCCTAACCCTAGACCTAACCCGTACCCTAAACCTAACACGAACCCTAACACTAACCCTAAACCTAACCCGTACCATAAACCTAACACTAACCCTAAACCGTACCCTAACCCTAACACGTACCCTAACCCTAGCCCGATGCCTAACCCTAACCCACACCCTAAACCAAACCCTAACCCTAGACCTAACCCGTACCCTAAACTTTTCTCGTACCCTACCCTAATGCTAACCTGTCCCTAACCCTAGACCTAACCCGTACCCTAACCCTAACCAATACCCTAACACTAACCCAAACCCTAAACCTAAACCGTACCCTAACCTTAACCCTAACGCTAACACTAACACTAACCCTAATCCTAACCCTATCCCATACACTAACCCTAACCCGTACACATACCCGTACCCTAACTAAGACACTAACTCTAACCCTAACACTAAACCTACACCGTACTCTAACCCTAACACAAACCGTAACCCTAACCCGTACCCTAACGCGTAACCTAACCCTAACCCTAACCTGTACGCTAACACGTACCATAACCCTAACCCTAACCCTAATCCTAACCCTAACCCTAAACCTAACCCATAACCTACACCTCACCCTAACCCATACCCTAACCCTAACTCATACCCTAACCCTAACCCTTACCCTAACCCCTAACCCTAACCCTAACCCGTACCCTAAACCTAACCCTAACCCTAACTCGTACCCTAACCCTAACCCTTACCGTAACCCCAAAACCTAACCCTAACCCGTACCCTAACCATAACCCTAACCCATACCTAGCGCTAATCCTAACCCTAAACCTACGTCTAACCTGCAATCTAAACCTAAACCTAACCCTAACCCTAACCATAACCCTTACCCGTACCCTAACCATAACCCATGCCCTAACACTAACCCTAACCTTAACCGTAACCCTAACCCGTACCCTAACCCTAACCCTAACCTTAACCATAACGCTAACCCGTGTCCTAACCCTAAAACTAACCCGTACCCTGAACCCAACCCTAAAACTAACCCGTACCATAACACTAACCCTAACCCTAACCCTGACCCTAAAACTAACCTTATCACTTACACTAAACCTAACCCTAACCAGCGCCCTAAACCTAACCCTAACCCTTACCCTAACCCTAAACCGTAACCTAAACTTAACCCTAACCCAAACTTAAACCGTACGCTAACCCTATCCCGTACCCTAAACCTAATCCTAACCCGTATCCTAACCCTAAACCTAACCCTAAGCCTAAACCGTACATTAACCCTAACCCTAACCCTAACACTAACCCTACCCTGTACTCCTACCCTAACCCTAACCCTAACTCTAACCTGTACCCTAACCCTAACCCTAACACTAACACTAACCCTAACCTGTACTCTAACCCTAACCCTAACCATAACCTTACTCTAACCCTTACCCTAACCCTCACCCTAACCCTAACCCGTACTGTAACCCTAACCCATACCAATACCCTATCCCTAACCCATACCCTAAACCTCACCCTAAAGCGTACCCTAACGCTAACCCTAACCCTAACACTGACGTTAACCCTACCCCTAACTCGTACCCTAAGCCTAACCCATACCATAAACCTAACCCTAATCCAAACCCTAACCCTAACCCTTACCCTAAACCTAGCCCTAACCCTTGACCTAACCCGTACCCAACCATATCTCATAACCTAACCCTCACCCTAACCCGTACCCAAACCCTAACAGTAACCCTAAGCCATTCCCTAGCGCTAACCCTAACACTAAACCTAACCCTAACCCGCACCCTAAACCTAAAGCTAACCCTAAACCTAACCATAACCCTTACCCGTACCCTAAACCTAACCCATACCCTAAACCTAACCCTAACCTTAACCGTAACTCTAACCCGTACCCTAATCCTAAAACTAACCCGTACCCTAACCCCAACCCTAATCCTAACCCGTACCATAACCCTATCACTAAATCTAACCCTGACCCTAAACCTAACCCTAACCCATACCCTAACCCTAACCCTAACCCGCACGTAAACCTAACCCTAACCCGTAACCTAACTCTAACCCTACACCTAAACTTAACCCGTACGCTAACCCTATCCCGTACGCTAAACCTAACCCTAACTCGTACCCTAACCCTAACCCTAACCCTATCCGTACACTAACCCTAACACTAACACTAACCTTAACCCGTACTCTAACCCTAACCCTAACCCTAACCTTACTCTAACCCTTACCCTAACCCTCACCCTACCCTAACCCGTACTGTAACCCTAACCTTACCAATACCCTATCCCTAACCCGTACCCTAAACCTAACCCTAAACCGTACCCTAATGCTAACACAAACCCTAACACTGACGTGAACCTTAACACTAACCCGTACCCTAACCCTACCCGTACCCTAACCCTAAATCTAACCCTAAACCCTAACCCTAACCCCAACCCTAACCCTTAACCTAACCCGTACCCAAATGGTAAACCTAACCCGTACCCTAACACTAACCCAAACCCGTACTCTAACCCTAACCCTAACCCTAACCCGCACCCTAAACTTAACACTAACCCTAACCCAAACCATAACCCTTAACCGTAACCTAACCCTAACACATACCCTAAACCTAACCCTAACCTTAACCGTAACCCTAACCTTTACACTAACCCTAACACTAATTCATACCCTAACCCCAATCCTAACCCTAACCCGTACCATAACACTAACCCTAACCCTAACCCTGACCCTAAACTTGACCCTAACCCTTTCACTAATCTTAACCCTAACCCTAACCCGCACCCAAAACCTAACCCTAACCTGTACCCTAAACATAACCTGTAACCTAAACCTAACCCTAACCCTAAACTTAACCCATACGCTAACCCTATCCTGTACCCTAAACCTAACCCTAACCCGTATCCTAACCCTAAACCTAACCCTAAGCCTAACCCGTACATTAAACCTACTCCTAACACTAACACTAACCCTACCCTGTACTCTAACCCTAACCCTAACCCTAACCCTAACCCATACCCTAACCCTAACCCTAATCCTAAACCTAACACTAACCCTACCCCATACTCGAACCCTAACCCTAACCCTAACCCTATCCGCACACTAACACTAACCCTAACACTAACACTAACCCTAACCCGTACTCTAACCCTAACACTAACCCTAAACCTAACCCTAACCCGTACTCTAACCCTAACCCGTACCCTACACTAACCCTTACCCTAACCCTAAACCTAACCTGTACCCTAACCCTAAACGGAACCCTAACCCGTACCCAAACCATAACCCTAACACATACTCTAAACCTAACCCTAACCCTAAACCTAACCCGAAACCACACACTAAACCTAACCCTAACCCTAGACCTAACACGAACACTAACCCTATCCCGTACCGGAACCTTAACCATATCCCGTACCGGTACCCTAACACTAACCGTAATCCTAACCCTAACCCTAACCCTAACCCTAACCCTAACCCGTAAACTAACCCTAACCCGAACCCTAACCCTAACCCTAAACCATACCCTAACCCTACCCGTAGCCTACCCTAACACTAAGCCTAACCCCTAACCCTAACCCTAACCCGCACCTAAACCTAAACATAACCCTAAAACTATCCCACACCCGCACCTAAACCTAACCCTAACTCGTACCCTAACACAAACCCGTAACCTAAACCTAAACCTAACCCTAAACTTAACCCTTACGCGAACCCTATCCCGTACCCTAATCCTAACCCTATCCCATACACTAACCCTAACCGACACCCTATCCGTACACTAACCCTAACCCTAACCATAAACCTAACCCTAACCCGTACTCTAACCCTAACCCATACCCTAACACTAACCCTAACCCTAACACTAACCCTATCCCGTAATCTAATTCTAAACCTAACCCTAATTCTAACCCTAACGCGTACTATAACCCTAACCCGTAACCTAACCCTAACCCTAACACTAACCCTACCCCGTACTCTACCCCTAAACCTAACCCTAATTCTAACCCTAATCCGTACTATAACCCTAACCCTAACCGTACCCTAACCCTAACCCGTACTGTAATCCTAACCCATACCAAAACCCTAACCCTAACCTGTACCCTAGCCCTAACCCTAATTCGTACCCTAACCCTAACACTAAGCCTGACCCTAACCCTAACCCTAACCCGTTCCCTAAACCTAACCCATACCCTAACCCTAAACCTAACCTTAACCCGTACCCTCAACCTAACCGTAACCCTTACCCTAACCCTAACACTAACCCTGACCCTGAACCTTACCCTAACCGGTACCCTAAGCCTAACCCACACCCTAAGCCTAACCCTAATCCTAACCCTAACCCTTAAGCGTACCCTAACCCTAAAACAAATTCGTACCCTAACCCTAACACTGACCCTAACCCTAACCCGTACCCTAACCCTAAACCGTACCATAAACCTAAACCTAACCCTAACCTTATCCGTACAGTAACCCTAACCCTAACCCTGCCCCGTACTCTAACCCTAACCCTAACTCTAACCCTAAAGCGTACCCTAACCCTAAACCTAACCCTAGCACTAACCCTACCCGTACTCTAAACCTAACCGTAACCCTAACCATAACCATAACCCGTACCCTAAACCTAACCCTAAGCCTAACACGTACCCTAACACTAACCCTAACCCTGACCCTAACCCTAACCGTAACCCGTACCCTAAACCTAACCCATACCCTAACCCTAACCCTAATCTTAACCCTAACCCTATCCCGTACCCTATACCTAACCCTAACCCTTGTCCTAACCCATACCCAACCCTATCCCGTACCCTAACCCTAACTCTAACGTGTACCCAAACCCTAAGATAAACCTAACCCATACCCTAACGCTAACCCTAACACTAACCCTAAGCCTAAACCGCACCCTAAACCTAAATCTAACCGTAACCCTAAACATAACCCTTACCCGTACCCTAACCCTAAAACTAACCCGTACCGTAACCCCAACACTAACCCTAACCAGTACCATAACCCTATCCCTAATCCTAACCCTGACCCTAAACCTAATACTAACCTGTATCCTAACCCTAAACTGCACCTAACCCTAACCCTAACCCGTACACAACCCTAATTCGTAACCTAAACCTAACCCTAACCCGTACCCAAACCCTAAGAGTAACCCTAACCCATGCCCTAGCGCTAACCTAACCCTAACCCTAACAGTAACACTAACCCGCACCCTAAACCTAAACCTAACCCTAACCCTAACCATAACCCTTACCCGTACCCTAACCCTAACCCATACACTAACCCTAACCCTAAACTTAACCGTAACCCTGACCCGTAACTTAACCCTAAAATTAACCCGTACCCTAAACCCAACCCTAACCCTAACCCTAACCCTAACCTGTACCCTAACCCTAACACTAACCCGCACCTAAACCTAACCCTTACCCGTAACCTAAACCTAACCCTAACCCTAAAATTAACCCGTAGGCTAACCCTATCCCGAACACTAAACCTAACTCTAACCCATAACCTAACCCTAAACCTAAGCCTAAGCCTAACCTGTACATTAACCCTAACCCTAACCTTAACACTACCCCTACCCCGTACTCTAACCTTAACCCTAAATCTAACCCTAACTTGTACCCTAACCCTAACCCTAACTCTAAACCTAACCCTAACTCTAAACCTAACCCGTACTCTAACCTTAACCCTAACCCTAACCGTACTCTAACCCTAACCCTAACCCTCACCCTAACCCTAACCCGTAGTGTAACACTAACCCGTACAATAACCCTAAACCTAACCCTAACCTTAAGCGTAACCCTGACCATACCCTAACCCTAAATCTAACCCGGACCCAAACCCCAACCCTAACCCTAACCCTTACCCTAACCCTATCCCTAACGCTAACACTGACCCTAAACCTAACCCTAAACCGTACCCTAACCCTAACCCTAAACATAACCCTCACCTAAACCTAACCCTAACCTGTACCCTAACCCTATCCCATACCCTAAACCTAACCCTAACCCGTAACCTAACCCTAACACTAACCCTAACCCTATCCGTACTCTAACCCTAACCCGTACCCTAACTCTAACCCTAACCCTAACACTATCCCTAACCAGTACTCTAAACTTAAACCTAACCATAACTCAAACCCTAACCCATACTATAACCCTAAACCTAACCCTAACCCTAAAACTAACCCTAACCCGTACTCTAACCCTATCGCGTAGTCTAACACTAACTCTAACCCTACCCCTAACACTAACCCTAACGCTAACCCTTACCCTAACCCGTACCCAAACGGTAAACTTAACCCGTATCCTAACACTAACCCAAACACGTACTCTAACCCTAAGCCTAACCCTAACCCTAAACTGCACCCTAAACTTAACCCTAACCCTAACCATAACCATAACCCTTAACCATACCCTAACCCTAACCCTAACTTGTACCCTAAAACTAACGCTTAACCTAACCCTAACCAGTACCCTAAACCTAACCCGTACCAACCCTAAACCGAACCCTAACCCTAACCCATACCCTAAACCTAACACGTACCCTAACCCTAACCCCAAACCTGACCCTAACCCTAACCCTAACCCGTACCTAAACCTAACCCATACCCTTATCCTAACCCTAAACCTAACCCTAAGCCTATCCCCTACCCTATACCTAACCTGAACCCTTGACCTAACCCGTACCCAACCCTATCCCGTACCCTAACCCTAACCCTAACCCGTACCCAAACCCTAAGAGTAACCCTAACCCATACCCTAGCGCTAAACGTAACCCTAACCCTAAGCCTAACCTGCACCCTAAACCTAAACCTAACCCTAAACCTAACCATAACCCTTACCCGTACCCTAACCCAAACCATACCCTAACCCTAACCCGCACCTAAACCGTACCCTAACCCGTACCCTAACCCTAACCCATAACCTAAAACTAAAACTAACCCTAAACTTATCCCGTACACTAACCCTATCCCGTACCCTAAACCTAACCCTAACCTGTACCCTAAACCTAACCCTAACCCTAATCCTATCCGTACACTAACCTTAACCCTAACCCTAAAACTAACCCTATCCCATATTCTAACCCTAACCCTAACCCTAAACCTAACACTAACCCTAACTTGTACTCTAACCCTAACCCTAACCCTAAACGTAACCCTAACCTGTAATCAAACCCTAACCCGTACCCTAAGCCTAACCCTAACCCTAACCCTTACCCTAATCCTAACCCGTAGACTAACCTAACCCGAACCCTAACCCTAACCCTAACCCTAAACGTACCCTAACCCTAACCCTAACCCTAAAACTAACCCGTACCCTAACACTAACCCTTACCCTAACCCTAAACCTAACCCATACCCTAACCCTAAACGTAACCCTAAACCGTACCCACACAATAAACCTAACACGTACCCTAACCCTAACCCTAACCCGCACACTAAACCTAACCCTAACCCTAGACCTAACACGTACACTAACCCTTCCTGTACCATAAACTTAACCCTAACCCGTACCGTAACCCTAACACTAACCCTAACCCTAACCCTAACCCTAACCCTAACCCGTACACTAACCCTAAACCTAACCATAAACTTACCCTAACGCTAAACCTAACCCTAACCATAACCCTAACCCTAACCTGTACTCTAACCTAACCCTAACCCTAAACCTAACCCTAACCCGTACTCTAACCCTAACCTTAACCCTAACACTAACCATAACCCTAACACTAAACCTAACACGTACTCTAACCCTAACCCTAACCCGTACCCTAACACTAACCCTAATCCTAACCCTGAGCCTAAACCTAAACCTAACCCTTACACTAACCCTAACCCTAAACATAACCCTTAAGCGTACCCTAACACTAACCCTAACTCTTACCCTAACACTACCCTAACCCTTACCATAACCTAACCCTAACCCGTACCCTAAACCTAACCCATACACTAACCCTAACCCTAAACTTAACTCTAACCCTATCCCGTACCCGAAACCTAAACCTACCCTTGCCCTAACCTGTACCCAACCCTATCTCGTACCCTAACTCTAACCCTAAACCGTCCCCAAACGCTAAGAGTAAACCTAACCCATACCCTAGCGCTAACCCTAACCCTAACACTAACCATAACACTAACCCGCACCCTAAACCTAAACCTAACCCTAACCCTAACCATAACCCTTAACGTACCCTAACCCTAACCCATAACCTAACCCTAACCCTACTTAACCGTAACCCTGACCCGTACCCTTACCCTAAAATTAACCCGTACCCTAAACCCAAACCTAACCCTAACCCTAAACCTAACCCGTACCCTAACCCTAACCCTAACCCTAACACTAACCCTACCCCGTACCCTAACCATAACACAAACCCTAACCCTAACACTAACCCTAATCCATAAAACTAACCCTAACCCGTACTCTAACCCTAACCCTAACCCTAACCCTAACCCTAACCCTAACCGTACTCTAACCCTAACACTAACCCTCACCCTAACCCTAATCATACTATAAACCTAAACCATACAATAACCCTAACCCTAACCCTAAACTTAAACGTAACCCTGACCCGTACCCTAACCGTAAAACTAACCCGTACCCTAACACCAACCCTAACCCTAACCCATACCCTAACACTATCCCTAACGCTAACCCTGACGCTAAACCTAACCCTAACCCATACTCTAACCCTAACCCTAACCCTAAACCTCACCTAAACCTAACCCTAACCCATACCCTAACCCTAACCCGTAACCTAAACCTAACCCTAACCCTAAACTTAACCCGTACGCTAACCCTATCCTGTACCCTAAACCTAACCCTAACCCTAACCCTAACCCTAACCGTACTCTAACCCTAACACTAACCGTCTCCCTACCCCTAACCGTACTGTAACCCTAACCCGTACCATATCCCAACCCTAACCCTAACCCGTACCCTAACCCTAACCCTAACCCGAACCCACACCTAAACCTAACCCTAACCCATAACCTAAGCTTAACCCTAACCCTAAACTTAACCCGTAAGCTAACCCTATCCCGTACCCTTAACCTAACCCTAACCCGTAACCTAACCCTAAACCTAACCCGTAACCTAGCCCTAAACTTAACCCTAAGCCTAACCCGTACATTAACCCTAACCCTAACACTAACACTAATACTACAACGTACTCTAACCCTAACCCTAACTCTAACCCTAACCCGTACCCTACCCTTACCCTAACCCTAACCCTAACACTAACCCTACCCCGTATTCTAACCCTAACCCGTAACCTAAGCTTAACCCTAACCCTAAACCGTACCCTAACCCTAACCCTAACCCTAACCCTAACCCTAACACTAACCCTAACCCATACTCTAACCCTAACCCTAACCCTAACCCTAACCCTGAGCCTAACCGTACTATAACCCAAACACTAACCCTACACTAACCCTAACCGTACTGTAACCCTAACCCGTACAATAACCCTAAACCTAACCCGTACCCTAAACCTAACCCGTAACCTAAACCTAACCCTAACCCTAAACTTAACCCGTATGCTAACCTTATCCTATACCTTAATCCTAACCCTAACCCGTACCCTAACCCTAACCCTAACCCTAACCCTAACCCTATCCGTACTCTAACCCTAACCCTAACACTAACCCTAAACCTAACACTATCCCTAACCTGTACTCTAACCCTAAACGTAACCCTAACTCTAACCCTAACCCGTACTATAAACCTAAAACTAATCCTAACCCTAAACCTAACCTTAAACCGTACTCTAACCCTATCCCATAGCCTAACACTAACTCTAACCCTAACCCCTAACCCTAAAACTAACCCTGACCTTAAACCTAACCCTAACCCGTACACTAACCCTAACCCTAACCCGTACCCTAACCGTAACCCGTAGCCTAACCCTAACACTAACCCTAACACCTAACCCTACCATAACCCTAACCATTACCCTAACCCGTACCCAAACGTTAAACCTAACCCATACCCTAACACTAACACAAACCCGTACCCTACCCGTACCCTAACCCTAACCAGTACCGTTACCCGTACCTTAAACCTAAACCTAAACCATACCCAAACCCGTACACTAACCCTAACCCTAACCTGTACCCTAACACGTAGCATAACCCTAAACCTAACCCTAACCCTAACCCTAAACCTAACCCATAACCTACGCCTAACCCTAACCCGTACCCTAACCCTAACCGTCATCATAACACCTAACACTAACCCTAACCCGTACCCTAAACCTAACCCTAACTTTAACACGTACACTATCCCTAAACATAACCCTGAACTTAACCCTAACCCTAACACTTACCCTAACCCGTACCCTAACCCTAACCCGTCCCCTAACCCTAAACCTAACCCCAACACTAACCCTAACCCCCTACTATAACCCAAAACCTAACCTAACCCTAAACCTAACCCTAACTCATACCGTTAACTGTAACCGTACCCTAACCGTAAACCTAACCCTAAACCTAACTGTAACCCTGACTCTAACCCTAACACTAATCCCGTATCCTAACCCTAACACCAACCCGCATCCTAAACCTAACCCTAACCCTAGACCTAACCCTAACCCGTACCCTAAACCTAACCCTAACCTTAACACGTACCCTATCCCTAAAAATAACCCTGAACTTAACCCTAAACCTAACACTTACCCTAACCCGTACCCTAAGCCTAAACCTAACCCTAACCCTAACCCGTACCCTAACACTAACCCTTACCCTAATCCTAACCCTAACCATAACCCGTACCCTAACCCTAACCCGTACCCAAACCCTAACCCTAACACGTACCCTAACCCTTACCTTATCTCTAACCCTAACCCGCAAACTAAACCTAACCCTAACCCCATACCTAACATGTACACTAACCCTATCCCGTACCCAAACTTGACCCTAACCCGTACCGTAACCCTAACACTAACCCTAACCCTAACCCTAACCCTAACCCTAACACTAACCCGTACACTAACCCTCACCCGAACCCTAACCCTAACCCCAACCCGTACCCTACCCTACCCGTAGCCTAACACTAACTCTAACCCTAACCCCTAACCCTAACCCTAACCCTAAACCTTATCCTAACCCATACCCAAACGGTAAACCTAACCCGTACCCTAACACTAAATCGAACCCGTACTCTAACCCTAACCCTAAACCTAAACCTAACCGTAACCCGCAAGCTAAACTTAACCCTAAACCTAACCGAAACCATAACCCTTAACCCTAACCTAACCCTAACCCATACCCTAAACCTAACCCTAACCTTAAGCATAACCCTAACCCATACCTTAACCCTAAAACTAACCCGTACCCTCACCCCCACCCTAACCAAAACCCGTACCCTAAAACTAACCCTAACCTAACCCTGACCCTAAACCTAACCCTAACCCTTACACTAACCCTAACCATAATTCTAACCCGCACCCTAAACCTAACCCATACCCTACCCCTAACCCTAACCCGTAACCTAAACCTAACCCTAACCCTAAACTTTTCCCGTACGCTAACCCTATCCCGTACCCTAAACATAACCCTAATCCGTATCCTAACCCTAACCTAACCCTAAGCCTAACCCGTACATTAACCCTAACACTAACCCGAACAACAACCCTTCCGCGTACTCTAACCCTAACCCGAACCTAACCCTAACCCTAACCTGTACCCTAAACCTAACCCTAACCCTAACTCGTACCCTAACCCTAACCCGTACCCTAACCCTAACCCTAACCCGTACCCAAACCCTAACCATAACCTTAACCCATACCCTAGCGACAATCCTAACACTAACCCTAAGCCTATCCCGCACTCTAAACCTACACCTAACCCTAACCCTAACCATAACCCTTACCCGTACCCTAAACCTAAGCCATACCCTAACACTAACCCTAACCTTAACCATAACCCTAACCCGTACCCTAACCTTAAAACTAACCCGTACCCAAACCCCAACCATAACCCTATCCTGTACCCTAACCTTAACCCTAACCATTACCTTAACTCTAACACTAACCCTAAACCTTACCCTAACCCTTACCCGTACACTAACCCTCACCCGAACCCTAACCCTAACTCTAACTCTACCCGTAGCCTAACCGTAACTCTAATCCTAACCTCTAACCCTAACCCTAACCCTTACCCTAACCTGTACCCAAACGGTAAACCTGACCCGTACCCTAACACTAAACCAAACCCATACTCTAACCCTAACCCTAAACCTAACCCTAACCCTAACCCGCACCCTAAACTTAACCCTAAACTTAACCCAAACCATAACCCTTAACTGTAACCTAACCCTAACCCATACCCTAAGCCTAACCCTAACATTAACCATATCCCTAACCCATACCTTAACCCTAAAAATAACCCGTAACCTCACCCCAACCCATAACCATAACCCGTACCCTAAAACTAACCCTAATCGTAACCCTGACCCTAAACCTAACCCTAACCCTTACACTAACCCTAACCCTAACGCCCACCCTAAACCTAAACCTAACCCGTACCCTAACCCTAACCCGTAACCTAAACCTAACCCTAACCCCAAACTTAACCCGTACGCTAACCCTATCCCGTACCCTAAACCTAACCCTAACCTGTATCCTAACCCTAACCTAACCCTAAGCCTAACCCGTACATTAACCCTAACCATAACCATAACCATAACCCTAACCCTAACCCGTACTCTAACCCTAACCCTAACCCTAACCCGTACAGTAACCCTAACGCGTACCCTAACCCTAACCCTAACCCTAACCCTAAACCTAACCATAATCTTGAACCTAAACCTAACACTAACCCGTACCCTAACCCTAAACCGTAACCTAATGCTAACCCTAAACCTAACCCGTACCCTAAACCTAAATGTAACCCTAACCCGTACCTAAACACTAACCCTAACACGTACCCTAACCCTAACCCTAACCCTAACCCTAACCCTAACCCGTACCGGTACCCTAACACTAACCGTAAACCTAACCCTAACCCTAACCCTAACACTAACTTGTACACTAACCCTAACTCGAACCCTAACCCTAACCGTAACCCTTACCCTAACCCTACCCGTAGACTAACCATAACTCTAACCCTAACCCCTAACCCTAACCCTAACCCACACCTAAACCTAACCATAACCCTAACCCTAACCCTAACCGCAACTAAACCTAACCCTAAACGTACCTGAACCCTAACCCATAACCTAATCCTAAACCTAACCCTAACTTAAGCCATACGCTAAACCTATTCCGTACCCTAAACCTAACCCTACCCCGTACCCTAACCCTAAACCTAACCCTAACCCTAACCTTAACCCTATCCGTACACTAACCCTAACCCTAACCCTAAACCTAACCCTAAACCGAACTCTAAACCTAACCCTTACCCTAACCCTAACCCGTACCCAAACACTAACCCTAACCCTAACACTAACCGTAACCCGTTCTCTAACCCTAAACCTAAACCTAACTCTAACCCTAACCCGTAATGTAACCCTAACCCGTACCCTAACACTAACAATAACACTATCACTAACCCTACCCTGTACTCTAACCCTAAACCTAACCCTAACTCTAACCCTAACCTGTACTGTAACCCTAACCCTAACCCTAACCCTAACCCTAAACTTAACCCTAACCTTGACCCTAAACCTAACCCTAACCCGAACCCTAACCCTAAACCGTACCCTAACCCTAAACCTAACCCGTAACCTAAACCTAAATGTTACCCTAACCCGAACCCAAAACCTAACCCTAACACGTACCCAAACCCTAACCCTAACCCGCACACTAAACCTAACATAACCCTAGACCTAACACCTACACTAACCCTATCTCGTACCGTAACCATAACCCTAACCCGTAACGTAACCCTAACACTAACCCTAAACCTAACCCTAACCCGTAGCCTAACCCTACCCGTAGCCTAACCTGAACTCTAACCCTCACCCCTAACCCTAACCCTTACCCTAACCCATACCCAAACAGTAAACCTAAACCGTACCCTAACACTAAACAAACCCGTACTCTAATCCTAACCCAAATCTAACCCTAACCCGTACCCTCACCCTTCCCGTAGCCTAACCCTAACATTAACCCTAACCCCTAACCCTAACCCTAACCCTAACCCTTACCCTAACACGTACCCAAATGGTAAACTAACACGTACCCTAACACTAACCCAAACCCGTACTCTAACCATAACCCTAACCCTAACCCTAACCCGCACACGAAACTTAAACCAAACCATAAACCTTAACCGTAACCTAACCCTAACCCATACCCTAAACCTAACCCTAATATTAACCGTAACCCTAACTCGTACTCTAACCCTAACCCTAACCCTAACCCTAACCCCAACCCTAACCATAACGCGTACACTAACACTAACCCTAACCCTAACCCTGACCCTAAACCTAACCCTAACCGTACACTAATCCTAACCCTAACCCTAACCCTAACACTAACACTAACCCTATCCCGTACTCTAAACCTAACCCTAACCCTAAAACTAACCCTAACCCGTACTCTAACCTTAACCCTAACACTAACAATAACCATAACCCTAACACTAACCCTAACCAGTACTCTAACCCTAAAGTAACCCTAACACTAACCGTAAACCCCTACTATAATCCTAACCCTAAACCTAAACCTTACCCTAACCCTAACTCGTACCGTAACCCGAACCCATACCAACCCTAACCCTAACCCTAAACCTAACCCTGACCCTAAGCCTAACCCTAATCCCGTACCCTAACCCTAACCCTAACACGCATCTTAAACCGAACCCTAAACCTAGACTTAACCCGTAGCCTAACTCTAACCCATACCCTAACACTAACCGTACCTTAACCCTAACACTAACCCTAACACTAACCCGTACGCTAACCATAACCCTAACCCATACCCTAACCCTAACCCGTACCCTAACCCTAACCCAGGGCCTAACTCTAAACCGCACCATAAACCTAACCCTAACCCTAGACATAACCCGTAGCCTAAACCTATCCCGTACCCTAACCCTAGTCCTAACCCGTATCCTAACCCTAACACTAACCCTAACCCTAACACTAACCCTAACCCGTACACTAACCCTAACCCTAACCCTAACCCGTACCCTAACCCTAACCCGCACCGAAACTTAAACCTAATGCGTACCCTAACCCTAACCCGTAACCTAAACCTAACCCTAACCCTAAACTTAACCGGTACACTAACCCTATCCTATAATCTAAACCTAACCCTAACCCATACCCTAACCCTAAATCTAAACCTAACCCTATCTGTACACTAACCCTAACCCTAACCCTGACACTAACCCTAACCCGTACTCTAACACTAACCCTAACCCTAAACATAACCCTAACCCGTACTCTAACCCTAACCCGTACCCTAACACTAACCCTTACCCTAACCCTAAACCTAACCCGCACCCTAACCCTAAACGTAACCCTAACCCGTACCCAAACCCTAACCCTAACACGTACCCTAACCCTAACCCGCACACTAAACCTAACCCTAACCCTACACCTAACACGTACACTAACCCTATCCCGTCCCATAACCTTAACCCTAACCCGTACCGTAACACTAACACTAAACCTAACCCTAACCCTAACCCTAACCCATACACTAACCCTAACCCGAACCCTAACTCTAACCCTAACCCGTAACCTAACACTACCTGTAGCCTAACCCTAACCCTAACCCTAACCCCTAACCCTAACCCTAACCCTAACCCTTACCCTAACCCGTACCCAAACGGTAAACCTAACCCGTACCCTAACATAAACCCAAAACCGTACTCTAACGCTAACACTAACCCTAACCTTAACCCTAAACCACACCCTAAACTTAACCCTAACCCTAACCCAAACCATAACCCTTAACCGTAACCTAACCCTAACCCATACCCTAACCCTAACCCTAACCTTAATCATAACCCTTAACCCGTACCCTAACCCTAAAACTAACCCGTACCCTAATCCCAACCCTAACCCTAAACCGTACCCTAAACATAACCCTAAACCTAACCCGTACCCTAACCCTAACCCGTACACTAAACCTAACCCTAACCCTAACTCGTACACTATCCCTAAACCTAATCGTGACCCTAACCCTAAAACTAACCAGTACCCTAAACCTAACACTAACCCTAACCCGTACCTTAACCCTAACACTAACCCTAACCCTAACCCGATGCCTAACCCTACCCAACACTCTAAACCTAACCCTAACTCTAGAAATAACCCGTACCCTAACCCTATCCCGTACACTAACCCTAACGCTAACCCGTACCATAACCCTAACACTAACACTAACCCTAATCCTAAGCCTATCCCGCACACTAACACTAACCCTAACCCTAAACCGTACCGTAACCCTAACCCATAGGCTAACCCTAACACTAACCCTAACCTCTAACCCTACCATAACCCTAAACCTTACCCTAACCCGTACCCTAAAGCTAACCCTAACCTTAACCGTAACCCTAACTCATACCCTAACCCTAATAATAACCCGTACCCTAACCCCAACCCTAACCCTAGCACTAACCATAACCCTATCCCTAACCCTAACCCTGACCCTAAACCTAACCCTAACTCTAACCCTAACCCGTACTCTAACCCTAACCCTAACCCTAACCTAACACTAACCATAACCCTAACCCTAAGCCGGACACTAACCCTAACCTGAACCTTAACCCTAATCCTAACCCGTACCCTAAACCTACCCATAGCCTAACCGTAACTCTAACCCTAACCCCTAACCCTAACCCGAACCATTACCCTAACCCATACCAAAACGGTAAACCTAACCCATACCCTAACACTAACCCAAATGCCTACTCTAACCCTAACCCATACCTTAACACTAACCCTAACCTTAACCATAACGCTAACCCCTATCCTAACCCTAAAACTAACCCGTATTCTGAACCCAACCCTAACCCTAACCAGTACACTAACACTAACCCTAAACCTAACCCTGACCCTAAACCTAACCTTATCACTTACACTAACCCTAACCCTAACCCTAACCCGCGGCCTAAACCTAACCCTAAACCATACCCTAACCCTAATCCGTAACCTAAACTTAACCCTAACCCAAACTTAACCCGTACGCTAACCCTATACCGTACCCTAAACTTAACCCTAACCCGTATCCTAACTCTAAACCTAACCCTAAGCCTAACCCGTACATTAACCCAAACCCTAACCCTAACACTAACCCTACCCCATACTCTAACCTTAACCCTAACCCTAACTCTAACCCGTACCCTAACCCTAACCCTAACACTAACACTAACCCTAACCTGTACTCTAACCCTAACCCTAACCCTAACCCTAACCGTACTCTATCCCTAACCCTAACCCTCACCCTAACCCTAACCCGTACTGTAACCCTAATCTGTACCAATACCCTAACCCTAACCCGTACCCTAACCCTAACCCTAACTCTTACCCTAACGCTAACCCTAACCCTGACCCTAAACCTAACCCTAACCTGTACCCTAAACCTAACCCGTACCCTAACCGTAACCCTATCCCTAACCCGTACCCTAAACCTAACCCTAAAGCGTACGCTAACGCTAACCCTAACCCTAACACTGACGTTAACCCTAACCCTAACTCGTACCCTAAGCCTAACCCATACCCTAAACCTAACCCTAATCCAAACCCTAACCCTAACCCGTACCCTAAACCTAGCCCAAAGCCATGACCTAACCCGTACCCAACCCTATCCCGTAACCTAACCTCACCCTAACCCATACCCAAACCCTAACAGTAACCCTAAGCCATTCCCTAGTGCTAACCCTAACACTAAACCTAACCCTAACCCTAACCCACACCCTAAACCTAAAGCTAACCCTAAACCGCACCCTAACCCTAACCCGGACCCTAACCCTAACCCTAACCATAACCCTAACCCTAACCCTAACCCTACACGTAGCCTAACCCTAACACTAAGCCTATCCCCTAACCCTAACTCTAACCCTAACACGCACCTAAACCTAAAACTAACCCTAACCCTATCCCTAACCCGCACCTAAACCTAACACTAACCCGTACCCTAACACAAACCCGTAACCTAAATCTAAACCTAACCCTAAACTTAACCCTTATGCTAACCCTATCCCGTACCCTAATCCTAACCCTAACCCGTACCCTAACCCTAACCCTAACCCTAACCCTATCCGTACACTAACCCTAACCCTAACCATAAACCTAACCCTAACCAGTACTCTAACCCTAACCCGTACCCTAACACTAACCCGAACCCTAACACTAACCCTAACCCGTACTCTAACCCTAAACCTAACTCGTACCCTAAACCTACCCTAACCCTGACCCTAACCCTAACTGTAACCCATACCCTAAGCATAACCCATACCCTAACCCTAAACCTAAACCTAACCCTAACCCTAATCCGAAACCTAAACGTAACCCTAACCCTCCACCTAACCCGTACCCAAACCTATCCCGTACCCTAACCCTAACCCTAAACCTAAACCTAACCCTAACCCTGACCCTAACCCTAACCCTAAACTGTACCCTAACCCTAAACCGTTCCCTAACCCTAACCCTAAACCTAACCCATACCCTAACCCTAAACGTAACCCTAACCCATACCCAAACCCTAACCCTAACTCTAACCCGCACACTAAACCTAATCCTAAACCTAGACCTAACACTTACACTAACCCTATCCCGTATCCTAACCTTAACTCTAACCCGTACTGTAACCCTAACACTAACCCTAACCCTAAAAATAACCCTAAACCTAACCCTTAGACTAACCCTAACCCGAACCTAACCCTGACCCTGAACCGTACCCTAACCCTAGCCGTAGCCTAAACCTAACTCTAACCCTAACCACTAACCCTAACCCTAACCCTTACCCTAACCCGTACCCAAACGGTAAACCTAACCCGTAACCTAACACTAACCCAAACCAGTACTCTAACCCTAACCCTAACCCTTATCCTAACCCTAACCCTAACCCGCACCCTAAACTTAACCCTAACCCTAACCCAAACCATAACTCTTAACCGTAACCTAAACCAAACCCATACCCTAAACCTAACCCTAACCTTAACCGTAACCCAAACCCGTACCTGAACCCTTAAAAAACCCGTACCCTAACCAAACCCTAACCTTAACGCGTACACTAACACTAACCCTAACCCTAACCCTGACCCTAAACCTAACCCTAACCCTTACACTAATCCTAACCCTAACCCGCACCCTAAACCTAACCCTAACTCGTACCCTAACCCTAACCTGTAACCTAAACCTAACCCTAACCCTAAACCTTACCCGTACGCTAACCCTATCCCATACCCTAAACCTAACCCTAACCCATATCCTAACCCTAAACCTAACCCTAAGCCTAACCCGTACATTAACCCTAACCCTAACCCTAACACTAACCCTACCCCGTACTCTAACCCTAACCCTAACCCTAACAATAACCTTAACCCGTACCCTAACCCTAACCATAACCCTAAACCTAACACTAACGATAACCCGTACTTAACCCTAACCCTAACCCTAACCCTAACTTTAACCGTAACCCTAACCCGTACACAAACCCTAAAACTAACCTGTACCCTAACGCCAACCATAACACTAACTCATACCGTAACCCTATACCTAACCCTAAACCTGACCCTAAATCTAACCCTAACCCGTACCCTAACCCTAACCCTCACCCGCACCCTAAACCTAACCCTAACCCATACCCTAACACTAATCCGTAACCTAAACCTAACCCTAACCCTAAACTTAACCCGTACGCTAACCCCATCCCGTACCTTAAAACTAACCCTAACCCGTACCATAACCCTAACCCTAACCCTAACCCTAATCGTACACTAACCCTAACCCTAACCCTAACACTAACACTAAACCTATCACGTACTCTAAACCTAACCCTAAACCTAATCCTAACCCTAACCCATACTCTAACCTTAACCCTAACCCTAACACTAAGCATAACCCTAACACTAACCCTAACCAGTACTCTAACCCTAAAGGTAAACCTAACACTAACCCTAAACCCCTACTATAATCCTAAACATAAACCTAACACTTCCCTAACCCTAACTCATACCGTAACCCTAAACCGTACCCAACCCTAACCCTAACCCTAAACCTAACCCTATTCCTGACCCTAACCCTAACCCTAATCCTGTACCCTAACCTTAACCCTAACCCGCATCCTAAACCTAACCCTAACCCTAGACCTAACCCGTAGCCTAAACCTAAACCGTACCCTAACACTAACCCTAGCCCTAACTCTAACCCGTACCCTAACACTAAACCTAACCTGTACCCTAACCCGTACCCTAAACCTAACCCGTCCCCAAACCCTAAACCTAACCCTAACACTAACCCTAACCCTCTACTATAACCCTAACCCTAAACCTAACCCTAACCCTAACTCTAACACATACCATTAACTTTACCCGTACCCTAACCGTAACCCTAAACCTAAACTTAACCGTAACCCTAACCCTAACCCTAATCCGAATCCCGTACCCTAATCCTAACCCTAACCTGCATCCTAAACCTAACCCTATCCCTAGACCTAACACGTACCCTAACCCTAACCCGTACCCTAACACTAACCCTAACTCTAACCCTAACATGTACCCTAACCCTAACGAGTACCCTAATCCTAAACCTAACCCTAACCCGTACCCTAACACCAAACTGTACCCAAACCCTTACCCTAACACGTACCCTAACCCTAACCATAACCTAACCCGCACCCTAAATCTAAAGCTAACCCTAAACCGTACCCTAACCCTAACCCGTACCCTAACCCTAACCCTACCCGTAGGCTAACCCTAACCCTAACCCTAACCCTAACCCGCACCTAAACCTAAACCTAACCCTATGCCTAACCCGCACCTAAACCTAACCCTAACCCGTACCCTAACACAGACCCGTAACATAAACCTAAACCTAATCCTAAACATAACCCTTACGCTAAACCTATCCCGAACCCTAAACCTAACCCTAACCCGTAACCTAACCCTAACCCTAACCCTAACCCCATCCGTACACTCACCCTAACCCTAACCATAAACCTAACCCTAACCCGTACTCTAACCCTAACCCGTACCCTAACTCTAACCCTAACCCTAACACTAACCCTAACCCGTACTCTAACCCGATACCTAACCCTAATTCTAAACCTAACGCATACTATAACCCTAACCCATACCCTAACACTAACCCTAAACCTAACACTAACCCTACCCCGTACTCTAACACTAAACATAACCCTAATTCTAACCCTAACCCGTACTATAACCCTAACCTAACCCTAACCCTAACCCTAACCCTAACCCGTAGAGTAACCATAACCCGTATCCTAACACTAACCCTAACCCTAAACCTAAACCTAACCCTGACCCTAACCCTAACCCTAACCTGTACCCTAACCCTAAACCGTACCCGAACCCTAACCCTAAACCTAACCCGTACCCTAACCCTCTACGTAACCCTAACCCATACCCAAACCCTAACCCTAACACGTAACCTAACCCTAATCCTAACTCTAACCCGCACACTAAACCTAACCCTAACCCTAGACCTAACACTTACACTAAACCTATCCCGTACCCTAATCTTAACTCTAACCCGTACCGTAACCCTAACACTATCCCTAACCCTAAACCTAACCCTTACACTAACCCTAACCCGACCCTAACCCTGACCCTGAACCATACCCTCACCCTACTCGTAGCCTAAAGCTAACTCTAACCCTAACCACTAACCCTAACCCTAACCCTTACCTTAACCCGTACCCAAACGGTAAACCTAAACGGTAACCTAAAAATAACACAAACCCGTACTATAATCCTAACCCTAACCCTAACCCATACCCTAACCCTACCCGTAGACTAACCCTAGCTCTAACCCTAACCCCTAACCCTAAACCTAACCCTTACCGTAACCCGTACAAAAACGGTAAACCTAACCCGTAACCTAACACTAACCGAAACTAGTACTCTAACCCTAACCCTAAACCTTACCCTAACCCTAACCCTAACCCGCACCCTAAACTTAATTCTAACCCTAACCCAAACCATAACTCTTAACCGTAACCTAAACCAAACCCATACCCTAACCTAACCCTAACCTTAACCGTAACACTAACCCGTACCCTAATTCTAAAACAAACCCGTACCCTAAACCCAACCCTAACCTTAAGGCGTACACTAACCCTAACCCTAACCCTAAACTTAACCCTAACCCTAACTCATACCCTAACCCTGACCCTAAACCTAACCCGTACCCTAAAACTAACCCATACCCTAACCCTAACCCTAAACCTAACCCTAACCCTGACCCGTACCCTAAACCTAACCCTAACCCTTCACCTAACCCGTACCCAAACCTTTCCAGTACTCTAAACCTAACCCTAACCCTAACCCTAACCCATACCCTAACCCTAACCCTAACCCTAAACCTAACCCTAACACTAACCCTAACCGTACTCTAACCCTATTCCTAACACTAACCCTAACCGTAATGTAACCCTAACCCTAACCCTCACCCTTACCCTAACCCGTACTGTAACACTAACCCGTTCCAATACACTAACCCTAACCCGTACCCTAACCCTACCCCTAACTCGTACCCTAACCCTAACCCTAACCCTGACCCTATCCCTAACCCTAACCTGTACCCTAAACCTAACCCTAACCCGTAACCTAACGCTAAACCTAACCCTAAAACTGACGCTAACCCTAACCCGTACCCTAAGCCTAACCCATACCCTAATCCTAAACCTAATCCTAACCCTATCCCTAAACTGTAACCTAAACCTAAACCTAACACTTGAGCTAACCCGTACCCAACCCTATCCCGTAACCTAACCCTAAACTAACCCGTCCCCAAACCGTAACAGTAACACTAACCCATTCCCGAGGGCTAACCCTAACACTAAACCTAAACCTAACCCTAAACCGCACCCTAAACCTAAAGCTAACCCTAATCCTAACCATAACCCTACGCCTAACCCTAACCCTAACCCTAAACCTAACCCTAAACCGTACCCTAACCCTAACCCTAACCCTAACCCTATCCGTACACTAAACCTAAACCTAACCCTAACACTAACCCTAACCCGTACTCTAACCCTAACCCTAACCCTAAACCTAACCCTAACCCGTACTCTAACCCTAACCCGTACCCTAACACTAACCCTTACCCTAACCCTAAACCTAACCCGTACCCTAACCCTAAACGTAACCCTAACCCATACCCAACACCTAATCCTAACACGTATCCTAACCCTAACCCTAACCCTAAACCTAACCCGCACACTAAACCTAACCCTAACCCTTGACCTAACTCGTACACTAACCATATCCCGTACCGTAACCTTAACTCTAACGCGTACCGTAACCCAACACTAACCCTAAACCTAACCCTAACCCTAACCCTAACACTAACCCATACAGTAACCCTAACCCGAACCCTAACCCTAAACCTAAACCGTACCCTAACCCTACCCGTAGCCTAACACTACCTCTAACCCTAACCCTTAACCCTAACACTAACTCTAACCCGTACACAAAAGGTAAACCTAACCCATACCCTAACACTAAACCAAACCCTTACTCTAACCCTAACACTAACCCTAACCCTAACCCTAACCCGCACCCTAAACTTAACCGTAACCCTAACACAAACCATAACCCTTAACTGTAACCTAACCCTAACCCATACACAAAACCTAACCCTAACCTTAACCATAACCCTAACCCGTACCCTAACCCTAAAACTAACCCGTACCCTAAACCCAACCCTAACCTTAACCCATACACTAACACTAACCCTAACCCTAACCCTGACCATAAACCTAACCCTAACCCTTACACTAACCCTAACCCTAACCCTAACCTGCACCCTAAAAAAAACCCTAACACATACTCTAACCGTAAAACTAACCCGTACCCTAAACGCAACCATAACCCTAACCCGTACCCTAACACTAACCCTAACCCTAACCCTGACCCTAAACCTAACCCTAAACCGTACACTAACCCTCACCCTAACCTTATCCCGTACCCAAAACCTAACCCTAAACCGTATCCTAACCCTAAATATAACCCTAAGCCTAAGCCGTACATTAACCCTAACTCTAACCCTAAAATTAACCCTAACCCGTAGCCTAAACCTAACCCTAACCCTAACCCAAACCCTAACCATAACACTAACCCTAACCCGTACTCTAACCCTCACCCTAACCCTAACCATAACCGTACTCTAAACCTAACCCTAACCCTCACCCTAACCATAACCCGTACTGTAACCCTAACCCGTACCATAACCCTAACCCTAACCCGTAACCTAACCCTAACCCTAACTCGTACACTAACCCCAACCCTATACTGTACCCTAAACCTAAACCTAACCCTTGCCTAACACGTACCCAACCCTATCCCATACACTTACCCTAAACCTAACCCGTAACCAAACCCTAACAGTAACCCAAACCCATACCCTAGCGCTAACCCTAAACCTAACCCTAACCCGCACCCTAAACCTAAGCCTAACCATAACCCTAACCCTAACCCTAAACCTAACCTGTACCTTAACCCTAAACCTAACCCTAACCCGTACCAAAACCTTAACCCTAACACGTACTCTAACCTTAACCCTAAACCTAAACCGCACACTAAACCTAACCCTAACCCTAGACCTAACACGTACACTAATCCTGTCCCGTACCCTAACCTTAACCCTATCCCGTACCGTAACCCTAACACTAACACTAACCCTAACCCTAAACCGTACACTAATCCTAACCCGAACCCTAACCCTAACACTAACCCGTACCCTAACCCTAAACCTAACCCTAACTCTAAAACTAACCCGTACTTAACCCTAACGCTAACCCTAACCCTAACTACACTCTAACCGTTACCCTAACCCATTCCCTAACCCCAACCCTAACCGTAACCCGTACCATAACACTATCACTAACCCTAACCCTGACCCTAAACCTAAACCTAACCCGTACCCTAATCCTAACCCTAACTCGCACCTAAACCTAAACCTAACGCGTACGCGAAACCTAACCGGTACCCTACACCTAAACCTAACCCTAACCCATACCCTAACACTAACCCCAACCTTAAGGTAACCCTAACCCGTACCCTAACCCTAAAACTAACCAGTACCCTAACCCCAACCCTAACCGTCACCCGCACCTAAATGTAACCCTAACCCGTACCCTAACACTAACCCGTAACCTAAACCGAAACCTAACCCTAAACTTAACCTGAACACTAAACCTATCCCGTACCCTAAACCTAACCCTAACCCATATACTAACCCTAACCCTAACCCTAACACTATCTGTATACTAACACTAACCCTAACACTAACACTAACGCTAACCCGTACTCTAACACTAAACCTAACCCTAAACCTAACCCTAACCTGTACTCTAACCCTAACCCGTACCCTAACACTACCCCTTACCCTAACCCTAAACCTAACCCGTACCCTAACCCTAAACGTAACCCTAACCCGTACCCAAACCCTAACCCTAACACGTACCCTAACCCTAACCCTAACCCTAACACGCACACTAAACCTAACATTAACCCTAGACCTAACACATACACTAACCCTATCCCGTACCGTAACCTTAACCCTAACCTGTACTGTAACCCTAACACGAACCCTAACCCTAAACCTAACCCTAACCCTAAACCTAACCGTACACTAACCCTAACCCTAATACTAACCCTAAACCTAACACGAACCCTAACCCGTACCCTAACCCGTACCCTAACCCCAACTCGTAACCTAAACCTAACCATAAACCTAAACTTATCACATACGCTAACCCTATCCCGTACCCAAAACCTAACCCTAACCCGTAACCTAACCATAAACTTAACCCTAAGCCTAACCCGTACATTAAACCTAACCCTAACCCTAACACTAACCCTACCCCGTAATCTAACCCTAACCCTAACCCTAAACCTAACCCTAACCCGTACCCTAACCCTAACCCTAAACCTTTCCCTAACGCTAACCTTAACCCTAACCCGAACACTAACCTTAACCCTTACCCTAACCCTAACCCTAACCCTTACCCTAACAATTACTCTAACCCTAACCCTAACCCTCACCCTAACCCTAACCCGTACTGTAACCCTAACATGTAACATAACCCTAACTCTAACCCGTACCCTAACCCTAACCCTAACTTATAGCCTAACACTAACCCTGACCCTAAACCTAACCCATACCCTAAACCTAACCCGTACCCTAACCCTAAACCTAACCCTAAGCCGTACCCTAAACCTAACCCTAACCCTAACTCATACCCTAACCATAACCTTAACCCTGACCCTAACCCTAACCCATACACTAAACCTAACCCATACCCTAACCCTAATCCTAAACCTAACCCTAACCCTAACCCTTACACTAAACCTAACCCTAACCCTTGACCTAACCCGTATCCAACCCTATCTTCTACCCTAACCCTAACCCTAACCCGTACCCATACCCTAAAAGTAACCCTAACCCATTTCCTAGCGCTAACCCTAACCCTAAACCTAATCCTAACCCGCACCCTAAACCTAAACCTAACCCTAACCCTAAACATAACCCTTACCCGTACACTAACCCTAACCCATACCCTAACACTAACCCTAAACTTAACCGTAACCCTAACCCGTACCCTAACCCTAAAATTAACCCGTACCCTAACCCCAACCCTAACCCTAACCCGCACCTAAACCTAACCCTAACCCGTACCCTAACCCTAACCCGTAACCTAAACCTAAACCTAACCCTGAAGATAACCTGAACACTAAACTTATCCCGCACCCTAAACCTAACCCTAACCCGTACACTAACCCTTACCCTAACCCTAACACTATCCGTACACTAACCCTAACCCTAACCCTAACACTAATCCTAACCTGTACTCTAACACTAAACCTAACCCTAAACCTAACCCTAACCCGTACTCTAACCCTAACCCGTAACCTAACACTAACCCTTACCCAAACCCTAACCCTAACACGTACCCTAACCCTAACCCTAACCCTAACCCGCACACAAAACCTAACCCTAACCCTAGACCTTACACGTACACTAACCCTATCCCGTACCGTAACCTTAACCCTAACCCGTACCGTAACCCTAACACTAAACCTAAACCTAACCCTAACCCTAACCCTAACCCGTACACTAACCCTAACCCGAACCCTAACCCTAACCCTAACCCGTACTCTAACCCTACCCGTAGCCTAACCCTAACCCTAAACATAACCCCTAAACCTAACGCTAACCCTAACCCTTACCCTAACACTTATCCAAACAGTAAACCTAACCCATACCCTAACACTAACCCAAACCGTACTCTAAGCCTAACCCTAACCTTCCTGCACCCTAAACTTAACAAAAACCCTAACCCAAACCGTAACCCTTAACCATAACCTAACCCTAAACCATACCCTAAACCTAACCCTAACCTTAACCATAACCCTAAACCGTACCCTAACTCTAAAACAAACCCGTACCCTAACCTCAACCCTAACCCTAATCCGTAACCTAACACTAACTCTAAACCAAACCCTGACCCTAAACCTAACCCTAAACCTTACACTAACCCTAACCCTTACCCTAACCTGCACCCTCAAACTAACCCTAACCCATACCCTAACCCAAACCCGTAACCTAAACCTAAACCTAACCCTAAACTTAACCCGTACGCTAACCCTATTCCTTACCCTAAACCTAACCCTAACCCGTATCCTAACCCTAAACCTAACCCTTAGCCTAACCCGTACAATAACCCTAACCCTAACCTTAATCCTAACACTAACCCTAACCATACCTAAACACTAACCCTAACCCTCACCCTAACCCTACCCCGTACTGTAACCCTAAACCGTACCATAACCCTACCCTAACCCGTACCCTAACCCTAACACTAACTCGTACCCTAATCCTAACACTAACCCTGAACCTAAACTTAACCCTAACCCGTACCCTAAACCTAACCTGTACTTTAACCCTAACTTTAACCCTAACCCGTACCCTAAACCTAACCCTAACACTAACTCGTACCCTAAACCTAACCCAAACCTTGACACTAACCCTAAACCTAACCCGTACACTAAGCATAACCCATACCCTAACCCTAACCCTAAACCTAACCCTAACCCATACCCTAAACCTAACCCTAACCCTTGACCTATCCCATACCCAAACCTATCCCGTACCCTAACAATAACCCTAACCCGAACCCAAACACTAACAGTAACCCTAACCCATACACTAGCCCTACCCCAAAACCTAACCTTAACCCTAAACCTAACCCTAACCCTGACCCTAACACTAACCCTATCCTGTACCCTAACCCTAAACCGTACCCGAACCCTAACCCTAAACCTAAACCAAACCCTAACCCTAAACGTAACGCCAACCCGTACCCAAACCCTAACCCAAACACGTATCCTAACCCTAACCCTAACCCTAACCCAAATCCGCACACTAAACCTAACCCTAACCCTAGACCTAACACGTACACTAAACCTATCCCGTACCCTAACCTTAATGCTAACCCGTACCGTGTCCCTAACACTAACCCTAACCCTAACCCTAACCCTAACCCATACACTAACCCTAACCGAACCTTAACAGTAACCTTAACCCATACACTAACCCTACCCGTAGCCTATTCCTAACTCTAACCCTAACCCCTAAACCTAAGCCTAACCGTAACCCTTACCCGATCCCGTACCCAAATGGTAAACCTAACCCGTACCGTAACACTAACCCAAATCTGTACTCTAACCCTAACCGTAACCCTAACCCTAACCCTAACCCCCACCCTAAATTTAACCCTAACCCTAACCCAAACCATAACCCTTAACCGTAACCTAACCCTAACCCATAACCTAACCCTAACCCTAACCTTAACCATAACCGTAATCCGTAACCTAATCCTAAAATTAACCCGGACCCTAACCCCAACCCTAACCCTAACCCATACCCTAACACTAACCCTAACCCTAACCCTGACCCTAAACCTTACACTAACCCTAACCCTAACCCAACCCGCACCCTAAACCTAACCCTAACCCGTACGCTAACCCTAACCCATAACCTAAACCGAACCCTAACCCTAAACTTAAACCATTCGCTAACCCTATCCCGTACCCTAAAACTAATCCTAACCCTTGTCCTAACCTGTACCCAACCCTATCCCGTACCCTAACCCTAACCCTAACCCGTACCCAAACACTAAGAGTAAACCTAAACCGTACCCTAGCGCTAACCCTAACACTAACCCTAAGCCTAACATGCACCCTAAACCTAAACCTAACCGTAACCCTATCCATAACCCTTAACCGTACCCTAACCCTAACCCATAACCTAACACTAACCCTAACCTTAACCGTAACCCTAACCCGTAACCTAATCCTAAAACTAACCCGTACCGTAACCCTAACCCTAACCCTAACCCGTACCATGACTTTATCCCTAATCCTAACCCTGACCCTAAACCTAACCCTAACCTGTACCCTAACCCTAACCCGCACCTAACCCTAACCCTAACCCTAACCCGTACCCAACCCTAATTCATAACCTAACCCTAACCCTAACCTGTACCCAAACCCTAAGAGTAACTCTAACCCATACCCTAGCGCTAACCCTAACCCTAACACTTACCGTAACACTAACTCGCACCCTAAACCTAAACCTAACCCTAACCCTAACCATAACCCTTACCCGTACCCTAACCCCAACAATAACCCTAACCCTAACACATACCCTAACCCTAACCCGGACCTAAATCGTACCCTAACCCATACCCTAACCCTCAACAGTAACCTAAACCTAAACCTAACCCTAAACTTATCCCGTACACTAACTCTATTCCGTACCCTAAACCTAACCCTAACCTGTAACCTAAGCCAAACCCTAACCCTAACCCTATCCGTACACTAAACCTAACCCTAACCCTAACACTAACCCTATCCCATACTCTAACCCTAACCCGTACCCTAACACTAACCCTAACCCTAACACTATCCCTAACCCGTACCCTAACACTAAATGTAACCCTAACCCGTACCGAAATCCTAAACCTAACACGTACCCTAACCCTACCTTAACCTGCACACTAAAACTAACCCTAACCCTAGACCTAACATGTACACTAAACCTATCCTGTACCTTAACATTAAACCTAACCCGTAACATAACCCTAACACTAACCCTAAACCTAACCCTAACCCGTAGACTAACCCTAACCCAAACCCTAACCCTAACCCTAACCCTAAACGTACCCTAACCCTAACCCTAACCCTAACCCGTACCCTAACACTAACCATTACCCTAACCCTAAACCTAACCCATAACCTAACCCTAAATGTAACGTTAACACATACCCAAACCCTAACCCTAAAACGTACCCTAACCCTAACCCTAACTCTAGCCCGCACACTAAACCTAACCCTAACCCTAACCCTAGAACTAACACGTACACTACACCTATCCCATACCGTAACCTTAACCCTAACCCGTACCGTAACCCTAACCCTAACCCTAACCCTAACCCTAACCATAACCCTAACCCTAACCCTACCCGTACACTAACCCTAACCCTAACCCTAAACTTACGCTAACGCTAACCCTAACCCTAACACTAACACTGACCCTAACCCGTACTCTAACCTAACCCTAACCCTAAACTTAACCCTAACCCATAATCTAACCCTATCCCTAACCCTAACCATAACCCTATCACTAAACCTAACACGTACTCTAACCCTATACCTAACCCTAACACTAACTCTAACCCCCTACTATAACTGAAACCCTAAACCTAACCCTAACCCTAACCCTAACTCTAACACTAACCCTAACCCATACACTAACCCTAACCCTAACCCTAAACCTAAACCTAACCCGTACTCTAACCCTAACCCGTACCCTAACACTAACCCTTACCCTAAACCTAAACATAACCCATACCCTAACCCTAAACGTAACCCTAACCCGTACCCAAAACCTAACCCTAACACGTACCCTAACCCTAACCCTAACCTAACCCGCATGCTAAACCCAACCCAAACCCTAAACCTAACACGTACACTAAACCTATCCCGTACTGTAACCTTAACCCTAACCCGTACCGTAACCCTAACACTAACCCTAACCCTAACCCTAACCCGTACACTAACCCTAACCCTAACCCTAAACGTACCCTAACCCTAACCCTAACCCTAACCCTAACACTAACCCTAACCCGTACTCTAACCTAACCCTAATCCTAAACCTAACCCTTACCCGTACTCTAACCCTAACACTAACCCTAACCCTAAACCTAACCATAAAACTTACCCGTACCCTATCCCTAACCCATACCTTAACACTAACCCTAACTTTAACCGTAACCCTACCCCATACCCCAACCTTAAAACTAACCCGTACCCTAACCCCAACCCTAACCCTAACCCGTACCATAACCCTATCCCTAACCCTAACCCTGACCCTAAATCTAACCCTAATCCATACCATAAACCTAACCCGCACCTAAACCTAACCCTATCCCGTACCCTAACACTAACCCGTAACCTAAACCTAACCCTAACCCTAACCCGCACACTAATCCTAACCCTAACTCTAGACCTAACACGTACACTAAACCTATCTCGTACCGGAACCTTAAACCTAACCCGTACCATAACCCTAACAATAAGCCTAACCCTAAACCTAAACCTAACCCTAACCCGTACACTAACCCTAACCCGAACCCTAACTCGTACCCTAACCCTACCCGTAGCCTAACCCTAACTCTAACGCTAACCCCTTACCCTAAACCTAACCCTAACCCTTACCCTAAACCGTACCCAAATGGTAAACCTAACCCGAACCCTAACTCAAACCCAAACCCGTATTCTAACCCTAACCATAACCCTAACCCGCACACTAAACCTAACCCTAACACTAGACCTAACACGTACACTAAACCTATCCCATACCGGAACCTTAAACCTAAACCCTACCATAACCCTAACAATCAGCCTAACCCTAAACCTAACCCTAACCCTATCCCGTACCTTAAACCTAACCTGTACCCTAACCCTAAACCTAACCCTAACCCTAACCCGTACCCTAAACCTAACACTAACCCATACCCTAACCCTAAACCTACCCTAAACCTGACCCTAACCCTAACCCTAACACGTACCCTAAGCCTAACCCATAACCTAACCCTAACCGTAACCCTAACACTAACACTAAACCTACCCTGTACCCTAACCCTAAACCTAACCCTAACCCTAACCCGTACCTGTACACTAAATCTAACCTTAACCCTAACCCTAACACTAACCCTAACCCATACTCTAACCCTAATCCTAACCCTAACACTAACACGTACTCTAACCCTGACCCTAACCCTAACCCTAACATTAACCCTAACCCGTACTCTAACCCTAACCCTAATCCTAACCGTAACCTAACCCTAACCCTAAACCTTACCCTAACCCGAACCCGTACTGTAACCCTAACCCGTATCATAACCCTAACAATAAGCCTAACCCTAAACCTAACCTGTACCCTAAACCTAAACCTAACTCTAACCCGTACCCTAAACCTAACACTAACCCATACCCTAAAACTAAACCTACCCTAAACCTGACCCTAACCCTAACCCTAACACGTACCCTAAACCTAACCCGTAACCTAAACCTAACCCTAACCCTAAACTTAACCCCTACGCTAACCCTATCCCGTACCCTAAACCTAACCCTAACCCGTACCCTAAACCTAACCTTAACCCTAACCCTAAACATACTCAAACCCTAAACCTAACCCTCACCCTAACACTAACCCTAACCCATACTCTAACACTAACCCTAACCCTAAACCTAACCCTAAACCATACGCTATCCCTAACCCGTACCCTAACACTAACACTAACCCTAACACTATCCCTGAACCGTACTCTAACCCTAAACCTAACCCTATCTCTAACCCAAACCCGTACTATAACCCTAAACCTAACCCTAACCCTAACCCTAACCCTAATCCGTACTCTAACCCTATCCCGTAGCCTAACACTAACTCTAACCCTAACCCCTAACCCTAAACCTAACCCTAACCCTTACCTAACCCGTACCCAAACGGAAACCTAACCCGTACCCTAACACTAACCCAAACCCGTACTCTAACCCTAACCCTAACGCTCACCCTAAACCTAAAACTAACCCTAACCATAACCATAACCCTTACCCGTACCCTAACCCTAAACCATACCCTAAACCTAACCCTAAACTTAACCGTAACCCTGACTCGTACCCTAACCCTAAAAGTAACCCGTACCAAACCACAAACCTAACCCTAACCCGTACCCTAACCCTAACCATAACCCTAACTCTAACCCTAACCCGTACCCTAACCCTAACCCTAACCCTAACCGTATTCTAAACCTAACCCTAACCCTCACCCTAACCGTAACCCGTACTGTAACCCTAACCCGTACCATAACCCTAACCCTAACCCGTACCCTAACCCTAACCCTAATTCGTACCCTAACCCTAACCGTAACCCTGACCTAACCCTAACCCTATCCCGTATCCTAAACCTAACCTGTACCCTAACCCTAAACCTAACCCTAACCCGTACCCTAAACCTAAACCTAACACGTATCCTAACCCTAAACCTACTCTAAACCTGACCCTAACCCTAACACTAACAGGTACCCTAACCCTAACCCATAACCTAAACCTAACACTAACCCTATCACTAACACCAAACCTAACCCGTACTTTACCCTAACCCTAACCCTAACCCGTACCCGTACACTAAAACTAACCCTAACCCTAACCCTAACACTAACCCTAACCCGTACTCTAACACTAACCCTAACCCTAACCCGTACTCTAACCCTGACCCTAACCCTAACCCTAACACTAACCCTAACCTGTACTCTTTTTTTTTATTTTTTTAAATTTTTTTCCCTAACTTATACTCTAACCCTAACCCTAACCCTAACCGTAACTTAACCCTAACACTAACCTAACCCTAACCCGTACTCTAACCCTAACCCGTACCCTAACACTAACCCTTACCCTAACCCTAAACTTAAACCATACCCTAACCCTAAACGTAACCCTAACCCGTACCCAAACCCTAACCCTAACACGTACCCTAACCCTAACCTAACCCGCACACTAAACCTAACCTTAACCCTAGACCTAACACGTACACTAAACCTATCCCGTACCGTAACCTTAACCCTAACCTGTACCGTAACACTAACACTAACCCTAACCCTAACCCTAACCCGTACACTAACACTAACCCTTACCCTAACCCTAAACCTAACACGTACCCTGACCCTAAATGTAACACTAACCAGTACCCAAACACTAACCCTAACACGTAACCTAACCCTAACCCTAACCCGCACACTAATCCTAACCATAACTCTAGACCTAACACATACACTAAACCTATCCCGTACCGGAACCTTAAACCTAACCCGTACCATAACCCTAACAATAAGCCTAACCCTAAACCTAAACCTAACCCTAACCCGTACACTAACCCTAACCCGAACCCTAACTCGTACCCTAACCCTACCCGTAGCCTAACCTTAACTCTAACGCTAACCCCTAAACCTAAAACTAACCCTAACCCTTACCCTAACCCGTACCCAAACGGTAAACCTAACCCGTACCCTATTTCTAACCCAAACCCGTACTCTAACCCTAATCCTAACCCTAACCCGCACACTAAACCTAACCCTAACACTAGACCTAACACGTACACTAAACCTATCCCATACCGGCACCTTAAACCTAACCCGTACCATAACCCTAACAATAAGCCTAACCCTAAACCTAACCCTAACCCTATCCCGTACCCTAAAGCTAACCTGTACCCTAACCCTAAACCTAACACTAAACCGTACCCTAAACCTAATACTAACCCATACCCTAACACTAAACATACCCTAAACCTGACCCTAACCCTAACCCTAACACGTACCCTAAGCCTAACGCATAACCTAACCCTAACCCTAACACTAACACTAACACTAAACCTACCCCGTACCCTAACCCTAACCCTAACCCTAACCCGTACCCGTACACTAAACCTAACCCTAACCCTAACCCTAACACTAACCATAACCCGTACTCTAACCCTAATCCTAACCCTAACACTAACCCGTACTCTAACCCTGACCCTAACCCTAACCCTAACACTAACCCTAACCCGTACTCTAACCCTAAACCTAACCCTAACCGTAACCTAACCCTAACCCTAAACCTCACCCTAACCCGAACCCGTACTCTAACCCTAAACCATACCATAACCCTAACCCTAATGCGTATTCTAACCCTAAACCTAATTCGTACCCTAACCCTAACCCCAACCCTGACCCTAACCCTAACCCTAACACGTACCCTGAACCTAACCTGTACCATAACCCTAACCCTAACCTAACTCACACCCTAAACTTAACCCTAACCCTAACCCAAACCATAACCCTTAACCGTAACTTAACCCTAACCCATACCCTAACCCTAAACCTAACCATAACCATAATCCCTACCTGTACCCTAAACGTAAAACTATCCCGCACCCTAAACGCAACCCTATCCCGTACCCTAACACTAAACCTAACCCTAACCCGCACCCTAACACTAACCCTAACCCTAACCCTAAAACTAACCCTAACCTGTACTCTAACCCTAACCCTAACCCTAACCCTAACCGTATTCTAACCCTAACCCTAAACCTCACCCTAACCCTAACCCGTACTGTAAACCTACCCCGTACCATAACCATAACCCTAACCAGTACCCTAACCCTAACCCTAATTCGTACACTAACCCTAACCCTAACCCTGACCCTAACCCTAACCCGTACCCGTAACCTACACCTAACCCGTACCCTATCCCTAACCCTAACCCAAACCCGTACACTAATCCTAACACTAACCTGTTCCCTAACCCTAAACCTAACCCTAAACCTGACCCTAACCCTAAACCTAACATGTACCCTAAGCCTAACCGATACCCAAAGCCTAACCCTAACCCTAACACTAACCCTACCCCGTACTCTAACCCTAACCCTAACCCTAACCCTAACCCTAACCCCTACCCGTACCCTAACCCTAAACCTAACACTAACACTAACCCTATCCCGTACTCTAACCCAAACCCTAACCCTAACACTAACCGTACACTAACCCGTACCCTAAACCTCACCCTAACCCTAACGCATACCCTAACACTAACCCAACCCTGACCCTAACCCTAAACCTAACCCGTACGCTAAACCTAACCCATACCCTAAACCTAACCCTAAACCTAACCCTAACCCTATCCCGTACCCTAAACCTAACCCTAACCCTTGTCCTAACCCATACCCAACCCTATCCCGTACACTAACCCTAACCATAACCCATACCTAAACCCTAAGAGTAACCCTAACCCATACCCTAGCGCTAACCCTAACCCTAAGCCTAACCTGCACCCTAAACCTAAACCTAACCGTAACTCTAACCATAACCCTTACCCGTACCCTAACCCTAAACCATAACCTAACACTGACCCTAACATTAACCGTAACCCTAACCCGTACCGTAACCCTAAAAATAACCTGTACCGTAACCCCAACCCTAACCCTAATCCTAACCCTGACCCTAAACGTAACCCTAACCCGTATCCAAACCCTAACCATAACACGTACCCTAACCCTAACTCTAACCCTTGCCCTAAACCGTACGCAAACGGTAAACCTAAACCGTACCATAACACTAACCCAAACCAGTACTCTAACCCTAACCATAACCATAACCATAACCTGCACCCTAAACTTAACCCTAACCCTAACCCAAACCATAATCATTAACCGTAACCTAAGCCTGACCCATACCGTAACCCTAACCCTAACCTTAACCGTAACCCTAACCCATACCCTAACCCCAAAAGTAACTCGTACCCTAACCCCAAACCTAACCATAACCCGTAACCTAACACTAACCCTAACCCTAACCCTGACCCTAAACCTAACCCTAACCCTTACACTAATCCTTACCCTAACCCTAACCCGCACCCAAAACCTAACCCTAACCCGAACCCTAACCCTAACCCGTGACCTAAACCTAACCATAACCCTAAACTTAACCCGTACACTAACCATATCCCGTACCCGAAACCTAACCCTAACCCGTATCCTAACCCTAAGCCTAAACCGTACATTAATCCCAAACCTAACCCTAACACTAACCCTACCCCATACTCTAACCCTAACCCTAACCCTAACACTAATCCTACACCGTACTCTAACCCTAAACCTAACCCTAACCCTAACCCGTACCCTAACAGTAACCCTAAAACCTAACCATAACCCGTACTCTAACCCTAAACCTAATCCTAACCCTGACCCTAAACGTAACCCTAACCCATATCCAAACCCTAACCATAACACGTACCCTAACCCTAAACCTAACCCTTGCCATAAACCGTACCCAAACGGTAAACCTAAAATGTACCATAACACTAACCCAAACCAGTACTCTAACCCTAACCCTAACCATAACCATAACCCGCACCCTAAACTTAACCCTAACCCTAACCAAACCATAATCATTAACCGTAACCTAACCCTAACCCATACCGTAACCCGAACCCTAACCTTAACCGTAACCCTAACCCATACCCTAACCCCAAAAGTAACTCGTACCCTAACCCCAACCCTAACCATAACCCGTAACCTAACAATAACCCTAACCCTAACCCTGACCCTAAACCTAACCTTAACCCTTACACTAATCCTTACCCTAACCCTAACCCGCACCCAAAACCCAACCCTAACCCGCACCCTAAACCTAACCCGTGACCTAAACCTAACCATAACCTTTAACTTAACCCGTACACTAACCATATCCCGTACCCGAAACCTAACCCTAACCCGTATCCTAACCCTAAGCCTAAACCGTACATTAATCCCAAACCTAACCCTAACACTAACCCTACCCCATACTCTAACCCTAACCCTAACACTAACAGTAATCCTACACCGTACTCTAACCCTAAACCTAACCCTAACCCTAACCCGTACCCTAACACTAACCCTAAACCCTAACCCTAACCCGTACTCTAACCCTAACCCTAACACTAACCGTACTCTAACCGTAACCCTAACCCTCACCCTAACCCTAACCCATACTGTAACCCTAACCCTAACCCTAACACTAACCCTACCCCGTATCTAACACTAACCCTAACCCTAACCTTTACCATAACCCTAACCCTACCCTAACCCTAAGACTAACCCTAACCCTTACTCTAACCCTAACCCTAACCCTAACCCTAACCCAAACCGTATTCTAAACCTAACCCTAACCCTCACCCTAACCGTAACCCGTACTGTAACCATAACCCGTACCATAACCCATACCCTAACCCGTAACCTAACCCTAACCCTAATTCGTACCCTCACCCTAACCGTAACCCTGACCCTAACCCTAACCCTATCCCGTACCCTAAACCTAACCTGTACCCTAACCCTAAACCTAACCCTAACCCGTACTCTAAACCTAACCCTAACCCGTACCCTAACCCTAAACCTACCCTAAACCTGACCCTAACCCTAATCCTAACATGTACCCTAAGCCTAACCCATAACCAAAACCTAACACTAACCCTAACACTAACACCAAACCTAACCCGTACTCTAACCCTAACCCTAACCCGTACCCGTAGCTAAACCTAACCCTAACCCTAACACTAATCCTAACCTGTACTCTAACCGTAACCCTAACCCTCACTAACCCTACCCCGTACTCTAACACTAACCCTAACCCTAACCCTAACCCGTACTCTAACCCTGACCCTAACCCTAACACTAAACCTAACCTGTACTGTTTTTTTTTTATTTTTTTAAAATTTTTTTCCTAACCTGTACTCGAACCCTAACCCTAACCCTAACCGTAACCTAACCCTAACCGTAACCCTAAACCTAACCCTAACCCGTACTCTAACCCTAACCCGTACCATAAAACTAACCCTAAACCTAACACTATCCCTAACCCGTACCCTAAACCTAAATGTAACCCTAACCCATCCCCAAACCCTAACCCTAACACGTACCCTAACACTAACCCTAACCCTTACCCTAACCCATACCCTAACCCTAAATGTAACCCTAACCCGTACCCAAAACCTAACCCTAACATGTACCCTAACCCTAACCTAACCCGCACACTAAACCTAACCTTAACCCTAGACCTAACACGTACACTAAACCTATCCCGTACCGTAACCTTAACCCTAACCTGTACCGTAACCCTACCACTAACCCTAACCCTAACCCTAACCCGTACACTAACCCTAAACCTAACCCTAAACGTACCCTAAACCTAAACCTAACCCTAACCCGCACACTAAACCTAACATAACCCTAGACCTAACACCTACACTAACCCTATCCCATAGCCTAAACTTAATCCTAACCCGTAACGTAACCCTAAAACTAACCCTAAACCTAACCCGTACCCTAACCCTACCCGTAGCGTAACCCTAACTCTAACCCTAACCCCTAACCCTAACCCTAACCCTTACCCTAACCCGTACCCAAACGGTAAACCTAACCCGTACCCTAACACTAACCAAACCCGTACTCTAATCCTAACCCAAATCTAACCCTAACCCGTACCCTCATCCTTCCTGTAGCCTAACCCTAACACTAAACCTAACCCCTAACCCTAACCCTAACCCTTACCCTAACACGTACCCAAACGGTAAACCTAAAACGTACCCTAACACTAACCCAAACCCGTACTCTAACCATAACCCTAACCCTAACCCTAACCCACACCCGAAACTTAACCCAAACCATTACCCTTAACCGTAACCTAACCCTAAACCATACCCTAACCCTAACCCTAACATTAAACGTAACCCTAATTCGTACTCTAACCCTAAAACTAACCAGTACCCTAACCCCAACCCTAACCTTAACGCGTACACTAACACTAACCCTAACCCTAACCCTGACCCTAAACCTAACCCTAACCGTACACTAACCCTAACCCTAACCCTAACCCTAACACTAACCCTATCCCGTACTCTAAACCTAACCCTAACCCTAATCCTAACCCTAACCCGTACTCTAACTTTAACCCTAACCCTAATACTAACCATAACCCTAACACTAACCCTAACCAGTACTCTAACCCTAAACGTAACCCTAACACTAACCCTAACCCCCTACTATAATCCTAACCCTTACCCTAACCCTAACTCGTACCGTAACCCGAACCCGTACCCAACCCTAACCCTAACCGTAAACTTAACCCTAACCCTGACCCTAAGCCGAACCCTAATCCCGTACCCTAACCCTAACCCTAACACGCATCCTAAACCTAACCCTAAACCTAGACCTAACCCATAGCCTAACCCGAACCCATACACTAACACTAACCCGTACCTTAACCCTAACACTAACCCTAACCCTAACCCTAACCCGTACGCTAACCATAATCATAACCCATACCCTAACCCTAACCCGTACCCTAACCCTAACCCAGGGTCTAACTCTAAACCACACCGTAAACCTAACCCTAACCCTAGACATAACCCGTACCCTAAACCTATCCCGTACCCTAACCCAGGTCCTAACCTGTATCCTAACCCTAACACTAACCCTAACCCTAATCCTAACACTAACCCTAACCCGTACACTAACCCTAACCCTAACCCGTACCCGTACCCTAAACCTAACCCACACCGAAACCTATCCCTAACCCGTACTCTAACCCTAACCCGTAACCTAAACCTAACCCTAACCCGAAACTTAACCCGTACACTAACCCTATCCTATACCCTAAACCTAACCCTAACCCATACCCTAACCCTAAATCTAACCCTAACCCTATCCGTACACTAACCCTAACCCTAAACCTAACACTAACCCTAACCCGTACTCTAACACTAACCCTAACCCTAAACGTAACCCTAACCCGTAATCTAACACTAACCCGTACCCTAACACTAACCCTTACCCTAACCCTAAACCTAAACCGTACCCTAACCCTACACATAACCCTAAACCGTACCCAAACCCTAACCCTAACATGTACCCTAACCCTAACCCTAACCCTAACCCGCACACTAAACCTAACACTAACCCTACACCTAACACGTACACTAACCCTATCCCGTCCCATAACCTTAACCCTAACCCGTACCATAACCCTAACACTAAACCTAACCCTTACCCTAACCCTAACCCGTACAATAACCCTAACCCTAAATCTAACACTAACCCTAACCCGTACTCTAACACTAACCCATACCCTAACCCTATCCCGTACACTAATCCTAACTCTAACCCGTACCATAACCCTAACACTAACACTAAGCATAATCCTAACCCTATCCCGTACACTAACCCTAACCCTAACCCTAAACTGTACCCTAACCCTAACCCATAGGCTAACCCTAACACTAACACTAACCACTAACCCTACCATAACCCTAACCCTTACCTTAACCCGTACCCTAAAGCTAACCCTAAACTTAACCGTAACACTAAACCGTACCCTAACCCTAAAAATAACCCGTACCCTAACCCCAACCCTAACCCTAGCACGTACCATAACCCTATCCCTAACCCTAACCCTGACCCAAACGTAAACCTAACCCATACACTAACCCTAACCCGTAACCTAAACCTAACCCTAACCCTAAACTTAACCCATACACTAACCCTATCCCGTACCCTAAACCTAAGCCTAACCCGTACCCTAACCCTAACCCTAACCCTAACCCTATCCATACACTAACCCTAACCCTAACCCTAACACTAACTCTAACCCGTACTTTAACCCTAACCCTAACCCTAAAACTAACCCTAACCAATAATCTACCCCTAACCCATCCCCTAACACTAACCCTTACCCTAACCCTAATCCTAACCCGTACCCTAACCCTAAACGTAACACTAACCCGTACCCAAACCCTAACCCTAACACGTGTACCCTATCCCTAACCCTAACCCTAACCATAAACCGCACATTAAACCTAACCCTAACCCTAGACCTACCATGTACACTAACCCTATCCCGTACCCTAAACCTAACCCTAACCCGTACCCTAACCCAAACCCTAACCCTAACCCTAAGCCGGACACTAACCCTAACCCGAACCCTAACCCTAACCCTAACCCGTACCCTAAACCTACCCGTAGCCTAACTGTAACTCTAAACCTAACCCCTAACCCTAACCGTATCCCTTACCCTAACCCGTACACAAGCGGTAAACCTAACCCATAATCTAACACTAACCCAAACCCGTACTCTAACCCTGACCCATACCTTAACGCTAACCCTAACCTTAACCATAACGGTAACCCGTATCCTAACCCTAAAACAAACCCGTATTCTGAACCCATACCTAAACCTAACCCGTACACTAACACTAACCCTAAACCTAACCCTGACCCTAAACCTAACCTTATCACTTACACTAACCCTAACCCTAACCCTAACCCGCGCCCTAAACCTGACCCTAAACCGTACCCTAACCCTAATCAGTAACCTAAACTTAACCCTAACCCAAACTTAACCCGTACGCTAACCCTATACCGTACCCTAAACCTAACCCTAACCCGTATCCTAACCCTTAACCTAACCCTAAGCCTAACCCGAATATTAACCCAAACCCTAACCCTAACACTAACCCTACCCCGTACTCTAACCCTAACCCTAACCCTAACTCTAACCCGTACCCTAACCCTAACCCTAACACTAACCCTAACCTGTACTCTAACCCTAACCCTAACCCTAACCCTAACCGTACTCTATCCCTAACCCTAACCCTCACCCTAACCCTAACCCGTACTATAACTCTAAACCATACCAATACCCTAACCCTAACCATTACCCTAACCCTAACCCTAACTCGTACCCTAACGCTAACCCTAACCCTGACCCTAAACCTAACCCTAACCCGGACCCTAAACCTAACCCGTACCCTAACCGTAACCCTATCCCTAACCCGTACCCTAAACCTAACCCTAAACCGTACCCTAACGCTAACCCTAACCCTAACACTGACGTTAACCCTAACCCTAACTCGTACCCTAAGCCTAACCCATACCCTAAACCTAACCCTAATCCAAACCCTAACCCTAACCCGTACCCTAAACCTAACCCTAACCCTTGACCTAACCCGTACCCAAACCTATCCCGTACCCTAACCCTAAACCTAAAACGTACCCAAAACCTAACATTAACCCTAACCCATAACCTAGCGCTAACCCTAACCCTAAATCAAACCTGTCCCCTAAACCTAAAACTTACCCTAACCCTAAACATAATCCTTACCCGTACCCTAACCCTAACCCATACCCTAACCCTAACCCTAACCTTAACCATAACACTGACCCGTACACTAACCCTAAAACTAACCCGTACCCTAACCCCAAACCTAACAAAACCCGTAACCTAACCCTATCCCTAACGCTAAACCTGACACTAAACCTAAACCTAACCCTAACCCTAACCCTAACCCTAACCCTCACCTAAACCTAACCCTAACCCATACCCTAACCCTATCCCATTCCCTAAACCTAGCCCTAACCCGTACCCTAACCCTAACCCTATCCGTACTCTAACCCTAACACTAACCCTAACCCTAACACTAAACCTAACCCGTACTCTAAACCTAACCACAACCCTAAACCTAACCCTAACCCATACTCTAACCCTAACCCGTACCCTAACACTAACCCTAATCTTAACACTGTCCCTAACCCGTACTCTAACTCTAAACCTAACCCTAAATCTAACCCTAACCCGTACTATAACCCTAACCCTAACCCTAACCCTAACCCTAAACCTAACCCTTACACTGGCACTAAACCTAACCCTATACCGTACCCTAACACTAAACGTAAACCTAACCCGCACACCTAACCTAACCCTAACCCTAGATCTAACACGTACACTAACCCTATCCCGTACCCTAACCTTAAACCTAACCCGTACCGTAATGCTAATACTAACACTAACCCTAACCCTAACCGGTACACTAACCCTAACCTAAACCCTAACCCTAACCCGAACCCATACCCTAACCCTAACTCTAACCCTAACCCTGACCCTAACACTAACGCTAACCCGTACTTAACCCTAACCCTAACCCGAAACCTAACACATACCCTACCCCTACCCCTAACCCGTACCCTAACCCTAACCCGTACCCAAAACTAGCCCTAACCCCTAACCTTAACCCTAAACCGTACCCTAAACATAACCCTAAACCTAACTCGTACCCTACCCCTAACCCTAACCCTGACCCTAACCCTAAACCTAACCCGTACCCTAACCCTAACCCGTACACTAAACCTAACCCTAACTCTAATGCATACACTATCCATAAACCTAACCGTGACCCTAACCCTAACCCTAACCAGTACCCTATCCCTAACACTAACCCTAACCCTAACCCTTACCCGTACACTAACCCTAACCCTAACCCGTACCCTAAAAATAACACTAACCCTAACCCTAACCCGATGCCTAACCCTAACCCACACACTAAACCTAAATCTAAACCCTAGAACTAACCCGTAACCTAACCCTATCCCGTACACTAACCCTAACGCTAACCCGTACCATAACCCTCACACTAACACTAACCCTAAGCCTAACCCTATCCCGTACACTAACCCTAACCCTAACCCTAAACATTACCCTAACCCTAACCCATAGCCTAACCCTAACACTAACCCTAATCCATAACCCTACCATAACCCTAACCCTTACCCTAACCCGTACCCAAACGTTAAACCTAACCCGTACCCAAACACTAACACAAACCCGTACCCTAACCCGTACCCTAACCCTATCCCGTACTGTTACCCGTACCTTAAACCTAACCCTAACCCGTACCCAAACCCGTACACTAACCCTAACCCTAACCTGTACCATAACACGTAGCATAACCGTAACCCTAACCCTAACCCTAACCCGCACACTAAACCTAACCGTAACCCTAGAACTAACATGTACACTAACCCTATCCCGTACCCTAACCTTAACCCTAACCCGTACCGTAACCCTAACACTAACCCTAACCCTAACCCTAACCCGTACACTAACCCTCACTCGAACCCTAACCCTAACCTGTACCCTAACCCTACCTGTAGCATAACCCTAACACTAACCCTAACCCTAACTCTAACCCTAAACCTTACCCTAACCCGTACCCAAATGGTAAACATAACCCGTACCCTAACACTAAACCAAACCCGTAATCTAACCCTAACCCTAAACCTAACCCTAACCCTAACCCGAACCCTAAACTTAACCCTAAACCTAACCCAAACCATAACCCTTAACCATAACCTAACCCTAACCCATACCCTAAACCTAACCCTAACCTTAAACATAACCCTAACCCGTACCCTAACCCTAAAACTAACCCGTACCCTCACCCCAACCCTAACCATAACCGTACCCTAAAACTAAACCTAACCGTAACCCTGAACCTAAACCTAACCCTAAGCCTTACACTAACCCTTACCCTAATTCTAACCCGCACCCTAAACCTAACCCTAACCCATACCTATACCCTAACCCTAACCCGTAACCTAAACCTAACCCTATCAATAAACTTAACCCGTACGCTAACCCTATCCCGTACCCAAAACCTAACCCTAACCCGTATCCTAACCCTAAACTAAACCTAAGCCTAACCTGTACATTAACCCTAAGCCTAACCCTAACACTAACCTTACCTCGTACACTAACCCTAACCCTAACCCTAACCTGTACCCTAAACCTAACCCTAACCCTAATTCGTACCCTAACCCTAACCCTAACCCGTACCCTTACCCTAACCCTAACCCGTACCCAAACCGTAACCATAACCCTAACCCATACCCTAGCGCTAACCGTAACCCTAACCCTAAGCCTAAACCGCACTCTAAACCAAAACCTAACCGTAACCCTAACCATAACACTTACCCGTACCCTAACCCTAACCTATACCCTATACTAACCCTAACCTGAATCGTAACCCTAACCCGTAACCTAACCCTACAACTAACACGTACCCTAACCCCAACCCAAACCCTAGCACGTACCATAACCCTATCCCTAACCCTAACCCTGACCCAAACCTAACCCTAATCCATACCCTATCCCTAACCCGCACCTAAACCTAACTCTAAACCGTACCCTAACCCTAACCCGTAACCTAAACCTAACCCTAACCCTAAACTTAACCCGTACACTAACCCTATCCCGTAACCAAAACCTAACCCTAACCCTTACCCTAGCCCTAACCCTAACCCTATCCGTACACTAACCCTAACCCTAACACTAACATTAACCCTAACCCATACTCTAAACCTAACCCTAACCCTAAAACTAACCCTAACCCATAATCTACCCCTAACCCGTCCCCTACACTAACCCTTACCCTAACCCTAAACCTAAACCGTACCCTAACCCTAAACGTAACCCTAACCCGTACCCAAACCCTAACCCTAACACGTACCCATCCCTAACACTAACCCTAACCCGCACACTAAACCTAACCCTGACCCTACACCTACCACGTACACTAACCCTATCCCGTACCCTAACCTTAAACCTAACCCGTACCGTAACCCTAACACTAACCCTAACGTAACCTTAACCCTAACCCTAAGCCGGACACTAACCCTAACCCGAACCCTAACCCTAACCCTAACCCTTACCCTAAACCTACCCGTAGCCTAACCGTAACTCTAACCCTAACCCCTACCCCTAACCCTAACCCTAACCCTTACCCTAACCCGTACCGAAACGGTAAACCTAACCCATACCCTAACACTAACCCAAACCCGTACTCTAACCCTAACCCATACTTAACCCTAACCCTTACCTTAACCATAACACTAACCCATATCCTAACCCTAAAACTAACCCGTACCCTGATCCCAAACCTAACCCTAACCCGTACCCTAACACTAACCCGAAACCTAACCCTGACCCTAAACCTAACCTTATCACTTACACTAAATCTAATGCTAACCATAACCCGCGCCCTAAAACTAACCCTAACCTGTACCCTAACCCTAACCCATATCCTAAAATTAACCCTAACCCAAACTTAACCTGTACGCTAACCTTATCCCGTACCCTAAACCTAACCCTAAACCATAACCTAACCCTAAACCTAACCCTAAGCTTAACCCGCACATTAACCCTAACCCTAACCCTAACACTAACCCTACCCCGTACTCTAACCATAACCCTAACCCTAACTCTAACCCGTAACCTAATCCTAACCCTAAAACTAACACTAACCCTAACCTATACTCTAACCCTAACCCTAACCCTAACCGTACTCTAAACCTAACCCTAACCCTCACCCTAACCCTAACCCGTACTGTAACCCTAACCCGTACCAATACCCTAACCCTAACCCGTACCCTAACCCTAACTCGTACCCTAACACTAACCCTAACCCTGACCCTAAACCTAACCCTAACCCGTACCCTAAACCTAACCCGTACCCTAACAGTAACCCTATCCCTAACCCGTATCCTAAACCTAACCCTAAAACGTACCCTAACGCTAACCCTAACCCTAACACTGACGTTAACCCTAACCCTAACTCATACCCTAAGCCTAACCCATAACCCAAACCTAACCCTAATCCAAAACCAAACCCTAAACCGTACACTAATCTTAGCCCTAACCCTTGACCTAACCCGTACCCAAACTTATCCCATAACCTAACCCTCACCCTAACCCATACCCAAAACCTAACAGTAACCCTAAGCCATTCTCTAACGCTAACACTAACACTAACCCTAACCCTAACCCTAACCCTAACCCACACCCTAAACCTAAAGCTAAACCTAACCCTAACCATAACCCTTACCCGTACCCTAAACCTAACCCATACCCTAACCCTAACCCTAACCTTAACCGTAACATTAACCCTTACCCTAACCCTAACCCTAACCAGCACGTAAACCTAACCCTAACCCTTTACCTAAATCTAACCCTAACCCTTAACTTAACCCATACACTAGCCCTATCCTGTACCCTAAACCTAACCCTAACCCGTACCCTAACCCTAACCCTAACCCTATCCATACACTAACCCTAACACTAACCCTAACACTAACACTAACCCTAACCCGTACTCTAACCCTAACCCTAACCCTAAACCTAACCCTAACCCGTACTCTAACCCTAAACCTAACCCTAACTCTAAAGCTAACCCGTACTATAACCCTAACCCTAAACCTAACCCTAACCCTAACCCGTAACCTAACCCTAAACCGTACCCTAACCCTAACCCTAAACCTAACCCGTACCCTAACACTAAACGTAACGCTAACCCGTACCCAAACCCTAACCCTAACACGTACCCTATCCCTACTCTTAACCCTAACCCGCACACTAAACCTAACCCTAACCCTAGACCTAACACGTACACTAACCCGAACCCGTAGCCTAATCTTAACCCTAACCGGTACCGTAACCCTAACACTAAATCTAACCCTAACCCTAACCCTAACCCGTATACTAACCCTAACCCGAATCCTAACCTTAACCCTAACCCGTACCCTAACCCTACCCGTAGCCTAACCCTAAATCTAAAACTAACTCCTAACCCTAACCCTAACCCTAACCCTTAACCGAACCCGTACCCAAATGGTAAACCTAACCTGTACCCTAACACTAACCCAAACCCGTACTCTAACCCTAACCCTAACACGCCCCCTAAACTTAACCCTAACACTAACCCAAACAATAACCCTTAACCGTAACCTAACCCTAACCAATACCCTAACCCTAACCCTAACCTTAACCATAACCCTAAAACTTACCCTAACCCTAAAACTAACCCGTACCCTAACACCAACCGTAACACTAACCCATACCCTAACACTAACCCTAACCCTAACCCTGACCCTAAACCTGACCCTAACCCTTACACTAATCCTAACCCTAACCCTAACCCGCACCCTAAACCTAACCCTAACCCGTACCCTAACCCTAACCCATAACCTAAACCTAACCCTAACCCTAAACTTAACCCGTATGCTAACCCTATCCCGTACCTTAAACCTAACCCTAACCCGTAACCTAACACTAACAATAACCCTAAACCTGACGCTAACCCTAACCCGTACCCTAAGCCTAATCCATACACTAAACCTAAACATAATCCTAACCCTATCCCTAACCAGTCCCCTAAACCTAAACCTAACCCTTGACCTAACCCGTACCCAACCCTATCGCGTAACCTAACCCTAAGCCAACCCTTACCCAAACCCTAACAGTAACACTAACCCATTCCCGAGTGCTAACCCTTACCATAACCCTAACCCTAACCCTAACCCGCACCCTAAACCTAACGCTAACCCTAACCCTAACCATAACCCTTACCCTAACCCTAACCCTAACACTAACCCTAACCCATACTCTAACCCTAACCCTAACCCTAACCCTAACCGTACTCTAACCCTAACTCTAACCCATTCCCTAACCCCAACCCTAACCCTAACCCGTACCATAACCCTATCACTAACCCTAACCCGCACCTAAACCTAACCCTAACGCGTACCCTAAACCTAACCCGTACCCTACGCCTAACCCTAATCCTAACCCGTACCCTAAACCTAAACCTAACCCTAACTCGTACCCTAAGCCTAACCCTAACCCTGACCCTAACCCGTACCCTAAGCCTAACATAGACCCTAAACCTAACCCTAACCCTTGACCTAACCCGTACCCAAACCTATCCCGTACCCTAACCCTAAATCTAACACGTACCCAAAACCTAACATTAACCTTAACCCATAACCTAGCGCTAACCCTAACCCTAACCCAAACCTGTCCCCTAAAACTAAACCTTACCCTAAACCTAAACATAACCCTTACCCGTACCCTAACCCTAACCCATACCCTAACCCTAACCCTAACATTAACCATAACACTGACCCATACCCTAACCCTAAAACTAACCCTTACCCTAACCCCAAACCTAACCCTAACCCGTAACCTAACCCTATCACTAACGTTAATCCTGACACTAAACCTAAACAAAACCCTAACCTAACCCTAACCCTAACCCTCACCTAAACCTAACCCTAACCCGTACCCTAACCCTATCCCGTGCCCTAAACCTAACCCTAACCCGTACACTAACCCTAACCCTAACCATAACCCTATCCGTACTCTAACCCTAACTCTAACCCTAACCCTAACACTACCTCTAATCCGCACTCTAAACCTAACCCTACCCCTAAACCTAACCCTAACCCGTACTCTAACCCTAACCCGTACCCTAACACTAACCCTAACCCTAACACTATCCCTAACCCATACTCTAACCCTAAACCTAACCCTAACTCTAACCCTAACCCGTACTATAACCCTAACCCTAAACCTAACCCTAAACCTAACACTAACCCGTACTCTAACCCGATCCCATAGCCTAACACTAACTCTAACCCCAACCCCTAACCCTAACCATAACCCTAAACCTTACCCTAACGCGTACCCAAACGGTAAACCTAACCCGTACCCTAACACTAACCCAAACCCGTACTCTAACCTTAACCCTAAACCTAACCCTAAACCACACCCTAAACTTAACCATAAACCTAACCCTAACCATAACCCATAACCATACCCTAACCCTAACCTACACCCGAACCCTAACCCTAACTTTAACCATAACCCTAACCCGTACCTTAACACTAAAACTAACCCGTACACTAACCCGTACCCTAACCTTTACCCAAAACCTAACCCTAACCCTGACCCTAACCATAAACCTAAACCGTACCCTAACCCTAAACCGTATCCTAACCCTAGCCCTAAACCTAACCCATACCCTAACCCTAAATGTAACCTTAACCCGTACCCAAACCCTAACCCTAACTCGTACCCTAACCCTAACCCTAACTCTAACCCACACACTAAACCTAACCCGAATCCTAGACCTGACATGTACACTAACCCTATCCCGTACCCTAAACTTAACCCTAACACGTACCCAAACCCTAACAGTAACCATAACCCATACCGTAGCACTAACCCTAACCCTAACCCTAAGCCTAACCCGCACCCTCAACCTAAACCTAACCCTGACCCTAACCATAACCCTTACTCGTACACTAACCCTACCCATACACTAACACTAACCCTAACCTTAACCATAACCCTATACCGTACCTTAACCCGTACCATAACCCTACCCCTAACCCTAACCCTGACCATAAACCTAACCCTAACCCGTACCCTAACCCTAACCCACACCGAAACCTAACCCTAACCCGTACCCTAACCCTAACCCGTAACCTAAACCTAACCCTAAACCTAAACTTAACCCGTACAGTAACCCTATCCCGTAACCTAAACCTGACCCTAAACCGTACCCTACGCCTAACCCTAACCCTATCCGTACACTAAACCTAACACTAACTCTAACACTAACCCTAACCCGTACTCTAACCCTAACCCTAACCCTAAACCTAAACCTAAACCTAACCTGTACCCTAAATCTAAATCTTACCCTTCACCTAACCTGTACCCAACCCTTTCCCATACTCTAAACCTAACCCGTTCCCTAACTCCAACCTTAAACCTAACCCGTACCATAACCCTAACCCTAACACTAACCCTAACCCGTACTCTAACCCTATCCCTAACACTAACCTAATGGTACTATAACCCTAACCCTAACCCTCACCCTTACCCTAACCCGTAATCTAACACTAACCCGTACCAATAACCTAACCGTAACCTGTACCCTAACCCTAACCCTAATTCGTACCCTAACCCTAACCCTAACCCTGACCCTAACCCTAACCCTAACACGTAATCTAAACCTAACCCTAACACGTAACCTAACGCTAATCCTAACCCTAACCCTGACGCTAACCCTAACCGTACCCTAACCCTAACCATACCCTAAACCTAATCCTAATCCTAACCCTAACACTAACCTGTACCTTAAACCTAAACCTAACCCGTGACCTAAACCGTACCCAACCTTATCCCGTAACGTAACCCTCAACTAACCCGGACAAACCCTAACAATAACACTAACCCATTCCCGAGCGCTAACGCTAACACTAACCCTAACCCTAACCCTAACCCGCATCCTAAACCTAAAGCTAACCCTAACCCTGACCATAACCCTTACCGTAACCCTAACCCTAAACCTAACACTAACCCTAACCCGTACTCTAACCCTAACCCTAACCCTAACCCTACTCGTACTCTAACCCTAACCCTAACCCATTCCCTAACCCCAACCCTAACCCTAACCCCTACATAACCCTAACACTGACCCTAACCCTGACCCTAAACCTAACCCTAACCCGTACCCTAACCCTAACCCTAACCCGCACCTAAACCTAACCCTAATGCGTAACCTAAACCTAACCCGTACCCTACCCCTAACCCTAACCCTAACCCGTACCCTAAACCTAACCCTAACACTAACTCGTAACCTAAACCTAACCCTAACCCTGACCCTAACCCTAACCCTAACCCGTACCCTAAGCCTAACACATACCCTAACCCTAAACCTAACCCTAACCCTATCCCGTACCCTAAACCTAACCCTAACCCTTGACCTAACCCATACACAAACCTATCCAGTACCCTAACACTAAACCTAACACGTACCCAAAACCTAACATTAACCCTAACCCTAACACTAACCCTAATCCTAAACCTATCCCGTACACTAACCCTAACCCTAACCCTAAGCCGTACCCTAACCCTAACCCTAACCCTAACCCTGACCCTAACCCTAACCCTAATCCCGTACCCTAACCCTAACCCTAACCCGCATCCTAAACCTAACTCTAACCCTAAACCTAACCCGTACCATAAACCTAACACTAACCCTAACCCGTATAAAAAACTTACACATACACTAACCCTAACCCGATGCCTAACCCAAACCCACACACTAAACCTAACCATAACCCTAGACCTAAACCGTACCCTCAACCAATCCCATACCCTAACACTAACGCTAACCTGTACCCGAACCCTAACACTAACACTAACACTAATCCTAAACCTATCCCGTACACTAACCCTAACCCGTACCCTAACCCTAACCCGTACCATTACACGTACCTTAACCCTAATCCTAACCCGTACCCTCACCCGTACCTAAACCTAAACCTAACCTGTACGCTAACACGTACCATAACCCTAACCCTAATCCTAACCCTAACCATAAACCTAACCCATACCCTATCCCTCAACGTAAACCATACCCTAACCCTAACTCGTACCCTAACACTAACCCTTAACCTAACCCCTAACCCTAACGCTACACCGTACCCTAAACCTAACCCTAACCCTAACTCGTAACCTAACCCTAATCCTAACCCTGACCCTGACACTAACCGGTACCCTAACCCTAATCCGTAGCCTAACCCTAACCCTAACCCTAACCCTAAACCTAAACCTAACCCTAACCCGTACAGTAACCCTAACCCATACCCTAACACTAACCCTAACTCTAAACCTAACCCTAACCCTGACCAGTACCCTAACCGAAACCGTACCCTAACCCTAACTCTAAACCTAACCCGTACCCTAACCCTAAACGTAACGCTAACCCGTACACAAACCCTATCCCTAACACGTACCCTAACCCTATCGCTAACCCTAACCGGCACACTAAACCTAACACTAACCCTAGAACTAACACGTACACTAACCCTATCCTGTAGCCCAGGCTTAACCCTAACCCGAACCCTAACCCTACCCTAACCCGTATCCTAACCCTAACTGTAGCCTAACCCTAAATCTAACCCTAAACCCTAACCCTAACCCTGACCCTAACCCTTACCCTAACCCGTACCCAAATGGTAAACCTAACCCGTAACCTAACACTAACCCAAACCCGTACTCTAACCCTAACCCTAACCAAAACCCGCACCCTTAACTTAACCCTAACCCTAACCCAAACCATAACCCTTAACCGTAACCTAACCCTAACGCATACCCTAAACCTAACCCTAACCTTAACCGTAACCTTTACCCGTAACGTAACCCTAAAACTAACCCATACCCTAACACCAACCCTAAACCTAACCCATACCCTAACACTAACCCTAACCCTAAATCTGACCCTAAACCTAACCCTAACACTTACACTAAACCTAACCCTAACCCTAACCCGCACCCTAATCCTAACCCTAACCGGTACCATAACCCTAACCCGTAACCTATACCTAACCCTAACCCTAAACTTAACCCGTATGCTAACCCTATCCCGTACCCTACGCCTAACCCTAACCCGTATCCTAACCCTAAACCTAAACCTAAGCCTAATCTGTACATTAACCCAAACCCTAAACCTAACACTAACACTACCCGGACTCTAACCCTAACCCTAACACTAACCCTAACCCTAACCCGTACCCTAACCCTAAACCTAACCCTAACACTAACCCTACCCCGTACTCCAAACCTAACCCTAACCCTAACCCTAACCCTAACCCATACACTAATTGTAACCCTAAACCTAACCCTAAACCTAACCCTAACACTAACGCTAACCTGTACCCTAACCCTAACCCTAACCCTAAACCTAACCCTGACCCTAAACCTAACCCTAACCCGTACACTAACCCTAACCTTAACCCTAACACGCACCCTAAACCTAACCCTAACCCATAACCTAACCCTACCCTGTAACCTAAGCCTAACTCTAAACCTAAACTTAACCCGTACGCTAACCCTATCCCATACCCTAAACCTAACCCTAACCCGTAAACTAACCCTAAACCTAACCCTAAGCCTAACCTGTACATTAACCCTAACCCTAACCCTAACACTAACCCTACCCCGTACTCTAACCCTAACACTAACCCTAACCCTAACCTGTCCCCTAACCCTAAAACTAACCCTAACACTAACCCTAACCCGTACTCTAACCCTAACCCTAAAACTAACACTAACCCTACCCCGTACTTTAACACTAACCCTAACCCTAACCCTAACCCGTACCCTAACCCTAAACCTAACCTTAACACTAACCCTAACCCGTAATCTATCCCTAACCCTAACCCTAACCCTAAACGTATTCTAAAATAACCCTAAACATCACCCTAACCCTAACCCATACTGTAACCCTAACCCATACCATAACCCTAAACCTAACCCGTACCCTAAAACTAACCCTAATTCGTACCCTAACCCTAACCCTAACCCTGACACTAACCCTAACCCGTATCCTAAACCTAACCCATACCCTAACCCTAAACCTAACCCTAACCCGTACCCTAAAACTAACCCTAATTCGTACCCTAACCCTAACCCTAACCCTGACACTAACCCTAACCCGTATCCTAAACCTAACCCATACCCTAACCCTAACCCTAACCCTAACCCTAACCGTACTCTAACCCTAACACTAACCCTCACCCTAACCCTATCCGTACTGTAACCCTAACCCGTACAATAACCCTAACCCTAACCCGTAACCTAAACCTAACCCGTAACCTAAACCTAAGCCTAACCCTAAACTTAACCCGTACGCTAACCCTATTCTGTTCCCTAAACCTAACTCTAACCTGTACCCAAACCCTAACCCTAACCCTATCCGTACTCTAACCCTAACCCTAACCCTAACCCTAACACTAACCCTAACCCTAACCCTAGCACTATCTGTACACTAACCCTAACCCTAACCCTAACCCTAACACTAACGCTAACCCGTACTCTAACCCTAAACCTAACCCTAAACCTAAACCTAAACCATACCCTAACCCTAACTCGTACCCTAACACTAACCCTTACCCTAACCACTAACCTTAACGCTACACCGTAACCTAAACCTAACCCTAACCCATACCCTAAACCTAACCGGTACCCTAACCCTAACCATAACCCTTACCCATACCCTAACCCTAACCCATACCCTAACACTAACCCCAACCTTAAGGTAACCCTAACCCGTACCCTAACCCTAAAACTAACCCGTACCCTAACCCCAACCCTAACCGTCACCCGCACCTAAACGTAACCCTAACCCGTACCCTAACCCTAACCCATAACCTAAACCGAAACCTAACCCTAAACTTAACCTGAACACTAAACCTCTCCCGTACCCTAAACCTAACCCTAACCCATACACTAACCCTAACCCTAACCCTAACACTATCTGTATACTAACACTAACCCTAACACTAACACTAACGCTAACCCGTACTCTAACACTAAACCTAACCCTAAACCTAACCCTAACCTGTACTCTAACCCTAACCCGTACCCTAACACTACCCCTTACCCTAACCCTAACCCTAACCCTAACCCTAACCCGCACACTAAACCTAACATTAACCCTAGACCTAACACATACACTAACCCTATCACGTACCGTAACCTTAACCCTAACCTGTACTGTAACCCTAACACGAACCCTAACCCTAACCCTAACCCTAAACCTAACCGTACACTAACCCTAACCCTAATACTAACCCTAAACCTAACACGAACCCTAACCCGTACCCTAACCCGTACCCTAACCCCAACCGATAACCTAAACCTAACTGTAACCCTAAACTTATCACATACGCTAACCCTATCCCGTACCCAAAACCTAATCCTAACCCGTAACCTAACCATAAACTTAACCCTAAGCCTAACCCGTACATTAAACCTAACCCTAACCCTAACACTAACCCTACCCCGTAATCTAACCCTAACCCTAACCCTAAACCTAACCCTAACCCGTACCCTAACCCTAACCCTAAACCTTTCCCTAACCCTAACCCTAACCCTAAACTTAACCCTAACCCGAACACTAACCTTAACCCTTACCCTAACCCTAACCCTAACCCTTACCCTAACAATTACTCTAACCCTAACCCTAACCCTCACCCTAACCCTAACCCGTACTGTAACCCTAACATGTAACATAACCCTAACTCTAACCCGTACCCTAACCCTAACCCTAACTTATAGCCTAACACTAACCCTGACCCTAAACCTAACCCATACCCTAAACCTAACCCGTACCCTAACCCTAAACCTAACCCTAAGCCGTACCCTAAACCTAACCCTAACCCTAACTCATACCCTAACCTAACCTTAACCCTGACCCTAACCCTAACCCATACACTAAACCTAACCCATACCCTAACCCTAATCCTAAACCTAACCCTAACCCTAACCCTTACACTAAACCTAACCCTAACCCTTGACCTAACCCGTATCCAACCCTATCTTCTACCCTAACCCTAACCCTAACCCGTACCCATACCCTAAAAGTAACCCTAACCCATTTCCTAGCGCTAACCCTAACCCTAAACCTAATCCTAACCCGCACCCTAAACCTAAACCTAACCCTAACCCTAAACATAACCCTTACCCGTACACTAACCCTAACGCATACCCTAACACTAAGCCCAAACTTAACCGTAACCCTAACCCGTACCCTAACCCTAAAATTAACCCGTACCCTAACCCCAACCCTAACCCTAACCCGCACCTAAACCTAACCCTAACCCGTACCCTAACCCTAACCCGTAACCTAAACCTAAACCTAACCCTGAAGATAACCTGAACACTAAACCTATCCCGCACCCTAAACCTAACCCTAACCCGTACACTAACCCTAACCCTAACCCTAACACTATCCGTACACTAACCCTAACCCTAACCCTAACACTAATCCTAACCTGTACTCTAACACTAAACCTAACCCTAAACCTAACCCTAACCCGTACTCTAACCCTAACCCGTAACCTAACACTAACCCTTACCCAAACCCTAACCCTAACACGTACCCTAACCCTAACCCTAACCCTAACCCGCACACAAAACCTAACCCTAACCCTAGACCTTACACGTACACTAACCCTATCCCGTACCGTAACCTTAACCCTAACCCGTACCGTAACCCTAACACTAACCCTAAACCTAACCCTAACCCTAACCCTAACCCTAACCCTAACCCGTACACTAACCCTAACCCGAACCCTAACCCTAACCCTAACCCGTACTCTAACCCTACCCGTAGCCTAACCCTAACCCTAAACATAACCCCTAAACCTAACGCTAACCCTAACCCTTACCCTAACACTTATCCAAACAGTAAACCTAACCCATACCCTAACACTAACCCAAACCCGTACTCTAACCCTAACCCTAACCTTCCTGCACCCTAAACTTAACCAAAACCCTAACCCAAACCGTAACCCTTAACCATAACCTAACCCTAAACCATACCCTAAACCTAACCCTAACCTTAACCATAACCCTAAACCGTACCCTAACTCTAAAACAAACCCGTACCCTAACCTCAACCCTAACCCTAATCCGTAACCTAACACTAACCCTAAACCTAACCCTGACCCTAAACCTAACCCTAAACCTTACACTAACCCTAACCCTTACCCTAACCCGCACCCTCAAACTAACCCTAACCCGTACCCTAACCCAAACCCGTAACCTAAACCTAAACCTAACCCTAAACTTAACCCGTACGCTAACCCTATTCCTTAACCTAAACCTAACCCTAACCCGTATCCTAACCCTAAACCTAACCCTTAGCCTAACCCGTACAATAACCCTAACCCTAACCTTAATCCTAACACTAACCCTAACCATACTCAAACACTAACCCTAACCCTCACCCTAACCCTACCCCGTACTGTAACCCTAAACCGTACCATAACCCTACCCTAACCCGTACCCTAACCCTAACACTAACTCGTACCCTAATCCTAACACTAACCCTGAACCTAAACTTAACCCTAACCCGTACCCTAAACCTAACCTGTACTTTAACCCTAACTTTAACCCTAACCCGTACCCTAAACCTAACCCTAACACTAACTCGTACCCTAAACCTAACCCAAACCTTGACACTAACCCTAAACCTAACCCGTACACTAAGCATAACCCATACCCTAACCCTAACCCTAAACCTAACCCTAACCCATACCCTAAACCTAACCCTAACCCTTGACCTATCCCATACCCAAACCTATCCCGTACCCTAACCCTAACCCTAACCCGTACCCAAACACTAACAGTAACCCTAACTCATACACTAGCCCTACCCCAAAACCTAACCTTAACCCTAAACCTAACCCTAACCCTGACCCTAACACTAACCCTATCCTGTACCCTAACCCTAAACCGTACCCGAACCCTAACCCTAAACCTAAACCAAACCCTAACCCTAAACGTAACGCCAACCCGTACCCAAACCCTAACCCAAACACGTATCCTAACCCTAACCCTAACCCTAACCCTAACCCGCACACTAAACCTAACCCTAACCCTAGACCTAACACGTACACTAAACCTATCCCGTACCCTAACCTTAATGCTAACCCGTACCGTGTCCCTAACACTAACCCTAACCCTAACCCTAACCCATACACTAACCCTAACCGAACCTTAACAGTAACCTTAACCCATACACTAACCCTACCCGTAGCCTATTCCTAACTCTAACCCTAACCCCTAAACCTAAGCCTAACCGTAACCCTTACCCGATCCCGTACCCAAATGGTAAACCTAACCCGTACCGTAACACTAACCCAAATCTGTACTCTAACCCTAACCGTAACCCTAACCCTAACCCTAACCCCCACCCTAAACTTAACCCTAACCCTAACCCAAACCATAACCCTTAACCGTAACCTAACCCTCACCCATAACCTAACCCTAACCCTAACCTTAACCATAACCGTAATCCGTAACCTAACCCTAAAACTAACCCGGACCCTAACCTCAACCCTAACCCTAACCCATACCCTAACACTAACCCTAACCCTAACCCTGACCCTAAACCTTACACTAACCCTAACCCTAACCCAACCCGCACCCTAAACCTAACCCTAACCCGTACGCTAACCCTAACCCATAACCTAAACCGAACCCTAACCCTAAACTTAAACCGTTCGCTAACCCTATCCCGTACCCTAAAACTAATCCTAACCCTTGTCCTAACCTGTACCCAACCCTATCCCGTACCCTAACCCTAACCCTAACCCGTACCCAAACACTAAGAGTAAACCTAAACCATACCCTAGCGCTAACCCTAACCCTAACCCTAAGCCTAACATGCACCCTAAACCTAAACCTAACCGTAACCCTATCCATAACCCTTAACCGTTCCCTAACCCTAACCCATAACCTAACACTAACCCTAACCTTAACCGTAACCCTAACCCATAACCTAATCCTAAAACTAACCCGTACCGTAACCCTAACCCTAACCCTAACCCGTACCATGACCTTATCCCTAATCCTAACCCTGACCCTAAACCTAACCCTAACCTGTACCCTAACCCTAACCCGCACCTAACCCTAACCCTAACCCTAACCCGTACCCAACCCTAATTCGTAACCTAACCCTAACCCTAACCTGTACCCAAACCCTAAGAGTAACTCTAACCCATACCCTAGCGCTAACCCTAACCCTAACACTTACCGTAACACTAACTCGCACCCTAAACCTAAACCTAACCCTAACCGTAACCATAACCCTTACCCGTACCCTAACCCTAAACCATACCCTAACCCTAACCCTAAACGTAACCGTAACCCTGATCCATAACCTAACCCTAAAATTAACCCGTACACTAACCCCAACAATAACCCTAACCCTAACACATACCCTAACCCTAACCCGGACCTAAATCGTACCCTAACCCGTACCCTAACCCTCAACAGTAACCTAAACCTAAACCTAATCCTAAACTTATCCCGTACACTAACCCTATTCCGTACCCTAAACCTAACCCTAACCTGTAACCTAAGCCAAACCCTAACCCTAACCCTATCCGTACACTAAACCTAACTCTAACCCTAACACTAACCCTATCCCATACTCTAACCCTAACCCGTACCCTAACACTAACCCTAACACTAACACTATCCCTAACCCGTACCCTAACACTAAATATAACCCTAACCCGTACCCAAATCCTAAACCTAACACGTACCCTAACCCTACCTTAACCTGCACACTAAAACTAACCCTAACCCTAGACCTAACATGTACACTAAACCTATCCTGTACCTTAACATTAAACCTAACCCGTAACATAACCCTAACACTAACCCTAAACCTAACCCTAACCCGTAGACTAACCCTAACCCAAACCCTAACCCTAACCCTAACCCTAAACGTACCCTAACCCTAACCCTAACCCTAACCCGTACCCTAACACTAACCATTACCCTAACCCTAAACCTAACCCATAACCTAACCCTAAATGTAACGTTAACACATACCCAAACCCTAACCGTAACACGTACCCTAACCCTAACCCTAACTCTAGCCCGCACACTAAACCTAACCCTAACCCTAACCCTAGAACTAACACGTACACTACACCTATCCCGTACCGTAACCTTAACCCTAACCCGTACCGTAACCCTAACCCTAACCCTAACCCTAACCCTAACCATAACCCTAAACCTAACCCTACCCGTACACTAACCCTAACCCTAACCCTAAACCTAACCCTGACCCTAAACCTAACCCTAACCCGTACACTAGCCCTAACCCTAACCCTAACACGCACCCTAAAACTAACCCACACCCATACCCTAACCCTACCCCGTAACCTAAACCTAACCCTAAACCTAAACTTAACCCGTACGCTAACCCTATCCCATACCCTAAACCTAACCCTAACCCGTAAACTAACCCTAAACCTAACCCTAAGCCTAACCCGTACATTAACCCTAACCCTAACCCTAACACTAACTCTACCCCGTACTCTAAACCTAACCCTAACAATAACCCTAACCTGTACCCTAACCCAAAACCTAACCCTAACACTAACCCTAACCCGTACTCTAACCCTAACCCTAACACTAACACTAACCCTACTCCGTACTGTAACACTAACCCTAACCCTAACCCTAACCCGTACCCTAACCCTAACCCTAACCCTACCGCACTCTAACCCTAAACCTAACCCTAACCCTAACACTAACCCTAACCCATACACTAACCTTAACCCTAACCCTAAACCATAAACCTAACCCGTACTCTAACCCTAACCCGTACCCTAACACTAACTCTTACCCTAACCCTTAACTTAACCCATACCCTAACCCTAAACGTAACCCTAACCCGTACCCAAAACCTAACCTTAACACGTTCCCTAACCCTAACCCTAACCTAACCCGCACACTAAACCTAACCCTAGACCTAACACGTACACTAAACCTATCCCGTACCGTAACCTTAACCCTAACCCGTACCGTAACCCTAACACTAACCCTAACCCTAACCCTAACCCTAACTCGTACACTAACCCTAACCCTAACCCTAAACGTACCCTAACCCTAACCCTAACACTACCCCTAACCTGTACTCTAACCTAGCCCTAATCCTAAACCTAACCCTTACCCTTACTCTAACCCTAACACTAACCCTAAACCTAACCGTAAACCTTACACATACCCTATCCCTAACCCTTACCCTAACACTAACCTTAACTTTAACCGTAACCCTACCCTGTACCCCAACCTTAAAACTAACCCGTACCCTAACCCCAACCCTAACCCTAACTTGTACCATAACCCTATCCCTAACCCTAACCCTGACCCAAAACATAACCCTAACCCGTACCATAACCCTAACCCGCACCTAAACCTAACCCTATCCCGTACCCTAACACTAAGCCGTAACCTAAACCTAACCCTAACCCTAAATTTAACCCGTACACTAACTTTATCCCGTACCCTAAACCTAACCCTAACCCGTACCCTAACCCTAACCCAAACCTAACCCTATCCGTACACTAACCCTAACCCTAACACTAACACTAACCCTAACCCGTACTCTAACCCTAACCATAACCCTAAACCTAACCTTAACCCATACTCTAACCCTAACCCGTACTCTAACACTAACCCTTACCCTAACCCTAAACCTAACACGTACCCTAACCCTAAAGGTAAACCTAACCAGTACCAAACCCTAACCCTAACACGTACCCTAACCCTAACCCTAACCCGCACACTAAACCTAACCCTAACTCTAGACCTAACACGTACACTAAACCTATCCCATACCGGAACCTTAAACCTAACCCATATCGTAACCCTAACAATAAGCCTAACCCATAACATAACCCTAACCCTAACCCTCACCCTAACCCGAACCCATACTGTAACCCTAAACCATACCATAACTCTAACCCTAATGCGTACTCTAACCCTAACCCTAATTCGTACCCTAACCCTAAACCTAACCCTGACACTAACCCTAACCCTAACCCGTACCCTAAACCTAACCTGTACCCTAACCCTAACCATCACCTAACTCACACCCTAAACTTAACCCTAACCCTAACCCAAACCATAACCCTTAACTGTAACTTAACCCTAACCCATACCCTACCTTAACCCTAACCTTAACCATAATCCCTACCTGTACCCTAAACCTAAAAGTAACCCGCACCCTAACCGCACCCTAACATTTACCCTATCACTAACCCTAACCCTAACCCTGACCCTAAACCTAAGCCTAACCCTTACACTAAACCTAACCCTAACCTGAACCCTAACCCTAACCCGTAACCTAAACCTATCCCTAACCCTAAACTTAACCCGTACGCAAACACTATCCCGTACCCTAAACCTAAACATACCCTGTATCCTAACCCTAAACCTAACCCTAAGCCAAACCCATACATTAACCCTAACCCTAACCCTAACACTAACCCTACCCCGTACTCTAACCCTAACACTAACCCTAACCCTAACCTGTACCCTAACCCTAAAACTAACCCTAACACTAACCCTAACCCGTACTCTAACCCTAACCCTAAAACTAACACTAACCCTACCCCATACTCTAACACTAACCCTAACCCTAACCCTAACCCTAACCCTAACCCTAACCCTAAACCTAACCCTAACACTAACCCTAACCCGTAATCTATCCCTAACCCTAACCCTAACCCTAACCCTAACCGTATTCTAAAACTAACCCTAAACCTCACCCTAACCCTAACCCTACCATAACCCTAAAGCTAACTCGTACCCTAAACCTAACCCTAATTCATACCCTAACCCTAACCCAAACCCTGACACTAACCCTAACCCGTATCCTAAACCTAACCCATACCCTAACACTAAACCTAACCCTAACCCTAACCCGTACCCTAAACCTAACCCTAAACCGTACCTTAACCCTAACCCTAACCCTAAGCCTAACCTGAACATTAACCCTAACCCTAACACTAAGACTAACCCTACCCCGTACTCCAACCCTAACCCTAACTCTAACCCTAACCCGTACCCTAACACTAACCCTAACCCTAACCCTAACACTAACCCTAATCCGTACTCTAACCCTAACCCTAACCCTAACCGTACTCTAACCCTAACACTAACCCTCACCTTAACCCTATCCGTACTGTAACCCTAACCCGTACAATAACTCTAACCCTAACCCATAACCTAAACCTAACCCGTAACCTAAACCTAAGCCTAACCCTAAACTTAACCCGTACGCTAACCCTATCCTGTTCCCTAAACCTAACTCTAACCTGTACCCTAACCCTAACCCTAACCCTATCCGTACTCTAACCCTAACCCTAACCCTAACCCTAACACTAACCCTAACCCTAATCCTAACACTATCTGTACACTAACCCTAACCCTAACACTAACACTAACGCTAACCCGTACTCTAACACTAAACCTAACCCTAACCCTAACCCATACCCTAACCCTAACTCGTACCCTAACACTAACCCTTACCCTAACCCCTAACCCTAACGCTACACCGTAACCTAAATCTAACCCTAACCCATACCCTAAACCTAACCCGTACCCTAACCCTAAACATAACCCTTACCCGTACCCTAACCCTAACCCATACCCTAACACTAACCCCAACCTTAAGGTAATCCTACCCGTACCCTAACCCTAAACCTAACCCGTACCCTAACCCCAACCCTAACCGTCACCCGCACCTAACTGTAACCCTAACCCGTACCCTAACCCTAACCCGTAACCTAAACCGAAACCTAACCCTAAACTTAACCTGAACACTAAACCTATCCCGTACCCTAAACCTAACCCTAACCCATACACTAACCCTAACCATAACCCTAACACTATCTGTACACTAACCCTAACCCTAACCCTAACACTAACGCTAACCCGTACTCTAACACTAAACCTAAGCCTAAACCTAACCCTAACCTGTACTCTAACCCTAAACCGTACCCTAAATATACCCCTTGCCCTAACCCTAAACCTAACCTGTACCCTAACCCTAAACGTAACCCTAACCCGTACCCAAACCCTAACCCTAACACGTACCCTAAACCTAACCCTAACCCTAACCCTAACCCTAACCCGCACACTAAACCTAACATTAATCCTAGACCTAACACGTACACTAACCCTATCCTGTACCGTAACCTTAACCCTAACCTGTACTGTAACCCTAACACTAACCCTAACCCTAACCTTAAACCTAACCGTACACTAACCCTAACCCTAATACTAACCCTAAACCTAACACGAACCCTAACCCGTACCCTAACCCGTACCCTAACCCCAACCGATAACCTAAACCTAACCGTAACCCTAAACTTATCACATACGCTAACCCTATCCCGTACACTAAACCTAACCCTAAACCGTAACCTAACCATAAACCTAACCCTAAGCCTAACCAGTACATTAAACCTAACCCTAACCCTAACACTAACCCTACCCCGTAATCTAACCCTAACCCTAACCCTAAACTTTCCCTAACCCTAACCCTAACCCTAACCCTAACCCTAAACCTAACCCTAACCCATACACTAACCCTAACCCTAACACTAACACGCACCCTAAACCTAAACCTAACCCATACCCTAACCCTAAACCTAACCCTAACACTAACCCTACCCCGTACTCCAAACCTAACCCTAACCCTAACACTAATCCATACACTAATCCTAACCCTAACCCTAACCCTAACACTAACGCTAACCTGTAACCTAACCCTAACCCTAACCCTAAACTTAACCCTGACCCTAAATCTAACCCTAACCCGTACACTAACCCTAACCCTAACCCTAAGACGAACCCTAAAACTAACCCTAACCCATACCCTAACCCTACCCCGTAACCTAAACCTAACCCTAAACCTAAACTTAACCCGTACGCCAACCCTATCCCATACCCTAAACCTAACCCTAACCCGTAAACTAACCCTAAACCTAACCCTAAGCCTAACCCGTACATTAACCCTAACCCTAACCCTAACACTAACCCTACCCCGTACTCTAACCCTAACCCTAACCCTAACCTGTACCCTAACCCTAAACCTAACCCTAACACTAACCCTAACCCGTACTCTAACCCTAACCCTAACACTAACACTAACCCTACCCCGTACTCTAACACTAACCCTAACCCTAACCCTAACCCGTACCCTAACCCTAACCCTAACCCTAAACCTAACCCTAACACTAACCCTAACCCGTAATCTATCCCTAACCCTAACCCCAACCCTAACCGTATTCTAAAACTAACCCTAACCCTCACCCTAACCCTAACCCGTACTGTAACCCTAACCCATACCATAACCCTAAACCTAACCCGTACCCTAAAGCTAACCCTAATTCGTACCCTAACCCTAACCCTAACCCTGACATTAACCCTAACCCGTATCCTAAACCTAACCCATACCCTAACCCTAAACCTAACCCTAACCCGTACCCTAAACCTAACACTAAACCGTACCCTAACCCTAACCCTAACCCTAAGCCAAACCTGAACATTAACCCTAACCCTAACACTAAGACTAACACTACCCCATACTTCAACCCTAACCCTAACACTAACCCTAACCCGTACCCTAACACTAACCCTAACACTAACCCTAACACTAACCTTAATCCGTACTCTAACCCTAACCTTAACCCTAACCGTACTCTAACCCTAACACTAACCCTCACCCTAACCCTATCCGTACTGTAACCCTAACCCGTACAATAAACCTAACCCTTACCCGTAACCTAAACCTAAGCCTAAACCTAAACTTAACACGTACGCTGACCCTATCCTGTTCCCTGAACCTAACTCTAACCTGTACCCTAACCCTAACCCTAACCCTATCCGTATTCTAACCCTAAACCTAACCCTAACCCTAACCCTAACACTAACCCTAACCCTAACCCTAACACTATCTGTACACTAACCCTAACCCTAACACTAACACTAACGCTAACCCGTACTCTAACACTAAACCTAACCCTAAACCTAACCCTAAACCATACCCTAACCCTAACTCGTACCCTAACACTAACCCTTACCAAAACCCCTAACCCTAACGCTACACCGTAACCTAAACCTAACCCTAACCCATACCCTAAACCTAACCGGTACCCTAACCCTAACCATAACCCTTACCCGTACCCTAACCCTAACCCATACCCTAACACTAACCTCAACCTTAAGGTAACCCTAACACGTACCCTAACCCTAAAACTAACCCGTACCCTAAACCCAACCCTAACCGTCTCCCGCACCTAAACCTAACCCTAACCCGTACCCTAACCCTAACCCGTAACCTAAACCGAAACCTAACCCTAAACTTAACCTGAACACTAAACCTATCCCGTACCCTAAACCTAACCCTAACCCATACACTAACCCTAACCCTAACACTATCTGTATACTAACCCTAACCCTAACCCTAACACTAACAACACTAACCCGTACTCTAACACTAAACTTAACCCTAAACCTAACCCTAAACTGTACTCTAACCCTAACCTGTACCCTAACACTACCCCTTACCCTAACCTTAAACCTAACCCGTACCCTAACCCTAAACGTAACCCTAACCCGTACCCAAACCCTAAACCTAACACGTACCCTAACCCTAACCCTAACCCTAAACCTAACCCTGACCCTAACCCTAACCCTAATCCCTTACCCTAACCCTAACCCTAACTCGCATCCTAAACCTAAATCTAACCCTAACCCTAACCCGTACCATAAACCTAACACTAACCCTAACCCATACAAAAACCCTAACACGTACACTAACCCTAACCCGATGCCTAACCCTAACCCACACACTAAACCTAACCCTAACCCTAGACCTAAACCATACCCTCAACCTATCTCGTACCCTAAACCTAATGCTAACCTGTACCCTAAACGTAACACTAACACTAACCCTAATCCTAACCCTATCCCGTACACTAACCCTAACCCATACCCTAACCCTAACCCGTACCATTACACGTACCTTAACCCTAACCCTAACACGTACCCTCACCCGTAACCTAAACTTAACCCTAACCTGTACGCTAACACGTACCATAACCCTAACCCTAATCCTAACCCTAACCATAAACCTAACCCATAACTACCCCTCACCCTAACCCATACCCTAACCCTAACTCATACCCTAACACTAACCCTTACCCTAACCCCTAACCCTAACCCTACACCGTACCCTAAACCTAACCCTAAATCTAACTCGTACCCTAACCCTAACCCTAAACCAGACCCTAACCCTAACCCGTACCCTAACCCTAATCCGTACAAAAACCCTAACCCTAAACCTAAACCTAACCCTAACACGTACAGTAACCCTAACCCGTACCATAAACCTAACCCTAACACTAAACCTAACCCTAACCCTAACTCTAACCCTAAACCTAACCCGTACCCTAACCCTAAACGTAACGCTAACCCGTACCCAAACCCTATGCCTAACACGTACCCTAACCCTATCCCTAACCCTAACCCGCACACTAAACCTAACCCTAACCCTAGACCTAACACGTACACTAACCCTATCCCATAGCCCAGCCTTAACCCTAACCCGAACCCTAACCCTACCCTAACCCCTAACCTCACCCTACATGTAGCCTAACACTAAATCTAACCCTAAACCCTAACCCTAACCCTAACCCTAACCCTAAACCTTACCCTAAACCGTACCCAAACGGTAAACCTAACCCGTACCCTAACACTAACCCAAACCCGTACTCTAACCCTAAACCTAACCCAAACCCGCACCCTTAACTTAACACTAACCCTAACCCAAACCATAACCCTTAACCGTAACCTAACCCTAACCCATACCCTAACCCTAACACTAACCTTAAACGTAACCCCAACCCGTAACATAAACCTAAAACTAACCAATACCCTAACCCCAACCCTAATCCTAACCTGTACCCTAACACTAACCCTAAACGTAAACCTGACCCTAAACCTAAACATAACACTTACACTAACCCTAACCCTAACCCTAACCTGCACCCTAAACCTAACCCTAAACCGTCCCATAACCTTAACCCATAACCTAAACCTAAACCCAACCCTAAACTTAACCCGTATGCTAACCCTATCCCGTACCCTAAACCTAACCCTAACCCGTAAACTAACCCTAAACCTAACCCTAGGCCTAACCCGTAAATTATCTCTAACCCTAACCCTAACACTAACCCTACACCGTACTCTAACCCTAACCCTAACCCTAACCCTAACCTTAACCATAACCCTAACCCTTATCCTAAACCTAACCCTAAACCTAACACTAACCCCAACCCGTACTCTAAACCTAACCCTAACCCTAACACTAACCCTACACTGTACACTAACATTAACCCTAACCCTAACCCTGACCCTAAACCTAACCCTAACCCGTACACTAACCCTAACCCTAACCCTAACACGCACCCTAAACCTAACCCTAACCCATACCCTAACCCTACCCCGTAACCTAAACCTAACCCTAAAGCTAAACTTAACCCGTACGCTAACCCTATCCCGTACCCTAAACCTAACCCTAACCCGTAAACTAACCCTAAACCTAAGCCTAAGCCAAACCCGTACATTAACCCTAACCCTAACCCTAACACTAACCCTACCCCGTACTCTAACCCTAACACTAACCCTAACCCTAAACTGTACCCTAACCCTAAACTAACCCTAACACTAACCCTAACCCGTACTCTAAACCTAACCCTAACACTAACCCTACACCGTACTCTAACCCTAACCCTAACCCTAACCATAACCCTAACCCGTATCCTAAACCTAACCCTAACCCTAACACTAACCCCAACCCGTACTCTAACCCTAACCCTAACCCTAACACTAACCCTACACCGTACCCTAACATTAACCCTAACCCTAACCCTGACCCTAAACCTAACCCTAACCCGTACTCCAACCCTAACCCTAACACTAACCCTACCCCGTACTCTAACACTAACCCTAACCCTAACCCTAACCCGTACCCTAACCCTAACCCTAAACCTAAACCTAACACTAACCCTCACCCGTAATCTCTCCCTAACCCTAACCCTAACCCTAACCCTAACCCTAACCCTAACCGTATTCTAAAACCCTAAAAACCTGTACCCTAACCCTAAACTTCACCCTAACCCTAACCCGTACTGTAAACCTAACCCATACCATAACCCTAAACCTAACTCGTACCCTAAACCTAACCCTAATTCGTACCCTATCCCTAACCCTGACACTAACCCTAACCCGTATCCTAAACCTAACCCATACCCTAACCCTAAACCTAACTCTAAACCGTACCCTAAACCTAACCCTAAACCGTACCTTAACCCTAACCCTAACCCTAAGCCTAACCTGAACATTAACCCTAACCCTAACACTAAGACTAACCCTACCCCGTACTCCAACCCTAACCCTAACTCTAACCCTAACCCGTACCCTAACACTAACCCTAACCCTAACCCTAACACTAACCCTAATCCGTACTCTAACCCTAACCCTAACCCTAACTCTAACCCTAACCCTAACCCTAATCCGTACTCTAACCCTAACCCTAACCCTAACCCTAACCCTAACCGTACTCTAACCCTAACACTAACCCTCACCTTAACCCTATCCGTACTGTAACCCTAACCCGTACAATAACTCTAACCCTAACCCGTAACCTAAGCCTAACCCGTAACCTAAACCTAAGCCTAACCCTAAACTTAACCCGTACGCTAACCCTATCCTGTTCCCTAAACCTAACTCTAACCTGTACCCTCACCCTAACCCTAACCCTATCCGTACTCTAACCCTAACCCTAACCCTAACCCTAACACTAACCCTAACCCTAACCCTAACACTATCTGTACACTAACCCTAACCCTAACCCTAACACTAACACTAACCCGTACTCTAACACTAAACCTAACCCTAAACCTAACCCTAACCCATACCCGAACCCTAACTCGTACCCTAACACTAACCCTTACCCTAACCCCTAACCCTAACGCTACACTGTAACCTAAATCTAACCCTAACCCATACCCTAAACCTAACCCGTACCCTAACCCTAACCATAACCCTTACCCGTACACTAACCCTAAACCATACCCTAACACTAACCCCAAACTTAACCGTAACCCTAACCCGTACCCTAAGCCTAAAACTAACCCGTACCCTAACCCTAACCCGTTACATAAACCTAAACCTAACCCTAATGATAACCTGAACACTAAACCTATCCCACACCCTAAACCTAACCCTAACCCGTACACTAACCCTAACGCTAACCCTAACACTATCCGTACACTAACACTAACCCTAACCCTAACACTAATCCTAACCTGTACTCTAACACTAAACCTAACCCTAAACCTAACCCTAACCCGTACTCTAACCCTAACCCTAACCCTAACCCTAACCCGCACTAAACCTAACCCTAACCCTAGACCTTACACGTACACTAACCCTATCCCGTACCGTAACCTTAACCCTAACCCGTACCGTAACCCTAACACTAACCCTAAACCTAATCTTAACCCTAACCCTAACCCATACACTAACCCTAACCCGAACCCTAACCCTAACCCTAACCCGTTCCCTAACCCTACCGGTAGCCTAACCCTAACCCTAAACATAACCCCTAAACCTAACGCTAACCCTAACCCTTACTCTAACCCTTACCCAACAGTAAACCTAACCCGTACCCTAACACTAACCCTAACCCGTACTGTAACCCTAACCCTAACCTTCCTGCACCCTAAACTTAACCCTAACCCTAACCCAAACCGTAACCCTTAACCGTAACCTAACCCTAAACCATACCCTAAACCTAACCCTAACCTTAACCATAACCCTAAACCGTACCCTAACTCTAAAACAAACCCGTACCCTAACCTCAACCCTAACCCTAATCCGTAACCTAACACTAACCCTAAACCTAACCGTGACCCTAAACCTAACCCTAAACCTTACACTAACCCTAACCCTTACCCTAACCCGCACCCTCAAACTAACCCTAACCCGTACCCTAACCCAAACCCGTAACCTAAACCTAACCCTAAACTTAACCCGTACGCTAACCCTATTCCTTACCCTAAACCTAACCCTAACCCGTATCCTAACCCTAACCCTAACCCTTAGCCTAACCCGTACAATAACCCTAACCCTAACCCTAACCCTAACCCTAACACTAACCCTAACCATATTCTAACACTAACCCTAACCCTCACCCTAAACCTACCCCATACTGTAACCCTAAACCGTACCATAACCCTACCCTAACCCGTACCCTAAGCCTAACCCTAACTCGTACCCTAACCCTAACCCTAACCCTGAACCTAAACCTAACCCTAACCCATACCCTAAATCTAACCTGTACTTTAACCCTAACCCTAACCCTAACCCGTAACCTAAACCTAACCCTAACACTAACTCGTACCCTAAACCTAACCCAAACCCTGACACTAACCCTCACCCTAACCCGTACACTAAGCATAACCCATACCCTAACCCTAACCCTAAACCTAACCCTAACCCTTGACCTATCCCGTACCCAAACTTATCCCGTACCCTAAACCTAACCCTAACCCGTACCCAAACACTAAAAGTAACCCTAACCCATACACTAGCCGTAACCCAAAACCTAACCCTAAACCTAAACCTAACCCTAACCCTGACCCTAACACTAACCCTATCCCGTACCCTAACCCTAAACCGTACCCGAACCCTAACCCTAAACCTAACCCATACCCTAACCCTAAACGTAACGCCAACCCGTACCCAAACCCTAACCCAAACACGTATCCTAACCCTAACCCTAACCCTAACCTTAACCCGCACACTAAACTTAACCCTAACCCTAGACCTAACATGTACACTAAACCTATCCCGTACCCTAACCTTAACGCTAACCCGTACCATGTCCCTAACACAAACCCTAACCCTAACCCTAACCCGTACAATAACCCTAACCGAACCTTAACCCTAACCCTAACCCATACCCTAACCCTACCCGTAGCCTATTCCTAACTCTAACCCTAACCCCTAACCCTAAGCCTAACCGTAACCCTTACCCGAACCCGTACCCAAATGGTAAACCTATCCCGTACCGTAACACGAACCCAAATCTGTACTCTAACCCTAACTGTAACCCTAACCCTAAACTTATCCCGTACACTAACCCTAATCCGTACCCTAAACCTAACCCTAACCTGTAACCTAAACCTAACCCTAACCCTAACCCGTACACTAACCCTAACCCTAACCCTAAACTTACCCTAACGCTAACTCTAACCCTAACCCTAACACTAACACTAACCCTAACCCGTACTCTAACCTAACCCTAACCCTAAACGTAACCCTAACCCGTACTCTAACCCTAACCCTAACCCTAACCATAACCATAACCCTAACACTAAACCTAACACGTAATCTAACCCTATACCTAACCCTAACACTAACTCTAACCCCCTACTATAACTGTAACCCTAAACCTAACCCTAACCCTAACCCTAACTCTTACCGTAACCCGAACTCGTAACCTAACCCTAACCCTAACCTTAACCTAACCTTAACCCTGACCCTAACCCTAAACCTAATCCCGTACCCTAACCCTAACCCTAACCCGCATCCTAAACCTAACCCTAAACATGACCTAACCCGTACCCTAACCCTAACCTGTACCCTAACACTAACCCTAACCCTAACCCGTACCATAACCCTAACACTAACCATAACCCGTACCCTAACCCTAATCTGTAGCCTATCCCTAACCCGATGCCTAACCCTAACCCACACCCTAAACCTAACCCTAACCCTAGACTTAATCCGTACCCTAAACCTATGCCGTAACCTAATCCTAACGCTAACCTGTTTCCTAACCCTAACACTAACACTAACCCTAATCCTAAACCTATCCCGTACACTAACCCTAACCCTAACCCTAACCCGTAACCTAACCCTAACCCTAACCCTAAACCTAACCCTGACCCTAACCCTAACCCTAATCCCTTACCTTAACCCTAACCCTAACTCGCATCCTAAACCTAAATCTAACCCTAACCCTAACCCGTACCATAGACCTAACACTAACCCTAACCCGTAAAAAAACCCATACACGTACACTAACCCTAACCCGATGCCTAACCCTAACCCACACACTAAACCTAACCCTAACCCTAGACCTAAACCGTACCCTCAACCTATCCCGTACCCTAACCCTAATGCTAACCTGTACCCTAACCCTAACACTAACACTAACCCTAATTCTAACCCTATCCCTTACACTAACCCTAACCCGTACCCTAACCCTAACCCGTACCATTACATGTACCTTAACCCTAACCCTAACACGTACCCTCACCCGTAACCTAAACTTAACCCTAACCTGTACGCTAACACGTACCATAACCCTAACCCTAATAGTAACCCTAACCATAAACCTGACCCATACCCTACCCCTCACCCTAAACCATACCCTAACCCTAACTCGTACCCTAACTCTAACACTTACCCTAACCCCTAACCCTAACCCTACACCGTACCCTAAACCTAACCCTAACCCTAACTCGTACCCTAACCCTACCCTAACCCTTACCCTAAACCAGACCCTAACCCTTACCCTAACCCTACCCTAACCCTCACCCTAAACCAGACCCTAACCCTAACCCGTACCCTAACCCTAATCCGTACCCAAACCCTAACCCTAAACCTAAATCTAACCCTAACCCGTACAGTAACCCTAACTTGTACCATAAACCTAACCCTAACACTAAAACTAACCCTAACCCTAACTCTAACCCTAAACCTAACCCGTACCCTAACCCTAAACGTAACGCTAACCCGTACCCAACATTATCCCTAACACGTACCCTAACCCTATCCCTAACCCTAACCCGCACACTAAACCTAACCCTAACCCTAGACCTAACACGTACACTAACCATATCCCGTAACCCAGCCTTAAACTTAACCCGAACCCTAACCCTACCCTAACCTGTACCCTCACCCTACCTGTAGCCTAACACTAAATCTAACCCTAAACCCTAACCCTAACCCTAACCCTAACCCTAACCCTTACCCTAACCCGTACCCAAACGGTAAACCTAACCCGTACCCTAACACTAACCAAACCCGTACTCTAACCTTAAACCTAACCCAAACCAGCACACTTAATTTAACCCTAACCTTAACCCAAACCATAACCCTTAACCGTAACCTAACCCTAACCCATACCCTAACACTAACCTTAAACGTAACCCCAACCCGTAACATAAACCTAAAACTAACCAATACCCTAACCCCAACCCTAATCCTAACCCGTACCCTAACACTAACCCTAACCCTAAACCTGACCCTAAACCTAAACCTAACACTTACACTAACCCTAACCCTAACCCTAACCCGCACCCTAAACCTAACCCTAACCCGTACCATAACCCTAACCCATAACCTAAACCTAACCCCAAACCTAAACTTAACCCGTAGGCTAACCCTAAACCTAACCCTAACCCGAAAACTAACCCTAAACCTAACTCTAAGCCTAACCCGTACATTATCTCTAACCCTAACCCTAACACTAACCCTACACCGTACTCGAACCCTAACCCTAACCCTAACCCTAACCCTAACCCTAACCCTAACCCTAACCTGTACCCTAAACCTAACCCTAACCCTAACACTAACCCAAACCCATACTCTAACCCTAAACCTAACCCTAACACTAACCCTACCCCGTACCCTAACATTAACCCTAACCCTAACCCTAACCCGTACCCTAACCCTAACCCTAAACCTAACCCTAACACTAACCCTAACCGTACTCTATCCCTAACCCTAACCCTAACCCTACCCGTATTCTAACCCTAACCCTAACTCTCACCCTAAACCTATCCCGTACTGTATCCCTAAACCATACCATAACCCTAAACCTAACCCGTACCCTAAACCTAACCCTAATTCGTACCCTAACCCTAACCCTAACCCTGACCCTAACCCTAACTCTAACCCGTATCCTTAACCTAACCCATACCCTAACCCTAAACCTAACCCTAACCCATACCCTAACCCTAACCCTAACCCTAAACCCAACTCTAACCCTAACCCTAACCCTAATCCTGACCCTAACCCTAAGCTAACCCGTACCCTAAGCCTAACCCATACCCTAACCCTAAAACTAATCCTAACCCTAACCCTAACCCGTACACTAAACCTAACCCTAACCCTTAACCTAACCCGTAACATAACCCACCCTAACCCGTACCCAAGCCCTAACAGTAACCCTAAACCATACCCTAGCGCTAACACTAACCCTAACCCTAACCCAAGCCATTACCCGTACCCTAACCCTAACCCATTCCCTAACCCTAACCCTAAACTTAACCGTAACCATGACCCGTACACTAAACCTAAAATTAACTCGTACCCTAACCCCAACCCTAACCCTAACCTGTACCCTAACCATAACCCTAACCGTAACCCACACCAAGCCTAATCCTAACCCGTAACCTAAGCCTAACCCTAACCCTAAACTTAAAACGTACGTTAACCCTATCCCGTACTCTAAACCTAACCATAACCCGTAACCTAACCCTAAACCTAACCCTAAGCCTGACCCGTACATTAACCCTAACCTTAACACTAACACTAACCATACCCCGTACTCTCACCCTAACCCTAATTCTAGCCCTAACCCGTACCCTAACCCTAACCCTAACCCTAACCCTAACACTAAACCTACCCCGTGCTCTAACCCTAACACAAACCCTAACCCTAAACCGTACCCTAACCCTAACGCTAACCCTAACTCTAACCCTAACCCTAACCCTAACCCTAACTCTAACCCTAACCGTACTCTAACCGTTACACTAACCCTCACCCTAACCCTAACTGTAGCGTAACCCTAACCCGTACCATAACCCGAACCCTAACCCTAAACTTAATCGTAACCCTGACCCGTACCCTAACCCTATAACTAACCCGTACCCTAAACCCAAACCTAACCCTAACATGTACCCTAACCCTATCCCTAACGCTAAACCTAACCCTAAACATAAACCTTTCCCGTACCCTATCCCTAACCCTAAAACTAACCCTCACCTAAACCTAACCCTAACCCGTACCCTAACCCTAACCCGTAACCTAAACCTAACCCTAACCCTAACTTAACCCCTACGCTAACCCTATCCTGTACCCTAAACCTAACCCTAACCCTAACCCTATCCGTACTCTAACCCTAAACCTAACCCTCACCCTAACACTAACCCTAACCCATACTCTAACACTAACCCTAACCCTAAACCTAACCCTAAACCATACGCTTTCCCTAACCCGTACCCTTACACTAACACTAACCCTAACACTATCCCTGAACCGTACTCTAACCCTAAACCTAACCCTATCTCTAACCCAAACCCGTACTATAACCCTAACTAACCCTAACACTAAACCTAACCCTAACCCGTACTCTAACCCTAACCCTAACCCTTAACCTAACCCTAACCGTACTCTAACCCTAACCTTAACCCTCACCCTAACACTAACCCGTACTCTAACCCTAATCCGTACCATAATCCTAACCCTAACCCTAACCTTAAGCATAACCCTGAAACGTACCCTAACCCTAAATCTAACCCGTACCCTAACCCCAACCCTAACCCTAACGCATAACGTAACCCTACCCCTAACGCTAACCGTGACCCTAAACCTAACCCTAACCCGTACCCTAACCCTAACCCTAACACTAACCCTCACCTAAACCTAATCCTAACCTGTACCCTAACCCTAACCCGTAACCTAAACCTAACCCTAACCCTAAACTTAACCCGTATGCTAAACCTATCCCGTACCCTAAACCTAACCCTAACCCGTACCCTAACCCTAACCTTAACCCTAACACTATCCGAACTCTAAACCTAACCCTAACCTAACCCTAACACTAACCATAACCCGTACCCTAACCCTAACCCTAAACTTAACCCTAACCTGTACCCTAACCCTAACCCGTAACCTAAACCTAACCCTAACCCTAAACTTAACCCATATGCTAACCCTATCCTGTACCCTAAACCTAACCAAATCCGTACCCTAACCCTAACCCTAACACTATCCGCACTCTAACACTAACCCTAACCCTAACCCTAACCCTAACACTAACCCTAACCCGTACTCTAACCCTAAACCTAACCCTAACCCTAACCCTAACCATACTCTAACACTAACCCTCACCCTAACACTAACCCGTACTGTAACCCTAACCCGTACCATAATCCTAACCCTAACCCTAACCTTAAGCATAACCCTGACCCGTACCATAACCCTAAATCTAACCCGTACCCTAACCCCAACCCTAACCCTAACACGTACCCTAACCCTATCACTAACGCTAACCCTGACACTAAACCTAACCCTAACCCGTACCCTAACCCTAACCCTAACACTAACCCTCAACTAAACCTAACCCTAACACGTACCCTAACCCTAACCCATAACCTAAACCTAACCCTAACCCTAAACTTAACCCGTACGCTAAACCTATCCCGTACCCTAAACCTAACCCTAAGCCGTACCCTAAACCTAACCCTAACCCTACACTATACGATCTCTAACCCTAACCCTAACACTAACCATAACCCGTACTCTAACCCTAACCCTAAACCTAACCCTAACCTGTACCCTACCCTAACCCGTAACCTAAACGTAACACTAACCCTAAACTTAACCTGTACGCTAACCATATCCTGTACCCTAACCCTAACCCTAACCCGTACCCTAACCCTAACCCTAACCCTACCGCACTCTAACCCTAACCCTATCCCTAACACTAACACTAACCCTAACCCATACACTAACCCTAACCCTAACCCTAAACCATAAACCTAACCCGTACTCTAACCCTAACCCGTACCCTAACACTAACCCTTACCCTAACCCTTAACTTAACCCATACCCTAACCCTAAACGTAACCCTAACCCGTACCCAAAACCTAACCTTAACACGTTCCCTAACCCTAACATTAACCGAACCCGCACACTAAACCTAACCCTAACCCTAGACCTAACACGTACACTAAACCTATGCCGTACCGTAACCTTAACCCTAACCCGTACCGTAACCCTAACACTAACCCTAACCCTAACCCTAACCCGTACACTAACCCTAACCCTAACCCTAAACGTACCCTAACCCTAACCCTAACCCTAACCCTAACACTACCCCTAACCTGTACTCTAACCTAGCCCTAATCCTAAACCTAACCCTTACCCTTACTCTAACCCTAACACTAACCCTAACCCTAACCATAAACCTTACCCGTACCCTATCCCTAACCCATACCCTAACACTAACCCTAACTTTAACCGTAACCCTACCCTGTACCCCAAACTTAAAACTAACACGTACCATAACCCTATCCCTAACCCTAACCCTGACACAAAACATAACCCTAACCCGTACCATAACCCTAACCGGCACCTAAACCTAACCCTATCCCGTACCCTAACACTAAGCCGTAACCTAAACCTAACCCTAACCCTAAATTTAACCCATACACTAACTTTATTCCGTACCGTAAACCTAACCCTAACCCGTACCCTAACCCTAACCCAAACATAACCCTATCCGTACACTGACCCTAACCCTAACCCTAACCCTAACCCTAATCCGTACTCTAACCCTAACCCTAACCCTAAACCTAACCTTAACCCATACTCTAACCCTAACCCGTACCCTAACACTAACCCTTACCCTAACTCTAAACCTAACACGTACCCTAACCCTAAACGTAACCCTAACCAGTACCAAACGCTAACCCTAACACGTACCCTAACCCTAACCCTAACCCGAACACTAAACCTAACCCTAACTCTAGACCTAACACGTACACTAAACCTATCCCGTACCGGAACCTTAAACCTAACCCGTACTGTAACCCTAACAATAAGCCTAACCCTAAACCTAAACCAAACCCTAACCCGTACACTAACCCTAACCCGAACCCTACTCATACCCTAACACTACCCGTAGCCTAACCCTAACTCTAACGCTAACCCCTAACCCTAAACCTAACCCTAACCCTTACCCTAACCTGTACCCAAAAGGTAAACCTAACCCGTACCATAACTCTAACCCAAACCCATACTCTAACCCTAACCCTAACCCTAGCCGCACACTAAACCTAACCGTAACACTAGACCTAACACGTACACTTAACCTATCCCATACCGGAACCTTACCTAACCCGAACCATAACCCTAACAATAAGCCTAACCCTAAACGTAACCCTAACCCTATCCCGTACCCTAAACCTAACCTGTACCCTAACCCTAAACCTAACCCTAACCCGTACCCTAAACCTAACACTAACCCGTACCCTAACCCTAAACCTACCCTAAACCTGACCCAAAACCTAACCCTAACACGTACCCTAAGCCTAACCCATAACCTAACCCTAACCCTAACCCTAACACTAACACTAAACCTACCCCGTACTCTAACCCTAACCCGTACCCGTACCCGTACACTAAACTTAACCCTAACCCTAACACTAACACTAACCCGTACACTAACCCTAATCCTAACCCTAACACTAACCCTAACCCGTACTCTAACCCTAACCCTAACCCTAACCGTAACCTAACCCTAACCCTAACCCTCACCCTAACACTAACCCGTACTGTAACCCTAACCCGTACCATAATCCTAACCCTAACCCTAACCTTAAGCGTAACCCTGACCCGTACCATAACCCTAAATCTAACCCGTACCCTAACCCCAACCCTAACCCTAACACGTACCCTAACCCTATCCCTAATGCTAACCCTGACACTAAACCTAACCCTAACCCGTACCCTAACCCTAACCCTAACACTAACCCTCAACTAAACCTAACCCTAATCCGTAACCTAACCCTAACCCATAACCTAACCCTAACCCTAACCCTAAACTTAACCCGTACGCTAAACCTATCCCGTACCCTTAACCTAACCCTAAGCCATACCCTAACCCTAACCCTAACCCTAACACTATACGATCTCTAACCCTAACCCTAACCTAACCCTAACACTAACCATAACCCGTACTCTAACCCTAACCCTAAACCTAACCCTAACCTGTACCCTACCCTAACCCATAACCTAAACGTAACACTAACCCTAAACTTAACCCGTACGCTAACCCTATCCTGTACCCTAAACCTAACCCTAACCCGTACCCTAACCCTAAACCTAACCCTACCGCACTCTAACCCTAACCCTAACCCTAACCCTAACCCTAACACTAACACTAACCCTAACCCATACACTAACCCTAACCCTAACCCTAAACCATAAACCTAACCCGTACTCTAACCCTAACCCATACCCTAACACTAACCTTTACCCTAACCCTTAACTTAACCCATACCCTAACCCTAAACGTAACCCTAACCCGTACCCAAAACCTAACCTTAACACGTTCCCTAACCCTAACCCTAACCAAACCCGCACACTAAACCTAACCCTAACCCTAGACCTAACACGTACACTAAACCTATCCCGTACCGTAATCTTAACCCTAACCCGTACTGTAACCCTAACACTAACCCTAACCCTAACCCGTACACTAACCCTAACCCTAACCATAAACGTACCCTAACCCTAACCCTAACCCTAACCCTAACACTACCCCTAACCTGTACTCTAACCTAGCCCTAATCCTAAACCTAACCCTTACCCTTACTCTAACCCTAACACTAACCCTAACCCTAACCATAAAACTTACCCGTACCCTATCCCTAACCCATACCCTAACACTAACCTTAACTTTAACCGTAACCTTACCCTGTACCCCAACCTTAAAACTAACCCGTACCCTAACCCCAACCCTAACCCTAACCCGTACCATAACCCTATCCCTAACCCTAACCCTGACCCAAAACATAACCCTAACCCGTACCATAACCCTAACCCGCACCTAAACCTAACCCTATCCCGTACCCTAACACTAAGCCGTAACCTAAACCTAACCCTAACCCTAAATTTAACCCGTACACTAACTTTATCCCGTACCCTAAACCTAGCCCTAACCCGTACCCTAACCCTAACCCAAACCTAACCCTATCCGTACACTAACCCTAACCCTAACACTAACACTAACCCTAACCCGTACTCTAACCCTAACCCTAACCCTAAACCTAACCTTAACCCATACTCTAACCCTAACCCATACCCTAACACTAACCCTTATCCTAACCCTATACCTAACGCGTACCCTAACCCTAAACGTAACCCTAACCAGTATCAAACCCTAACCCTAACGCGTACCCTAACCCTAACCCTAACACGCACACTAAACCTAACCCTAACTTTAGACCTAACACGTACACTAAACCTATCCCGTACCAGAACCTTAAACCTAACCCGTACCGTAACCCTAACAATAAGCCTAACCCTAAACCTAAACCTAACCCTAACCCGTACACTAACCCAAACCCGAACCCTAACTCGTACCCTAACACTACCCGTAGCCTAACCCTAACTCTAACGCTAACCCCTAACCCTAAACCTAACCCTAACCCTTACCCTAACCTGTACCCAAAAGGTAAACCTAACCCGTACCATAACTCTAACCCAAACCCATACTCTAACCCTAACCCTAACCCTAGCCGCACACTAAACCTAACCGTAACACGAGACCTAACACGTACACTAAACCTATCCCATACCGGAACCTTAAACCTAACCCGTACCATAACCCTAACAATAAGCCTAACCCTAAACGTAACCCTAACCCTATCCCGTACCCTAAACCTAACCTGTACCTAACCCTAAACCTAACCCTAACCCGTACCCTAAACCTAACACTAACCCGTACCCTAACCCTAAACCTACCCTAAACCTGACCCAAAACCTAACCCTAACACATACCCTAAGCCTAACCCATAACCTAACCCTAACCCTAACCCTAACACTAACACTAAACCTACCCCGTACTCTAACCCTAACCCTAAACCGTACCCGTACACTAAACCTAACCCTAACCCTAACCCTAACACTAACACTAACACTAACCCGTACTCTAAACCTAATCCTAACCCTAACACTAACCTTAACCCGTACTCTAACCCTAACCCTAACCCTAACCGTAACCTAACCCTAACCCTAACCCTCACCCTAACCCGAACCCGTACTGTAACCCTAAACCATACCATAACTCTAACCCTAATGCGTACTCTAACCCTAACCCTAATTCGTACCCTAACCCTAAACCTAACCCTGACACTAACCCTAACCCTAACCCGTACCCTAAACCTAACCTGTACCCTAACCCTAACCCTAACCTAACTCACACCCTAAACTTAACCCTAACCCTAACCCAAACCATAACCCTTAACCGTAACTTAACCCTAACCCATACCCTACCCTAACCCTAACCTTAACCATAATCCCTACCTGTACCCTAAACCTAAAAGTAACCCGCACCCTAACCGCAACCCTAACCCGTACCCTATCACTAACCCTAACCCTAACCCTGACCCTAAACCTAAGCCTAACCCTTACATTAACCTAACCCTAAACCGCACCCTAAACCTAACCCTAACCTGAACCCTAAACCTAACCCGTAACCTAAACCTAACCCTAACCCTAAACTTAACCCGTACACAAACACTATCCCGTACCCTAAACCTAAACATAACCTGTATCCTAACCCTAAACCTAACCCTAAGCCTAACCCGTACATTAACCCTAACCCTAACCCTAACACTAACCCTACCGGGTACTCTAACACTAACCCTAACCCTAACCCGTACCCTAACCCTAAACCTAACCCTAAACCTAACCCTACCCCTAACCGTACTCTAAACCTAACCCTAAGCCTCACCCTAACCCTAACCCGTACTGTAACCCTAACCCGTACCATAACCCTAACCCTAACCCGTACCCTAACCCTAACCCTAATTCGTACCCTAACCCTAACCCCAGCCCTGACCCTAAACCTAACCTAACCCGTACCCTAATCCTAACCCTGACTGTAACCCTCACCTAACCTGACCCTAACCGGTACCCTAACCCAAACGCGCACCTAAACCTAAGCCTAACCCGTACCCTAACCCTAACCCATCACCTAAACCTAACCCTAACCCTAAACTTAACCCATACACTAAACCTATCCCGTACCCTAAACCTAACCCTAACCCGTACCCTAACCCTAACCCTTACCCTAACATTATCCGTACACTATCCCTAACCCTAACACTAAAACTAAACCTAACCGGTACTCTAACCCTAACTCTAAACCTAAACCTAACCCTAACTAGTACTCTAACCCTATCCCGTACCCTAACACTAACATTTACCCTAACCCTAAACCTAACCCGTACCCTAACCCTAAACGTAACCCTAAACCGTCCTCAAACCCTAATCCTAACACGTACCCTAACACTAACCCTAACCCTTACCCTAACCCGGACCCATACGGTAAACCTAACTTGTTGCCTAACACTAACCCAAACCCGTACTCTTACCCTAACCCTAACTCTAATACTAACCCTACCCCGTACTCTAACACTAACCCTAACCCTAACCCTAACCCGTACCCTAACCCTAAACCTAACCCTAATCCTAACCCTAACACTAACCCTAACCCTAACCCTAAAACTAACCCTAACCTGTACTCTAACCCTAACCCTAACCCTAACACTAACACTAACCGTATTCTAACCCTAACGCTAAACCTCACCCTAACCCTAACCCGTACTGTAAACCTACCCCGTACCATAACCATAACCCTAACCAGTACCCTAACCCTAACGCTAATTCGAACCCTAACCCTAACCCTAACCCTGACCCTAAACCTAACACTAACCCGTACCCTAAACCTAACCCATACCCTAATCCTAACCCTAACCCACACCCGTACACTAAACCTAACCCTAACCCGTACCCTAATCCTAAACCTAACCCTAAACCTGACCCTAACCCTAAACCTAACCCGTACCCTAAGCCTAACCGATACCCTAACCCTAACCCTAAGCCTAACTCTAACACTAACCCTACCCCGTACTCTAACCCTAACCCTAACCCTAACCCTAACCCCTACCCGTACCCTAACCCTAACCCTAACCCTAAACCTAACACTAAACCTATCCCGTACTCTAACCCTAACCCTAAACCTAACCCTAACCGTACTCTAACCCGTACCCTAAACCTCACCCTAACCCTAACACATACCCTAACACTAACCCTAACACTGACCCTAACCATAAACCAAACCCGTACCCTAAACCTAACCCATACCCTAAACCTAACCCTAAACCTAACCCTAACCCTATCCCGTACCCTAAACCTAAACCTAACCCTTCTCCTAACCCATACCCAACCCTATCCCGTACACTAACCCTAACCATAACCTGTACCCAAACCCTAAGAGTAACCCTAACCCATACCAGTGCTAACCCTAACCCTAACCCTAAGCCTAACCCGCATCCTAAACCTAACCGTAACCCTAACCATAATCTTTACCCGTACCCTAACCCTAAACCATAACCTAACACTGACCCTAACATTAACCGTAACCCTAACCTGTACCATAACCCTAAAAATAACCTGTACCGTAACCCCAACCCTAACCCTAATCCTAACCATGACCCTAAACGTAACCCTAACCCGTATCCAAACCCTAACCATAACACGTAGCATAACCCTAACCCTAACCCTAACCCTTGCCATAACCCGTACCGAAACGGTAAACCTAAACCGTACCATAACACTAACCCAAACCAGTACTCTAACCCTAAGCCTAACCATAACCATAACCCGCACCCAAACTTAACCCTAACCCTAACCCAAACCATAATCCTTAACCGTAACCTAACCCTAACCCATACCGTAACCCTAACCCTAACCTTAACCGTAACCCTAACCAATACCCTAAACCCAAAAGTAACCCATACCCTAACCCCAACCCTAACCCTAACCCGTACCCTAACACTAACTCTAACCCTAACCCTGACCCTAAACCTAACCCTAACCCTTACACTAATCCTTACCCTAACCCTAACCCGCACCCAAACCTAACCCCAACCCGAACCCTAACCCTAATACGTGACCTAAACCTAACCATAACCCTAAACTTAAACCGTACGCTAACCCTATCCCGTACCCGAAACCTAACCCTAACCCGTATCCTAACCCTAAACCTAAACCTAAGCCTAAACTGTACATTAACCCCAAAACTAACCCTAACACTAACCCTACCCCATACTCTAACCCTAACCCTAATCCTAACACTAATCCTACACTGTACTCTAACTCTAAACCAACCATAACCCTAACCCGTACCCTAACCCTAACCCTAACCCTAACCCGTACTCTAACCCTAACCCTAACGCTAACCCTAACAGTACGCTAACCGTAACCCTAACCCTCACCCTAACCCTAACCCGTACTGTAACCCTAACCGGTACCATAACCCTAACCCTAACCCGTACCCTAAACCTAACCCTAACTCGTACCCTAACCCTAACCGTAACCATGACCATAACCCTAACCCTAACCGTTACCCTAACCCTAACCCGTACTTTAAACCTAACCCTAACCCTAACCCGTACCCTAAACCTAACCCTAACCTTAACTCGTACCCTAAACCTACCCTAACCCTGACAATAACCCTAACCCTAAACCATACCCTAAGCATAACCCATACCCTAACCCTAAACCTAAACCTAACCCTAACCCTAACCCGAACCCTAAACGTAACACTCACCCTCCACCTAACCCGTACCCAAACCTATCCCGTACCCTAACCCTAAACCTAACACATACGCAAACCCTAACAGTAACCCTAACCCATAACCTAGCGCTAACCCTAGCCCTAACCCTAACCCGGACCCTAAACCTAACCCTAACCCTGACCCTAACACTATCCCTATCCCTTACCTAACCCTAAACCGTACACGAACCCTAACCCTAAACCTAACCCATTCCCTAACACTAAACGTAACCCTAGCCCATACCCAAACCCTAACCCGAACCTTAACCCTAACCCGTACCCAAACCCTACCTGTAGCCTACTCCTAACTCTAACCCTAACCCCTAACCCTAAGCCTAACCCTAACCCTTACCCGAACCCGTACCCAAACGGTAAACCTAACCCGTACCCTAACACTAACCAAACCCGAACTCTAACCCTAAACCTAACCCAAACCAGCACCCTTAACCCTAACCCTAAACCAAACCATAACCCTTAACCGTAAACTAACCCTAACCCATACCCTAAACCTAACACTAACCTTAAACGTAACCCCAACCCGTAACATAAACCTAAAACTAACCAATACCCTAACCCCAACCCTAATCCTAACCCGTACCCTAACACTAAACCTAACCCTAAACCTGACCCTAAACCTAAACCTAACACTTACACTAACCCTAACCCTAACCCTAACCCGCACCCTAAACCTAACCCTAACCCGTACCATAAACCTAACCCATAACCTAAACCTAACCCCAACCCTAAACTTAACCCGTAGGCTAACCCTATCCCGTACCCTAAACCTAACCCTAACCCGTAAACTAACCCTAAACCTAACCCTAAGCCTAACCCGTACATTATCTCTAACCCTAACCCTAACACTAACCCTATACCGTACTCGAACCCTAACCCTAACCCTAACCATAAACATAACCCTAACCTGTACCCTAAACCTAACCCTAACCCTAACACTAACCCTAACCCATACTCTAACCCTAACCCTAACCCTAACACTAACCCTACCCCGTACCCTAACATTAACCCTAACCCTAACCCGTACCCTAACCCTAACCCATTCCCTAACCCTAACCCTAAACTTAACCGTAACCATGACCCGTACACTAAACCTAAAATTAACCCGTACCCTAACCCCAAAAACCCTAACCTGTACCCTAACCCTAACCCTAACCCTACCCACACCAAACCTAACCCTAACCCGTAACCTAAGCCTAACCCTAACCCTAAAATTAAAACGTACGTTAACCCTATCCCGTACTCTAAACCTAACCATAACCCGTAACCTAACCCTAAACCTAACCCTAAGCCTAACCCGTACATTAACCCTAACCCTAACACTAACACTAACCATACCCCGTACTCTAACCCTAACCCTAACTTTAACCCTAACCCGTACCCTAACCCTAACCCTAACCCTAACCCTAACCCTAACACTAACCCTACCCCGTACTCTAACCCTAACACAAACCCTAACCCTAAACCGTACCCTAACCCTAACGCTAAACCTAACTCTAACCCTAACCCTAACCCTAACCCTAACCCTAACCGTACTCTAACCGTTACACTAACCCTCACCCTAACAATAACTGTACTGTAACCCTAACCCGTACCATAACCCGAACCCTAACCCTAAACTTAATCGTAACACTGACCCGTACCCTAACCCTATAACTAACCCGTACCCTAACCCCAACCCTAACCCTAACATGTACCCTAACCCTATCCCTAATGCTAACCCTAACCCTAAACATAAACCTCACCCGTACCCTATCCCTAACCCTAACCCTCACCTAAACCTAACCCTAACCCGTACCCTAACCCTAACCCGTAACCTAAACCTAACCCTAACCCTAAACTTAACCCCTACGCTAAACCTATCCTGTACCCTAAACCTAACCCTAACCCGTACCCTAACCCTAACCCTAACACTAACCCTATCCATACACTAACCCTAACCCTAATCCTAACACTAACCCTAACCCGTACCCTAACACTAACCCTAACCCTAACCCTGACCCTAAACCTAACCCTAACCCTTACACTAATCCTAACCCTAACCCTAACCCGCACCCAAAACCGAACCCTAACCTGAACCCTAACCCTAACCTGTGACCTAAACCTAACCATAACCCTAAACTTAACCCGTACGCTAACCCTATCCCGTACCCGAAACCTAACCCTAACCCGTATCCTAACCCTAAACCTATCCCTAAGCTTAAATCATACATTAACCCCAAACCTAACCCTAACACGAACCCTACCCCGTACTCTAACCCTATCCCTAACCCTAACACTAATCATACACCGTACTCTAACCCTAACCCTAACCCTAACCGTACTCTATCCGTAACCCTAACCCTCATCCTAACCCTAACCCGTACTGTAACCCTAACCGGTACCATAACCCTAACCCTAACCCGTACCCTAAACCTAACCCTAACTCGTACCCTAAACCTAACCCTAACCCTAACTCGTACCCTAAACCTACCCTAACCGTGACCCTGCCCCTAACCTTAACCCATACCCTAAGCATAACCCATACCGTAACCCTAAACCTAAACCTAAACCTAACCCTAACCCGAACCCTAAACGTATCCCTACCCCTCTACCTAACCCGTACCCAAACCTATTTCGAACCCTAACCCTAACCCTAACAGGTACGGAAACCATAACAGTAACCCTACCCCATACCCTAGCGCTAACCCTAACCCTAACCCTAACCCGGACCCTAAACCTAACCCTAACCCTGACCCTAAAACTAACCCTATCCCGTACCTTAACCCTAAACCATACACAAACCCTAACCCTAAACCTAACCCATACCCTAACGCTAAACGTAAACCTAGCCCGTACCCAAACCCTAACCCGAACTTTAACGTTAACCCTAACCCGTACCATAACCCTACCCGTAGCCTAATCCTAACTCTAACACTAACCCCTAACCCTAAGCCTAACCCTAACCCTTACCCAAACACGTACCCAAATGGTAAACCTAACCCGTACCCTAACACTAACCCAAACCCGTATTCCTACCCTAACCATAACCCTAACCCTAACCAGCACCCTAAACTTAACCCTAACCCTAACCCAAACCATAACCCTTAGCCGTAACCTAACCCTAACCCATAATTTAACCCTAACCCTAACCTTAAACATAACCCTAATCAATACCTAAACCCTAAACCTAACCCATACCCTAACCCCCACCTTAACGCTAAGCCGTACCCTAACACTAACTCTAACCCTAACCTTGACCCTAAACCTAACCATAACCCTTACACTAACCCTAAACGGTAACCTAAACCGACCCCCAACCCTAAACTTAATCGTTCGCTAACCCTATCCCGTACCCTAAACCTAACCCTAACCCGTGACCTAAACCTAACCATAACCCTAAACTTAACCCGTACGCTACCCTATCCCGTACCCGAAACCTAACCCTAACCCGTATCCTAACCCTAAACCTATCCCTAAGCCTAAACCGTACATTAACCCCAAACCTAACCCTAACACTAACCCTACCCCGTATTCTAACTCTAACCCTAACCCTAACCCTAACCCATACTCTTAACCTATCCCTAACCAACTCGTACCCTAACCCTAACCCTAACCCTAAACCTGACCCTAACCCTAACCCTAACCCGTACCCTAAAACTAACCCATACACTAAACCTAAACATAAACCTAACCCTAACGCTAAACCGTACCCTAAACCTAACCCTAACCTTAAACCGTAACCCTAACTCTAACCCTAACCCTAAACCCGTACTCTAACCCTTGACCTAACCCATACCCAACCTTATCCCGTACCCTAACCCTAATGCTAACCCGTACCCAAACCCTAACAGTAACCCTACCCATACACTAGCGCTAACCCTAACCCTAACCCTAAGACTAACCCGCACCCTAAACCTAAACCTAACCCTAACCCTAACCATAAAACTTACACATATCCTAACCCTAACCCATACCCTAACACTAACCATAACCTTAACCGTAACCCTAACCCGTACCCTAACCCTAAAACTAACCTTAAACCGTAACCCTAACTCTAACCCTAACCCTAAACCCGTACTCTAACCCTTGACCTAACCCATACCCAACCTTATCCCGTACCCTAACCCTAATGCTAACCCGTACCCAAACCCTAACAGTAACCCTACCCATACACTAGCGCTAACCCTAACCCTAACCCTAAGACTAACCCGCACCCTAAACCTAAACCTAACCCTAACCCTAACCATAAACCTTACACATATCCTAACCCTAACCCATACCCTAACACTAACCCTAACCTTAACCGTAACCCTAACCTGTACCCTAACCCTAAAACTAACCCGTACCCTAACCCCAACCCTAACCCTAACCCGTACCATAACCCTATCCCTAACCCTAACACTGACCCTAAACCTAACCCTAACCTGTACCCTAACCCTAACCTGCACCTAAACTTAACCCTACCCCGTACCCTAACTCAAACCCCTAACCTATACCTAACCCTAACCGTAAACTTAACCCGTACACTAACCCTATCCCGTACCCTAACCCTAACCCTAACCCTATCCGTACACTAACCCTAACCCTAAACCTAACACTAACTCTAACCCGTATTTTAACCGTAACCCTAACCCTAAACCTAACCTTAACCCGTACTCTAACCCTATCCCATACCCTAAAACTAACCCTTACCCTAACCCTAAACCTAACCCGTACTTTAACCCTAAACATAACTCTAACCCGTCCCAAAACCCTAACCCTAACATGTACCCTAACCCTAAAGCTAACCCTAACACTTTCCCTAACCCGTACCGAAATGGTAAAACTAACCCATACCCTAAGACTAACCCAAACCCGTACTCTAACCCTAACCCTTACCCTAACCCTAACCCTACCCCGTACTCTAACCCTAACCCTAACCCGTACCCTAACCCTAACCCTAACCCTAACACTAACCCTAACCCGTACTCTAACCCTAACCCTAACCCTAACACTAACCCTACCCCGTACTCTAACACAAACCCTAACTCTAAACCGGACCCTAACCCTAACCCTAACCCGTACTCTAACCCTAACCTTAACCCTAACCATAACCGTATTCTAACCCTAACCCTAACCCTCACACTAACAGTAACCCGTACTGTAACACTAACCCGTACCATAACCCTAACCCTAACCCTCACACTAACACTAACCCGTACTGTAACACTAACCCATACCATAACCCTAACCCTAACCCGTACCCTAACCCTAACCCTAATTCGTACCCTAACCCTAACCCTGACCCTAAACCTAACCCTAACCCGGACCCTAATCCTAACCCTAACCTTAACCCTCACCTAAACCTGACCCTAACCCGTTTCCTAACCCTAACGCGAACCTAAACCTAACCCTAAACCGTACCCTAACCCTAACCCATAACCTAAACCTAACCCTAACCCTAAACTTAACCCGTACACTAAACCTATCCCGTACCCTAAACCTAACCCTAACCCGTTCCCTAACCCTAACCCTAACCCTACACTATCCATACACTAACCCTAAACCTAACACAAACACTAACCCTAACCGGTACTCTAACCCTAACCCTAAACCTAAACCTAACCCTAACCCGTACTCTAACCCTAACCCGGACCCTAAAACTAACCCTAACCCTAACACTATCCCTAATCCGTAACCTAACCGTAAACATAACCCTAACCCGTCCCCAAACCCTAACACTAACACGTACCCTAACACTAACCCTAACCCTTACCCTAACCCATACCCAAAAGGTAAACCTATCTTGTACCCTAACACTAACCCAAACCCGTACTCTAACCCTAACCCTAACCCTAACTCTAATCCTACCCGTACTCTAACACTAAAACTAACCCTAACCCTAACCTGTACCCTAACCCTAAACCTAACCCTAAACCTACCCTAACACTAACCGTACCCCGTACTCTAACCCTAACCCTAACTCGAACCCTAACACTAACCCTAACACTAACCCTAACACTAACCCTAACCTGTACTCTAACCCTAACCCTAACCCTAACCGTATTCTAACCCTAACCCTAAACCTCACACTAACCCTAACCCGTACTGTAAACCTACCCCGTACCATAAACCTAACCCTAACCAGTACACTCACCCTAACCCTATTTTGTAACCTAAACCTAACCCTAACCCTGACCCTAACCCTAACCCTAACCCGTACCCTAAACCTAAACCGTACCCTAACCCTAAACCTAACCCGTACCCTAAACCTAACCCTATCCCGTACCCTAACACTAATCCATAACCTAAACCTAACCCTAACCTTAAATTAAACCCGTACACTAACTTTATCCCGTACCCTAAACCTAACCCTAACCCGTACCCTAACCCGTACCCTAACCCTAACCCTATCCGTACACCTACCCTAATGCTAACCCTAACACTAACCCTAACCCGTACTCTAACCCTAACCCTAACCCTAAACCTAACCCTAACCCATACTCTAACCCTAACCCGTACCCTAACACTAACCCTTACCCTAACCCTAAACCTAACACGTACCCTAACCCTAAACGTAACCCTAACCAGTACCCAAACCCTAACCCTAACACGTACCCTAACCCTAACGCTAACCCGAACCCGCACAATAAACCTAACCCTAACTGTAGACCTAACACGTACACTAAACCTATCCCGTACCAGATCCTTAAACCTAATCCGTACCGTAACCCTAAAAATAAGCCTAACCCTAAACCTAAACCTAACCGTAACCCATACACTAACCCTAACCCGAACCCTAACTCGTACCCTAACCCTACCCGAAGCCCAACCCTAACTCTAACGCTAACCCCTAACCCTAAACCTAACCCTAAACCTTACCCTAAGCCGTACCAAAACGGTAAACCTAACCCGTACCCTAACTCTAACCCAAACCCGTACTCTAACCCTAACCCTAACCCTAACCCGCACACTAAACCGAACCCTAACACTAGGCCTAACATGTACACTAACCCTATCCCATACCGGAACCTTAAACCAAACCGTATCATAACCCTAACAATAAGCCTAACACTAAACCTAACCCTAACCCTATCCCGTACCCTAAACCTTATATGTACCCTAACCCTAAACCTAACCCTAACCCGTACCCTAAACCTAACACTAACCCGTACCCTAACCCTAAACCTACCCTAAACCTGACCCTAACCCTAACACTAACCCTAACCCGTACTCTAACCCTAACCCTATCCCTAAACGTAACCTAATCCTAACCCTTACCCTCACCCTAACTCGAACCCGTACTGTAACCCTAACCCGTACCATAACCCTGAACCTAATGCGTACTCTTACCCTAACCCTAATTCATACCCTAACCCTAAGCCTAACCCTGACCCTAACCCTAACCCTAACCCGTACCCTAAACCTAACCTGTACCCTAACCCTAACCCTAACCTAACTCACACCCTAAACTTAACCCTAACCCTAACCCAAACCATAACCCTTAACCGTAACTTAACCCTAACCCATAACCTAACCCTAACCTTAACCATAATCCCTACCTGTACCCTAAACCTAAAACTAACCCGTACCCTAACCGCAACCCTAACCCGTACCCTAACACTAACCCTAAACCTAAACCAGACCCTAAACCTAACCCTAACAGTTACACTAACCCTAACCCTAACCCACACCCTAAACCTAACCCCAACCTGAACCCTAACCCTAACCCGTAACCTAAACCTAAACCTAACCCTATACTTAACCCGTACGCAAACCCTATCCTGTACCCTAAACCTAAACATAACCCGTATCCTAACCCTAAACATAACCCTAAGCCTAACCCGTACATTAACCCTAACCCTAACACTAACACTAACCCTACCCCGTACTCTAACACTAACCCTAACCCTAAACCGTACCCTAAACCTAAACCTAACCCTAACCCTAACCCTAACCGTACTCTAACCCTAAACCTAACCCTCACCCTAACCCTAACCCGTACTCTAACCCTAACCCGTACCATAACCCTAACCCAAACCCGTACCCTAACCCTAACCCTAATTCGTACCCTAACCCTAACCCTAACCCTGACCCTAAACCTAACTCTAACCCGTACCCTAATCCTAACCCATACGCTAACCCTCACCTAAACCTGACCCTAACCCGTACCCTAACCCTAACGTGCACCTAAACCTAACTCTAACCCGTACCCTAACCCTAACCCATCACCTCAACCTAACCCTAACCCTAAACTTAACCCGTACATAACTCTATCCCGTACCCTAAACCTAACCCTAACCCGTACCCTAACCCTAACCCTAACCCTAACACTATCCGTACACTAAACCTAACCCTAACACTAACACTAACCCTCACCGGTACTCTAACCCTAACCCTAAACCTAAACCTAACCCTAACCCGTACCCCAACCCTATCCCGTACCCTAACACTAACATTTACCCTAACCCTAAACCTAACCCGTACCCTAACCCTAAACATAACCCTAAACCGTCCCCAAACCCAAACCCTAACACGTACCCTAACACTAACCCTAACCCTTACCCCTAACCCGTACCCATACGGTAAACCTAACTTGTACCCTAACACTAACCCAAACCCGTACTCTAACCCTAACCCTAACCCTAACACTAACCCTACCCCATACTCTAACACTAACCCTAACCCTAACCCTAACCCGTACCGTAACCCTAAACCTAACTCTAATCCTAACCCTAACACTAACCCTACCCCGTACTCTAACCCTAACCCTTACCCGTACCCTACACTAACCCTAACCCTAACCCTAAAACTAACCCTAACCTGTACTCTAACCCTAACCCTAACCCTATCCCTAACCCCTACCCGTACCCTAACCCTAACCCTAAACCTAACCCTAACACTAACCCTATCCCGTACTCTAACCCTAACCCTAACCCTAACCCTAACCGTACGCTAACCCGTACCCTAAACCTCACCCTAACCCTAACACGTACCCTAACAATAACCCTAACCCTGTCCCTAACCCTAACACTAACCCGTACCCTAAACCTAACCCATACCCTCAACCTAACCCTAAACCTAACCCTAACCTTATCCCGTACCCTAAACCTAAACCTAACCCTTGTCCTAACCCGTAACCAACCCTACCCCGTACACTAACCCTAACCATAACCCGTACCCAAACCCTAAGAGTAACCCTAACCCATACCCTAGTGCTAACCCTAACCCTAACCCTAAGCCTAACCCGCACCCTAAACCTAAACCTAACCGTAACCCTAACCATAACCCTTACCCATACCCTAACCCTAAACCATAACCTAACACTGACCCTAACATTAACCGTAACCCTAACCCGTACCGTAACCCTAAAAATAACCTGTACCGTAACCACAACCCTAACCCTAATCCTAACCCTGATCCTAAACGTAACCCTAAACTGTATCCAAACCCTAACCATAACACGTACCCTAACCCTAACACTATACCTTGCCCTAAACCGTACGCAAATGGTAAACCTAAACCGTACCCTAACATTAACCCAAACCAGTACTCTAACCCTAACCCTAACCATAACCATAACCCGCTCCCTAAACTTAACAGTAACCCTAACCCTAACCATAACCCTTAACCGTAACCTAACCCTAACCCATACCCTAACCCTAACCCTAACCTTAACCGTAACCCTAACCCATAGCTTAACCCCAAAACTAACCCGTACCCTAACCCCAACCCTAACCCTAACCCGTACCCTAACACTAACCTTAACCCTAACCCTGACCCTAAACCTAACCCTAACCATTACACTAATCCTAACCCTAACCCTAACTCACACCCAAAACCTAACCCGAACCCGAACCCTAACCCTAACCTGTGACCTAAACCTAACCATAACCCAAAACTTAACCCGTACGCTAACCCTATCCGATGCCCGAAACCTAACCCTAAACCGTATCCTAACCCTAAACCTAACCCTAAGCCTAAAGCGTACATTAACCCCAACCTAACCCTAACATTAACCCTACCCCGTACTCTAACCCTAACCCTAACCCTAACACTAAACCTACCACGTACTCTGACCCTAACCCTAACCCTAAACCTAACCGTACTCTAACCCTAACCCTAACCCTCACCCTAACCCAACCCGTACTGTAACCCTAACCCGTCCTATAACCCTGACCCTAACCTGTACCCTAACCCTAACCCTAACCATAACCATAACCCTAACCCTAACCGGTACCCTAAACCTAACCCGTACTTTAAACCTAAACCTAACCCTAAACCGTACCCTAATCCTAACCCTAAACCTAACTCGTACCCTAAACCTACCCTAACCCTGACCATAACCCTAACCCTAACCCATACCCTAAGCCTTACCCATACCCTAACACTAAACCTGAACCTAACTCTAACCCTAAACCCTAAACGTAACCCTAACCCTCTACATAACCCGTACCCAAACCTATCCCATACCCTAACTTTAACCCTAACCCGTACGCAAACCCTAACAGTAACACTAACCCATACTCTAGCGCTAACCCTAACCCTAACCCTAACCCAGCCCTAAACCAAACCCTAACCCTGACCCTAACACTAACCCTATCCCGTACCCTAACCCTAAACCATACACGAAACCTAACACTAAACCTAACCCATACCCTAACGCTAAACGTAACCTTAGCCCATACCCAAACCCTAACCCAAACCTTAACCCTAACCCTAACCCATACCCTAACCCTACCCGTATCCTAATCCTAACTCTAACCCTAACCCCTAACCCTAAGCCTAACCCTAACCCTTACCCGAACCCATAACCAAACGGTAAACCTTACCCGAAACCCTAACAGTAACCCAGACCCGTAAACTAACCCTAACCATAACCCTAACCCTAACCCTAACCCGCACCCTAAACTTAACCCTAACTCTAACCCAAACGATAACCCTTAACCGTAACCTAACCCTAACCCATAACCTAACCCTAACCCTAACCTTAACCATAACCCTAATCCGTACCCAAACCCTAAAACTAACCCATACCCTAAACCATACCCTAACGCTAACCCATACCCTAACACTAAACCTAACCCTAACCCTGACGCTAAACCTAACCCTAACCCTTACACTAACCCTAACCTTAACACAACCCGCACCCTAAAACTAACCCTAACCCGTACCCTAACCCTAAACCGTAACCTAAACCGAACCCTAATCCTATACTTAACCCGGTCGCTAACCCTATCCCATACCCTAAACCTAACCCTAACCCGTATCCTAACCCTAACTTAACCCTAAGCCTAACCCGTACATTAAAACTTACCCTAACCCTAACACTAACCATACCCCGCACTCTAAACCTAACCCTAACCCTAACCCGTACCCTTAACCTATCCCTAACCCTAACTCGTACCCTAACCCTAACCCTAAACCTGACCCTAACCCTAACCGTACCCTAAAACTAACCCGTACCCTAACCCTAACCATAAACCTAACCCTAACCCTATCCCGTACCCTAAACCTAACCCTAACCCTTGACCTAACCCGTACCCAAACTTATCCCGTACCCTAATCCTAACCCTAACCCGTACCCAAACCCTAACAGTAACCCTAACCCATACCCTAGAGCTAACCCTAACCCTAACCCTAAGACTAACCCGCATCCTAAACCGAAACCTAACCCTAACCCTAACAATGAACCTTACCCGTACCCTAAACCTAACCCATAACCTAACAAAACCCTAAACTTAACCGTAACCCTAACCTGTAACCTAACCCTAAAACTAACCCATACCCTAACCCCAACCCTAACTCTAAACCGTAACATAACCCTATCCCTAACCCTAACACTGACCCTAAACCTAACCCTAACCCGTACCCTAACCATAACCCGCACCTAAACCTAACCCTACCCCTTACCCTAACTCTAACCCAAACCTAAACCAAACCCTAACCATAAACTTAACCCGTACACTAACCCTATCCCGTACCCTAACCCTAACCCTAACCCTATCCGTACACTAACCCTAAAACTAAACCTCACACAAATTCTAACCCGTATTTTAACCCTAACCCTAACCCTAAACCTAACTTAACCCGTACTCTAACCCTCTCCCGTACCTTAACACTAACCCTTACCCTAACCCTAAACCTAACCCGTACTTTAACCCTAAACGTAACTCTAACCCATCCCCAAACCCTAACCCTAACATGTACCCTGACCCTAACCCTAACCCTAACACTTTCCCTAACCCGTACCCAAATTGTAAAACTAACTCGTACCCTAAAACTAACCCAAACCCGTACTCTAACCCTAACCCTAACCCTAACACTAAACCTACCCCGTACTCTAACACAAACCCTAACCCTAACCCGTACCCTAACCCTAACCCTAACCCTAACCCTAAAACTAACCCTAACCCGTACTCTAACCCTAACCTTAACCCTAACCATAACTGTATTCTAACCCTAACCCTAACCCTCACACTAACAGTAACCCGTACTGTAACACTAACCCGTACCATAAACCTAACCCTAACCCTCACACTAACACTAACCCGTACTGTAACACTAACCCGTACCATAACCCTAACCCTAACCCGTACCCTAACCCTAACCCTAATTCGTACCCTAACCCTAACCCTGACCCTAAACCTAACCCTAACCCGGACCCTAATCCTAACCCTAACCATAACCCTCACCTAAACCTGACCCTAACCCGTACCCTAACCCTAATGCGCACCTAAACCTAACCCTAAACCGTACCCTAACCCTAACCCATAACCTAAACCTAACCCTAACCCTAAACTTAACCCGTACACTAAACCTATCCCGTACCCTAAACCTAACCCTAACCCGTTCCCTAACCCTAACCCTAACCCTAACACTATCCGTACTAACCCTAAACCTAACACAAACACTAACCCTAACCGGTACTCTAACCCTAACCCTAAACCTAAACCTAACCCTAACCCGTACTCTAACCCTAACCCGGACCCTAACAATAACCCTAAACCTAACACTATCCCTAACCCGTACCCTAACCCTAAAAGTAACCCTAACCCGTCCCCAAACACTAACCCTAACACGTACCTTAACACTAACCCTAACCCTTACCCTAACCCATACCCAAACGGTAAACCTATCTTGTACCCTAACACTAACCCAAACCCGTACTCTAACCCTAACCTTAACCCTAACTCTAACCCTACCCGTACTCTAACACTAACCGTAACCCTAACCCTAACCCGTACCCTAACCCTAAACCTAACCCTAAACCTACCCTAACACTAACCCTACCCCATACTCTAACCCTAACCCTAACCCGTACCCTAACCCTAAACCTAACCCTAACCCTAACCCTAACACTATCCCTAACCTGTACTCTAACCCTAACCCTAACCCTAACCCTAACCCTAACCCTAACCCTAACCGTATACTAACCCTAACCCTAAACCTCACACTAACCCTAACCCGTTCTGTAAACCTACCCCGTACCATAAACCTAACCCTAACCAGTACACTCACCCTAAACCTATTTTGTACCCTAAACCTAACCCTAACCCTGACCCTAACCCTAACCCTAACCCGTACCCTAAACCTAACCCGTACCCTAACCCTAACCCTAACCCGTACCCTAATACTAACCCTAACCCTAAACCTGACCCTAACCCTAAACCTAACCCGTATCCTAAGCCTAACCGATACCCTAATCCTAACCCTAACCCTAACCCTAACACTAACCCTACCCTGTACTATAAACCTAACCATAACCCTAACACTAACCCATACCCGTACCCTAACCCTAACACTAACACTAACCCTATCCCGTACTCTAACCCTAACCCTAAACCTTACCCTAACCGTACACTAACTCGTACCCTAAACCTCACCCTAACCCTAACTCGTACCCTAACACTAACCCTAAACCTGACCCTAACCCTAAACCTAACCCGTACCCTAACCCTAAACCTAACCCTAACACTAACCCTACCCCGTACTCTAAACCTAACACAAACCCTAACCCTGACCCGTACCCTAACCCTAACCCTAACCCTAACCCTAACCCTAACCCTAACACTAACCCTAACCCGTTCTCTAACCCTAACCCTAACCCTAACCCTAACGCTAACCGTACTCTAACCCTAAAACTAACCCTCACCATAACCCTAACCGTAATGTAACCCTAACCCGTCAATAACCCTAACCCTAACCCGTACCCTAAACCTAAGCCTAACCCTAAACTTAACCCGTACGCTAACCCTATCACGTACCCTCAACCTAACCCTAACCCGTACCCTATCCCTAACCCTAACCCTAACCCTATCCATACTCTAACCCTAACCCTAACCCTAACCCTAACCCTAACACTAACCCTAACCCGTACTCTAACACTAACCCTAAACCTAAACGTAACCCTAAACCTTATGCTCACCCTAACCCGTAACCTAACACTAACCCTAAACCTAACACTATCCCTAACCCGTACTCTAACCCTAAACCTAAACCTAACTCTAACCCTAACCCGTACTATAACCCTAAACCTAACCCTAACCCTAAACCTAACCTTAACTCATACTCTAACCCTATCCCGTAGCCTAACACTAACTCTAACCCTAACCCCTAATCCTAACCCTAACCCTATTCTTTACCCTATCCCGTACCCAAATGGTACACATAACCCGTACCATAACACTAACCCAACCCGAACTCTAACCCTAACCATAACCCTAACCCTATCCTTAAACCGCACCCTAAACTTAACCCTAACCCTAACCCTAAACTTAACCGTTAACCGTACCCTAACCCTAACCCACACCCTAACCCTAACCCTAACTTTAACCGTAACCTTAAACCGTAACCTAACCCTAAAACTAACCCGTACCCTAACCCCAACCCTAACCCTAACCCATACCCTAACACTAACCCTAACACTAACCCTGACCCTAAACTTAACCCTAACCCGTACACTAACACTAACACTAACCCTACCCGCACCCTAAACCTAACCATAACCCGTACCCTAACCCTAACCCGTAACCTAAACCTAACCCTAAACCTAAACTTATCCCGTACGCTAACCCTATCCCATACCCTAAACCTAACCCTAACCCGTAACCTAACCCTAAACCTAACCCTAAGCCTAACCCATACATTAACCCTAACCCTAATCCTAACACTAAACCTACCTCGTAATCTAACCCTAACCCTAAACCTAACCCGTACCCTAACCCTAACCCTAAACCTTTCTCTAACCCTAACACTAACCCTAACCCTTACTCTACCATAACCCTAACCTTTACCTTAACTGTACTCAAACTCTACCCTAACCCTCACCCTAAACCTAAACCGTACTGTAACCCAAACCTGTAACGTAACCCTAACTCTAACCCGTACCCTAACCCTAACCCTAACTCATAGCCTAACACTAAACCTGACCCTAACCCTCACCCGTACCCTAAACCTAACCCGTACCCTAACCCTAAACCTAACCCTAAGCGTACCCTAAACCTAACCCTAACCCTGACCCTAACCCTAACCCGTACCCTAAACCTAACCCATACCCTAAACATAATCCTAAACCTAACCCTAACCGTACCCTAAACCTAACCCTAACCCTTGACCTAACCCATACCCAACGCTATCTCGTACCCTAACCCTAACCCTAACCCGTACCCAAACCCTAACAGTAACCCTAACCCATTCCCTAGCGCTAACCCTAACCCTAAACCTAATCCTAACCCGCACCCTAAACCTAAACCTAACTCTAACCCTAACCATAACCCTTACCCTTACCCTAACCCTAACCCATACCCTAACACTAACCCTAATCTTAACCGTAACCCTAACCCATACCCTAACCCTAAAACTAAACCGTACCCTAACCCCAACCCTAACCCTAACCCGCACCTAAAACTAACCCTAACCCATACCCTAAACGTAACCCTTAACCTAAACCTAACCCTCTCCCTAAACTTAACCTGAACACTAAACCTATCCCGTACCCTAAACCTAACCCAAACCCGTACACTAACCCTAACCCTAACCCTAACAATATCCATACACTAACCCTAACCCTAACAAAACCCTAACCCATACTCTAACACTAAACCTAACACTAAACCTAACCCTAACCTGTAATCTAACCCTAAACTATACCCTAACACTAACCCTTACCCTAACCCTAAACCTAACCCTTACCCTAACCCTAAACATAACCCTAACCCGTACCCAAACCCTAAACCTAACACGTACCCTAACCCTAACCCTAACCCGCACACTAAACCTAACCCTAACCCTAGACCTAACACGTACACTAACCCTATCCCTTACCGTAACCTTAACTTTAACCCGTACCGTAACCCTAAAACTAACCCTAACCCTAACCCTAACCTTAACCCTTACACTAACCCTAACCCGTATTCTAACTCTAACCCTAACACTAACCATACTCTAACCCTAACCCTAACCCTCACCCTAACCCTAAACCATACTTTAACCCTAACCCATACCATACCCCTAACCCTAAACCATACCCTAACCCTAACCCTAACTCGTACCCTAACCCTAACCCTAATCCTGACCCTAAACCTAACCATAACCTGTACCCTAAACCTAACCCGTACTTTAACACTAACACTAACCCTAAACCGTACACTAAACTTAACCGTAACACTAAGTCGTACCCTAAACCTAACCCTAATCCTGACCCTAAACCTAACCCTAACCCGTACCCTAAGCCTAACCCATACCCTAACCCTAATCCTAAACCTAACCCTAACCTTAACCAGTACCCTAAACCTAACCCTAACCCTTGACCTAACCCATACCCAAACCTATCCCGTAACCTAACCCTAACCCTAACCCGTACCCAAACCCTAACTGTAACCCTAAACCATACCCTAGCGCTAACACTAACCCTAACCCTAACTCTAACCATTACCCGTACCCTAACCCTAACCCATACCCTAACCCTAGCCCTAAACTTAACCGTAACCCTGACCAGTACCCTAAACCTAAAATTAACCCGTACCCTAACCCCAACCCTAACCCTAACCTGTACCCTAACCCTAATCCTAACTCTAACCCACACCCTAAACCTAACCCTAACCCATAACTTAAGCCTAACCCTAACCCTAAACTTAACCCGTACGCTATCCCTATCCCGTACCCTTAACCTAACCCTAACACGTAACCTAACCCTAAACCTAAACCTAAGCCTAACCCATACATTAACCCTAACCCTAACACTAACACTAACCCTACACTGTACTCTAACCCTAACCCTAACTCTAACCCTAACCCGTACCCTAACCATAACCCTAAACCTAACCCTAACCCTAACACTAACCCTACCCTGAACTCTAAACCTAACACAAACCCTAACACTAACCCGTACCCTACCCTAACCCTAACCTTAACCCTAACACTAACCCTAACCCGTACTCTAACCCTAACACAAACCCTAACCCTAACCCGTACCCTATCCTAACCCTAACCCTAACCCTAACACTAACCCTAACCCGAACCCTAACCCTTACCCTAACCCTAACCCTAACCCTAACCCTAACCCTAACCGTACTCTAACCCTAAACCTAATCCTCACCCTAACCCTAACCCGTAATGTAAACCTAACCCGTATCATAACCCTAACCATAACCCTATACTTAACCGAAACCCTGACCCGTACCCTAACCCTAAAACTAACACGTACCCTAACCCCAACCCTAACCCTAAACTGTACCCTAACCCTAACCCGTAACTTAAACCTAACCCTAACCCGAAACTTAACCTGTACGCTAACCCTATCCCGTACCCTAAACCTAACCCTAAACTTTACCCTAAACCTAACCCTAACCCTAACCCTATCCGTACTCTAACCTTAACCATAACCCTAAACCTAACACTAACCCCTAACCCGTACTCAAAAGGTAAAAGTAACCGGTACCCTAACACTAACCCAAACCCGTACTCTAACCCTAACCATAACCCTAACCCTAACCCTAACCCTAAACAGCACCCTAAACTTAACCCTAACCCTAACCATAACCCTTAACCGTACCTAACCCTAACCCTAACTCGTACCCTAACCCTAACACTGACCCTAACCCGTACCCTTACCCTAACCCTAACCCGTACCCTAACCCATACCCTAACCCTAACCCTATCCGTACTCTAACCCTAACCCTAACCCTATCCCGTACTCTAAACCTAACCCTAACTCTAACCCTAACCCGTACCCTAACCCTAAACCTAACCCTAACACTAACACTACCCCGTACTCAAACCCTAACCCTAACACTAACCGTATCCCGAACCCGTACCCTAAACCTCACTCTAACCCTACCTCGTTCCCTAAACCTAACCCTAACCCTGACCCTGACCCTAACCCTAACCTGTACCCTAAACCTAACCCATACCCTAACCCTAAACCTAACCTAACCCTAACCCTATCCCGTACCCTAAACCTAACCCTAACCCTTGTCCTAACCCGTACCCAACCCTATCCCGTATCCTAACTCTAACCCTAACCCGTACCCAAACCCTAAGAGTAACCCTAACCCATACCCTAGCGCTAAACCTAAACCTAACCCTAAGCTTAACCCGCACACTAATCCTAAACCTAACCATAACCCTAACCATAACCCTTACCCGTACCCTAACCCTAACCCAAAACCTAACACTAACCCTAACCTTAACCGTAACCCTAACCCGTACCCTAACCCTAAAACTAACCCGTACCGTAACCCCAACCCTAACCCTAACCCGTACCATAACCCTATCCCTAAACCTAACCCTGACCCTAAACCTAACCCTAACCCGTACCCTAAGCCTAACCCGCACCTAAACCTAACCCTAATCCGTACCCTTACCCTAACTGAACCTTAACCCTAACCCTAACCCGTATCCTAACCCTACCCGTAGCCTATTCCTAACTCTAACCCTAACCCCTAACCCTAAGCCTAACAGTAACCCTTACCCGAAACCGTACCCAAACGGTAAACCTAACCCGTACCTTAACGCTAACCCAAATCCGTAATCTAACCCTAACCGTAACCCTAACCCTAACCCTAACCCGCACCCTAAATTTAACCCTAACCCTAATCCAAACCATAACCCTTAACCGAAACCTAACCCTAACCCATAACCTAACCCTAACCCTAACCTTAACCATAACCCTAATCCGTAACCTAACCCTAAAACTAACACGTACCCTACCCCAATCCTAACCCTAACCCGTTACCTAACACTAACCCTAACCCTAACCCTGACCCTAAACCTAACCCTAACCCGTACCCTAACCCTAACCCTAACCTTAACATTAACCCTAACTTGTACTCTAACCCTAACCCTAACACTAAACGTAACCCTAACCCGTACTCTAACCCTCACCCGTACCCTAACACTAACCCTAAAACTAACACTATCCCTAACCCATACCCTAACCCTAAACGTAACCCTAACCAGTACCCAAACCCTAACCCTAACACGTACCCTAACCCTATCCCTAACCCGCACACTAAAACTAACCCTAACCCTAGACCTAACACTTACACTAAACCTATCCTGTACCGTAACCTTAACCCTAACCCTGACCCTAAACCTAACCCTAACCCTAACCCTAACCGTAACCCTAACCCTAACCCTAACGCTAACACTAACCCGTAGACTAACCCTAACCCGAACCCTAACACTAACCCTAATCCGTACCCTAAACCTAACCCATAACCTTACCCTAACCCTAAACCTAACCCTAACCCTAACCCGTACCCTAAACATAACCCTAACCCTTGACCTAACCCGTACCCAAACCTATCCCGTACCGTAACCCTAACCCTAACCCGTACCCAAAACCTAACAGTATCCCTAACCCATACCCTAGCGCTAAACCTAACCCTAACCCTAACCCGGTCCCTAAACCTAACCCTAACCCTGACCCTAACACTAACCCTATCCCGTACCCTAACCCTAAACCATACCCGAACCCTAACCCTAAACCTAACCCATACCCTAACCCTAAACGTAACTCTAGCCCGTATCAAAACCCTAAACCTAACACGTATCCTAACCCTAAACCTAACCCTAAACCACACACTAAACCTAACCCTAACCCTAGACCTAACACGTACACTAACCCTATCCCGTAACCTAACCTTAACCCTAAACCGTACCGTGTCCCTAACACTAACCCTAACCCTAACCCGTACACTACCCTAACTGAACCTTAACCCTAATCCTAACCCGTACCCTAACCCTACCCGTAGCCTATTCCAAACTCTAACCCTAACCACTAAACCTAAGCCTAACCGTAACCCTTACCCGAACCCGTACCCAAACGGTAAACCTAACCCATACCCTAACAAAACACAAATCCGTACTCTAACCCTAATCGTAACCATAACCCTAACCCTAACCCGCACACTAAACTTAACCCTAACCCTAACCCAAAACATAACCCTTAACCGTAACCTAACCCTAACCCATAACCTAACCCTAACCCTAAATTTAACCATAACCCTAATCCGTAACCTACCCTAAAACTAACCCGTACCCTAACCCCAACCCTAACCCTAACCCGTACCATAACCCTATCCCTAACCCTAACCCTGACACAAAACATAACCCTAACCCGTACCATAACCCTAACCGGCACCTAAACCTAATCCTATCCCGTACCCTAACACTAAGCCGTAACCTAAACCTAACCCTAACCCTAAATTTAACCCGTACACTAACTTTATTCCGTACCCTAAACCTAACCCTAACCCGTACCCTAACCCTAACCCAAACCTAACCCTATCCGTACACTGACCCTAACCCTAACCCTAACCCTAACCCTAATCCGTACTCTAACCCTAACCCTAACCCTAAACCTAACCTTAACCCATACTCTAACCCTAACCCGTACCCTAACACTAACCCTTACCCTAACCCTAAACCTAACACGTACCCTAACCCTAAACGTAACCCTAACCAGTACCAAACCCTAACCCTAACACGTACCCTAACCCTAACCCTAACCCGCACACTAAACCTAACCCTAACTCTAGACCTAACACGTACACTAAACCTATCCCATACCGGAACCTTAAACCTAACCCGTACTGTAACCCTAACAATAAGCCTAACCCTAAACCTAAACCAAACCTAACCCGTACACTAACCCTAACCCGAACCCTACTCATACCCTAACACTACCCGTAGCCTAACCCTAACTCTAACGCTAACCCCTAACCCTAAACCTAACCCTAACCCTTACCCTAACCTGTACCCAAAAGGTAAACCTAACCCGTACCATAACTCTAACCCAAACCCATACTCTAACCCTAACCCTAACCCTAGCCGCACACTAAACCTAACCGTAACACTAGACCTAACACGTACACTAAACCTACCCCATACCGGAACCTTAAACCTAACCCGTACCATAACCCTAACAATAAGCCTAACCCTAAACGTAACCCTAACCCTATCCCGTACCCTAAACCTAACCTGTACCCTAACCCTAAACCTAACCCTAACCCGTACCCTAAACCTAACACTAACCCGTACCCTAACCCTAAACCTACCCTAAACCTGACCCAAAACCTAACCCTAACACGTACCCTAAGCCTAACCCATAACCTAACCCTAACCCTAACCCTAACACTAACACTAAACCTACCCCGTACTCTAACCCTAACCCGTACCCGTACCCGTAAACTAAACTTAACCCTAACCCTAACACTAACACTAACCCGTACACTAACCCTAATCCTAACCCTAACACTAACCCTAACCCGTACTCTAACCCTAACCCTAACCCTAACCGTAACCTAACCCTAACCCTAACCCTCACCCTAACACTAACCCGTACTGTAACCCTAAACCATACCATAACTCTAACCCTAATGCGTACTCTAACCATAACCCTAATTCGTACCCTAACCCTAAACCTAACCCTGACACTAACCCTAACCCTAACCCGTACCCTAAACCTAACCTGTACCCTAACCCTAACCCTAACCTAACTCACACCCTAAACTTAACCCTAACCCTAACCCAAACCATAACCCTTAACCGTAACTTAACCCTAACCCATACCCTACCCTAACCCTAACCTTAACCATAATCCCTACCTGTACCCTAAACCTAAAAGTAACCCGCACCCTAACCGCAACCCTAACCCGTACCTATCACTAACCCTAACCCTAACCCTGACCCTAACCTAAGCCTAACCCTTACACTAACCCTAACCCTAACCCGCACCTTAAACCTAACCCTAACCTGAACCCTAACCCTAACCCGTAACCTAACCCTAACCCTAAACTTAACCTGTACGCAAACACTATCCCGTACCCTAAACCTAAACATAACCTGTAATCTAACCCTAATCCTAACCCTAAGCATAACCCGTCCATTAACCCTAACCCTAACCCTAACACTAACCCTACCCCGTACTCTAACCCTAACACTAACCCTAACCTTTACCCTAACCCTAAAACTAACCCTAACACTAACCCTAACCTGTACTCTAACCCTAACCCTAACACTAACACTAACCCTACCCCGTATTCTAACACTAAACCTAACCCTAACCCTAACCCGTACCCTAACCCTAACCCTAAACCTAACCCGAACACAACCCTAACCCGTAATCTATCCCTAAACCTAACCCTAACCCTAACCCTAACCGTATTCTAAAACTAACCCTAAACCTCACCCTAACCCTAACCCGTACTGTAACCCTAACACATACCATAACCCTAAACCTAACTCGTACCCTAAACCTAACCCTGATTCGTACCCTAACCCTACCCCTGACACTAACCCTAACCTGTATCCTAAACCTAACCCATACCCTAACCCTAAACCTAACCCTAACCCGTACCCTAAACCTAACCCTACCCGTACCCTAAACCTAACCCTAAACCGTACCTTAACCCTAACCCTAAGCCTAACCTGAACATTAACCCTAACCCTAACACTAAGACTAACCCTACCCCGTACTCCAACCCTAACCCTATCTCTAACCCTAACCCGTACCCTAACACTAACCCTAACCCTAACCCTAACACTAAACCTAATCCGTACTCTAACCCTAACCCTAACCCTAACCCTAACCCTAACCGTACTCTAACCCTAACACTAACCCTCACCTTAACCCTATCCGTACTGTAACCCTAACCCGTACAATAACTCTAACCCTAACCCGTAACCTAAACCTAACCCGTAACCTAAACCTAAGCCTAACCCTAAACTTAACCCGTACGCTAACCCTATCCTGTTCCCTAAACCTAACTCTAACCTGTACCCTCACCCTAACCCTAACCCTATCCGTACTCTAACCCTAACCCTAACCCTAACCCTAACACTAACCCTAACCCTAACCCTAACACTATCTGTACACTAACCCTAACCCTAACGCTAACACTAACGCTAACCCGTACTCTAACACTAAACCTAACCCTAAACCTAACCCTAACCCATACCCTAACCCTAACTCGTAGCCTAACACTAACCCTTACCCTAACCCCTAACCCTAACGCTACACCGTAACCTAAATCTAACTCTAACCCATACCCTAAACCTAACCCGTACCCTAACCCTAAACATAACCCTTACCCGTACCCTAACCCTAACCCATACCCTAACACTAACCCCAACCTTAAGGTAATCCTAACCCGTACCCTAACCCTAAACCTAACCCGTACCCTAACCCCAACCCTAACCGTCACCCGCACCTAAACCTAACCCTAACCCGTACCCTAACCCTAACCCGTAACCTAAACCAAAACCTAACCCTAAACTTAAACTGAACACTAAACCTATCCCGTACCCTAAACCTAACCCTAACCCATACACTAACGCTAACCCTAACCCTAACACTATCTGTACACTAATCCTAACCCTAACACTAACACTAACGCTAACCCGTACTCTAACACTAAACCTAAGCCTAAACCTAACCCTAACCTGTACTCTAACCCTAACACGTACCCTAACAATACCCCTTGCCCTAACCCTAAACCTAAACCGTACCCTAACCCTAAATGTAACCCTAACCTGTACCCAAACCCTAACCCTAACACGTACCCTAACCCTAACCCTAACCCTAACCCTAACCCTAACCCGCACACTAAACCTAACATTAATCCTAGACCTAACACGTACACTAACCCTATCCCGTACCGTAACCTTAACCCTAACCTGTACTGTAACCCTAACACTAACCCTAACCCTAACCCTAACCCTAACCTTAAACCTAACCGTACACTAACCCTAACCCTAATACTAACCCTAAACCTAACACGAACCCTAACCCGACCCTAACCCGTAACCTAACCCCAACCCGTAACCTAAACCTAACCGTAACCCTAAACTTATCCCATACGCTAACACTATCCCGTACCCTAAACCTAACCCTAACCCGTAACCTAACCATAACCTAACCGTAAGCCTAACCCGTACATTAAACCTAACCATAACCCTAACACTAACCCTACCCCGTAATCTAACCCTAACCCTAACCCTAAACCGAACCCTAACCCGTACCCTAACCCTAAACCTAAACCTTTCCCTAACCCTAACCCTAACCCTAACCTTAACCCTAACCCGAACACTAACCTTAACCCTTACCCTAACCCTAACCCTAACCCTTACCCTAACTGTACTCTAACCCTAACCCTAACCCTCATTCTAACCCTAACCCGTACTGTAAACCTAACATGTAACATAACCCTAACTCTTACCCGTACCCTAACCCTAACCCTAACTCATAGCCTAACACTAACCCTGACCCTAAATATAACCCATACCCTAAACCTAACCCGTACCCTAACCCTAAACCTAACCCTAAGCCGTACCCTAAACCTAACCCTAACCCTAACTCATACCCTAAACCTAACCTTAACCCTGACCCTAACACTAACCCGTACCCTAAACCTAACCCATACCCTAAACCTAATCCTAAACCTAACCCTAACCCTTACCCTAAACCTAACCCTAAACCTTGACCTAACCCGTAACCAACCCTATCTTCTACCCTAACCCTAAATCTAACCCGTACCCAAACCCTAACAGTAACCCTAACCCATTTCCTAGCGCTAACACTAACCCTAAACCTAATCCTAGACCGCACCCTAAACCTAAACCTAACCCTAACCCTAACGATAACCCTCACCGTACACTAACCCTAACCCATACCCTAACATTAACCCCAAACTTAACCGTAACCCTAACCCGTACCCTAACCCTAAAACTAACCCGAACCCTAACCCCAACCCTAACCCTAACCCGCACCTAAACCTAACCCTAACCCGTACCCTAACCCTAACCCGTAACCTAAACCTAAACCTAACCCTAATGATAACCTGAACACTAAACCTATCCCACACCCTAAACCTAACCCTAACCCGTACACTAACCCTAACCCTAACCCTAACACTATCCATACACTAACCCTAACCCTAACCCTAACACTAATCCTAACCTGTACTCTAACACTAAACCTAACCCTAAACCTAACCCTAACCCGTACTCTAACCCTAACCCTAACCCTAACCCTAACCCGCACACAAAACCTAACCCTAACCCTAGACCTAACACGTACACTAACCCTATCCCGTACCGTAACCTTAACCCTAACCCGTACCGTAACCCTAACACTAACCCTAAACCTAACCTTAACCCTAACCCTAACCCGTACACTAACCCTAACCCAAACCCGAACCCTAACCCTAACCCGTACCCTAACCCTACCCATAGCCTAACCCTAACCCTAAACATAACCCCTAAACCTAACGCTAACCCTAACCCTTACTCTAACCCTTACCCAAACAGTAAACCTAACCCGTAACCTAACACTAACCCAAACCCGTACACTAACCCTAACCCTAACCTTCCTGCACCCTAAACTTAACCCTAACCCTAACCCAAACCGTAACCCTTAACCGTAACCTAACCCTAAACCATACCCTAAACCTAACGCTAACCTTAACCATAACCCTAAACCGTACCCTAACTCTAAAACAAACCCGTACCCTAACCTCAACCCTAACCCTAATCCGTAACCTAACACTAACCCTAAACCTAACCCTGACCCTAAACCTAATCCTAAACCTTACACTAACCCTAACCCTTACCCTAACCCGCACTCTCAAACTAACCCTAAACCGTACCCTAACCCAAACCCGTAACCTAAACCTAAACCTAACCCTAAACTTAACCCGTACGCTAACCCTATTCCTTACCCTAAACCTAACCCTAACCCGTATCCTAACCCTAAACCTAACCCTTAGCCTAACCCGTACAATAACCCTAACCCTAACCCTAACCCTAACAATAACCCTAACCATACTCTAACACGAACCCTAACCCTCACCCTAACCCTACCCCATACTGTAACCCTAAAACGTACCATAACCCTACCCTAAATCGTACCCTAAACCTAACCCTAACTCGTACCCTAACCCTAACCCTAACCCTGAACCTAAACCTAACCCTAACCCGTACCCTAAACCTAACCTGTACTTTAACCCTAACCCTAACCCGTAACCTAAACCTAACCCTAACACTAACTCGTACCCTAAACCTAACCCAAACCCTGACACTAACCCTAACCCTAACCCGTACACTAACCATAACCCATACCCTAACCCTAACCCTAAACCTAACCCTAACCCGTACCCTAAACCTAACCCTAACCCTTGACCTATCCCGTACCCAAACTTATCCCGTACCCTAAACCTAACCCTAACCCGTACCCAAACACTAAAAGTAACCCTAACCCATACACTAGCCGTAACCCAAAACCTAACCCTAACCCTAAACCTAACCCTAACCCTGACCCTAACACTAACCCTATCCCGTACCCTAACCCTAAACCGTACCCGAACCCTAACCCTAAACCTAACCCATACCCTAACCCTAAACGTAACGCCAACCCGTACCCAAAACCTAACCCAAACACGTATCCTAACCCTAACCCTAACCCTAACCTTAACCCGCACACTAAACCTAACCCTAACCCTAGACCTAACACGTACACTAAACCTATCCCGTACACTAACCTTAACGCTAACCCGTACCATGTCCCTAACACAAACCCTAACCCTAACCCTAACCCGTACAATAACCCTAACCGAACCTTAACCCTAACCCTAACCCATACCCTAACCCTACCCGTAGCCTATTCCTAACTCTAACCCTAACCCCTAACCCTAAGCCTAACCGTAACCCTTACCCGAACCCGTACCCAAATGGTAAACCTAACCCGTACCGTAACACTAACCCAAATCTGTACTCTAACCCTAACTGTAACCCTAACCCTAACCCTAACCCGCACCCTAAACTTAACCCTAACCCTAACCCAAACCATAACACTTAACTGTAACCTAACCCTAACCCATAACATTACCCTAACCCTAACCTTAAACATAACCCTAATCCGTAACCTAACCCTAAAACTAACCCGGACCCTAACCCCAACCCTAACTCTAACCCATACCCTAACACTAACCCTAACCCTAACCCTGACCCTAAACCTAACCCTAAACCTTACACTAACCCTAACCCTAACCCAACCCGCACCCTAAACCTAACCCTAACCCGTACGCTAACCCTAACCCGTAACCTAAACCGAACCCTAACCCTAAAATTAAACCGTTTGCTAACCCTATCCCGTACCCTAAAACTAATCCTAACCCTTGTCCTAACCCGTACCCAAACCTATCCCGTACCCTAACCCTAACCCTAACCCGTACCCAAACATTAAGAGTAAACCTAACCCATACCCTAGCGCTAACCGTAACCCTAACCCTAAGCCTAACACGCACCCTAAACCTAAACCTAACCGTAACCCTATCCATAACCCTTACCCGTACCTTAACCCTAACCCATAACCTAACACTAACCCTAACCTTAACCGTAACCCTAAACCGTAACCTAATCCTAAAACTAACCCGTACCGTAACCCTAACCCTAACCCTAACCCGTATCATGACCTTATCCCTAATCCTAACCCTGACCCTAAACCTAACCCTAACCTGTACCCTAACCCTAACCCGCACCTATCCCTAACCCTAACCCTAACCCGTACCCAACCCTAATTCGTAACCTAACCCTAACCCTAACCCGTACCCAAACCCTAAGAGTAACTCTAACCCATACCTTAGCGCTAACCCTAACCCTTACCGTAACACTAACTCGCACCCTAAACCTAAACCTAACCCTAACCCTAACCATAACCCTTACCCGTACCCTAACCCTAACCCATACCCTAACCCTAACCCTAAACCTAACCGTAACCCTGACCCATAACCTAACCCTAAAATTAACCCATACCCTAACCCCAACCCTAACCCTAACCCATACCCTAACCCTAACCCGGACCTAAATCGTACCCTAACCCGTACCCTAACCCTCAATAGTAACCTAAACCTAAACCTAACCCTAAACTTATCCCATACACTAACCCTAATCCGTACCCTAAACCTAACCCTAAACTGTAACCTAAACCTAACCCTAACCCTAACCCTATCCGTACACTAAACCTAACCCTAACCCTAACACTAACCCTATCCCATACTCTAACCCTAACCCTAACCCTAACACTAACATTAACCCTAACTTGTACTCTAACCCGAACCCTAACCCTAAATGTAACCCTAACCCGTAATCTAACCCTAACTGTACCCTAACACTAACCCTAACCCTAACACTATCCCTAACCCGTACCCTAACACTAAATGTAACCCTAACCCGTACCCAAACCCTAACCCTAACACGTACCCTAACCCTAACCTAACCCACACACTAAAACTAACCCTAACCCTAGACCTAACACGTACACTAAACCTATCCTGTACCGTAACATTAACCCTAACCCGTAACGTAACCCTAACACTAACCCTAACCCTAATCCTAAACCTAAACCTAACCCTAACCCGTAGACTAACCCTAACCCGAACCCTAACAATAACCCTAACCCTAAACGTACCCTTAACATAACCCTAACCCGTACCCTAACACTAACCCTTACCCTAACCCTAAACCTAACCCATAACCTAACGCTAAACGTAACGTTAACCCGTACCCAAACCCTAACCCTAACACGTACCCTAACCCTAACCCTAACTCTAACCCGCACACTAAACCTAAACCTAACCCTAGACCTAACACGTACACTACACCTATCCCGTACCGTAACCTTAACCCTAACCCGTACCGTAACCATAACCCTAACACTAACCCTAACCCTAACCCTAACCCGTACACTAACCCTAACCCTAACCCTAAACTTACCCTAACGCTAACCCTAACCCTAACAAAACACTAACCCTAACCCGTACTCTAACCTAACCCTAACCCTAAACCTAACCCTAACCCGTACTCTAACCCTAACCCTAAACATAACCCTAACCCTAACCCTAAAAATAACCCTAACACTAAACCTAACACGTAATCTAACCCTATACCTAACCCTAACCCTAACACTAACTCTAACCCCCTACTATAACTGTAACCCTAAACCTAACCCTAACCCTAACCCTAACCCTAAGTCTTACCGTAACCCGAACTCGTAACCTAACCCTAACCCTAACCTTAACCTAACCCTAACCCTGACCCTAACCCTAAACCTAATCCCGTACCCTAACCCTAACCCTAACCCGCATCCTAAACCTAACCCTAACCCTAGACCTAACCCGTACCCTAACCCTAACCCGTACCCTAACACTAACCCTAACCCTAACCTGTACCATAACCCTAACACTAACCCTAACCCGTACCCTAACCCTAATCCATAACCTATCCCTAACCTGATGCCTAACCCTAACCCACACCCTAAACCTAACCCTAACCCTAGACTTTATCCGTACCCTAAACCTATCCCGTAACCTAACCCTAACGCTAAACTGTATCCAAACCCTAACACTAACACTAAGCCTAATCCTAAACCTATCCCATACACTAACCCTAACCCTAACCCTAACCCATAACCTAACCCTAACTCTAACCCTAAACCTAACCCTGACCCTAACCCTAACCCTAATCCCTTACCCTAACCCTAACCCTAACTCGCACCCTAAACCTAAATCTAACCCTAACCCTAACCCGTACCATAAACCTAACACTAACCCTAACCCGTACAAAAACCCTAACACGTACACTAACCCTAACCCGATGCCTAACCCGAACCCACACACTAAACCTAACCCTAACCCTAGACCTAAACCGTACCCTCAACCTATCCAGTACCCTAACCCTAATGCTAACCTGTACCCTAACCCTAACACTAACACTAACCCTAATCCTAACCCTATCCCGTACACTAACCCTAACCCGTACCCTAACCCTAACCCGTACCATTACACGTACCTTAACCCTAACCCTAACATGTACCCTCACCCGTAACCTAAACTTAACCCTAACCTGTACGCTAACACGTACCATAACCCTAATCCTAATCCTAACCCTAACCATAAACCTGACCCATACCCTACCCCTCACCCTAAACCATACCCTAACCCTAACTCGTACCCTAACACTAACCCTTACCCTAACCCCTAACCCTAACCCTACACCGTACCCTAAACCTAACCCTAACCCTAACTCGTACCCTAACACTTACCCTAAACCAGACCCTAACCCTAACCCGTACCCTAACCCTAATCCGTACCCAAACCCTAACCCTAAACCTAAACCTAACCCTAACCCGTACAGTAACCCTAACTTGTACCATAAACCTAACCCTAAATCTAAACCTAACCCTAACCCTAACTCTAACCCTAAACCTAACCTGTACCCTAACCCTAAACGTAACGCTAACCCGTACCCAAACCCTATCCCTAACACGTACCCTAACCCTATCCCTAACTCTAACCTGCACACTAAACCTAACCCTAACCCTAGACCTAACACGTACACTAACCATATCCCGTAGCCCAGCCTTAACCCTAACCCGAACCCTAACCATACCCTAACCCGTACCCTCACCCTACCTGTAGCCTAACACTAAATCTAACCCTAAACCCTAACCCTAACCCTAACCCTAACCCTTACCCTAACCCGTACCCAAATGGTAAACCTAACCCGTACCCTAACACTAACCAAACCCGTACTCTAACCCTAAACCTAACCCAAACCAGCACCCTTAATTTAACCCTAACCCTAACCCAAACCATAACCCTTAACCATAACCTAACCCTAACCCATACCCTAACCCTAACACTAACCTTAAACGTAACCCCAACCTGTAACATAAACCTAAAACTAACCAATACCCTAACCCCAACCCTAATCCTAACCCGTACCCTAACACTAACCCTAACCCTAAACCTGACACTAAACCTAACACTTACACTAACCCTAACCCTAACCCTAACCCGCACCCTAAACCTAACCCTAACCCGTACCATAACCCTAACCCATAACCTAAACCTAAACCCAACCCTAAACTTAACCCGTAGGCTAACCCTATCCCGTACCCTAAACCTAACCCTAACCCATAAACTAACCCTAAACCTAACCCTAAGCCTAACCCGTACATTATCTCTAACCCTAACCCTAACACTAACCCTACACCGTACTCGAACCCTAACCCTAACCCTAACCATAACCATAACCCTAACCTGTACCCTAAAACTAACCCTAACCCTAACACTAACCCTAACCCATACTCTAACCCTAACCCTAACCCTAACACTAACCCTACCCCGTACCCTAACATTAACCCTAACCCTAACCCTAACCCGTACCCTAACCCTAACCCTAAACCTAACCCTAACACTAACCCTAACCGTACTCTATCCCTAACCCTAACCCTAACCCTAACCGTATTCTAAACCTAACCCTAACCCTCACCCTAAACCTATCCCGTACTGTAACCCTAAACCATACCATAACACTAAAACTAACCCGTACCCTAAACCTAACCCTAATTCGTACCCTAACCCTAACCCTAACCCTGACCCTAACCCTAACTCTAACCCGTATCCTTAACCTAACCGATACCCTAACCCTAAACCTAACCCTAACCCGTACCCTAAAACTAACCCTAACCCTAAACCCAACACTAACCCTAAACCTAACCCTAAACCTGACCCTAACCCTAAGCTAACCCGTACCCTAAGCCTAACCCATAACCTAACCCTAAAACTAATCCTAACCCTAACCCTAACCCGTACACTAAACCTAACCCTAACCCTTAACCTAACCCGTAACCTAACCCACCCTAACCCGTACCCAAACCCTAACAGTAACCCTAAACCATACCCTAGCGCTAACACTAACCCTAACCCTAACCCTAACCATTACCCGTACTCTAACCCTAACCCATTCCTAAACCCTAACCCTAAACTTAACCGTAACCATGACCCGTACACTAAACCTAAAATTAACCTGTACCCTAACCCCAACCCTAAACCTAACATGTACCCTAACCCTAACCCTAACCCTAACCCACACCAAACCTAACCCTAACCCGTAACCTAAGCCTAACCCTAACCCTAAACTTAAAACGTACGTTAACTCTATCCCGTACTCTAAACCTAACCCTAACCCGTAACCTAACCCTAAACCTAACCCTAAGCCTAACCCGTACATTAACCCTAACCCTAACACTAACACTAACCCTACCCCGTACTCTAACCCTAACACAAACCCTAACCCTAAACCGTACCCTAACCCTAACGCTAACCCTAACTCTAACCCTAACCCTAACCCTAACCCTAACCCTAACCGTACTCTAACCGTTACACTAACCCTCACCCTAACCCTAACCGTACTGTAACCCTAACCCGTACCATAACCCGAACCCTAACCCTAAACTTAATCGTAACACTGACCCGTACCCTAACCCTATAACTAACCCATACCCTAACCCCAACCCTAACCCTAACATGTACCCTAACCCTATCCCTAACGCTAACCCTAACCCTAAAAATAAACCTAACCCGAAACCTATCCCTCACCCTAACCCAAACACTCACCTAAACCTAACCCTAACCCGTACCCTAACCCTAACCCGTAACCTAAACCTAACCCTAACCCTAAACTTAACCCCTACGCTAACCCTATCCTGTACACTAAACCTAACCCTAACCCGTACCCTAAACCTAACCCTAACCCTAACCCTAACCCTAACCCTAACCCTATCCGTACTCTAACCCTAAACCTAACCCTCACCCTAACACTAACCCTAACCCATACTCTAACACTAACCCTAACTCTAAACCTAACCCTAAACCATACGCTTTCCCTAACCCGTACCCTAACACTAACACTAACCCTAACACTATCCCTGAACCGTACTCTAACCCTAAACCTAACCCTATCTCTAACCCAAACCCGTACTATAACCCTAAACCTAACCCTAACCCGTACTCTAACCCTATCCCGTAGCCTTACACTAACTCTAATCAAAACCCTAACCCTAACCCTTTCCTAACCCGTACCCAAACGGTAAACCTAATCCGTACCCTAACACTAACCCAAACCCGTACTCTAACCCTACCCTAACACTAACCCTCACCCTAAACCTAAACCTAACCCTAACACTAACCATAACCCTTACCCGTACCCTAACCCTAAACCATACCCTAACCCTAACACTAAACTTAACCGTAACCCTGATTCGTACCCTAACCCTCAAAGTAACCCGTACCAAACCCCAACACTAACCCTAACCCGTACCCTAACCCTAACCATAACCCTAACTCTAACCCTAACCCGTACTCTAACCCTAACCCTAACCCTTAAACTAACCCTAACTGTACTCTAACCCTAACCCTAACCCTCACCCTAACACTAACCCATACTCTAATCCTAATCCGTACCATAATCCTAACCCTAACCCTAACCTTAAGCATAACCCTGAACCGTACCCTAACCCTAAATCAAACCCGTACCCTACCCCAACCCTAACCCTAACGCGTACCCTAACCCTACCCCTAACGCTAACCGTGACCCTAAACCTAACCCTAACCCGTACCCTAACCCTAACCCTAACACTAACCCTCACCTAAACCTAACCCTAACCCGTACCCTAACCCTAACCCGTAACCTAAACCTAACCCTAACCCTAAACTTAACCCGTACGCTAAACCTATCCCGTACCCTAAACCTAACCCTAACCCGTACCCTAACCCTAACCCTAACCCTAACACTATCCGAACTCTAAACCTAACCCTAACCTAACCCTAACACTAACCATAACCCGTACCCTAACCCTAACCCTAAACTTAACCCTAACCTGTACCCTAACCCGTAACCTAAACCTAACCATAACCCTAAACTTAACCCATATGCTAACCCTATCCTGTACCCTAAACCTAACAAAATCCGTACCCTAACCCTAACCCTAACACTATCCGCACTCTAACACTAACCCTAACCCTAACCCTAACCCTAACCCTAACCCTAACCCTAACACTAACCCTAACCCGTACTCTAACCCTAAACCTAACCCTAACCCTAACCGTACTCTAACACTAACCCTCACCCTAACACTAACCCGTACTGTAACCCTAACCCGTACCATAATCCTAACCCTAACCCTAACCTTAAGTGTAACCCTGACCCGTACCATAACCCTAAATCTAACCCGTACCCTAACCCCAACCCTAACCCTAACACGTACCCTAACCCTATCCCTAACGCTAACCCTGACACTAAACCTAACCCTAACCCGTACCCTAACCCTAACGCTAACACTAACCCTCAACTAAACCTAACCCTAATCCGTACCCTAACCCTAACCCATAACCTAACCCTAACCCTAACCCTAAACTTAACCCGTACGCTAAACCTATCCCGTACCCTTAACCTAACCCTAAGCCGTACCCTAAACCTAACCCTAACCCTAACACTATACGATCTCTAACCCTAACCCTAACCTAACCCTAACACTAACCATAACCCGTACTCTAACCCTAACCCTAAACCTAACCCTAACCTGTACCCTACCCTAACCCATAACCTAAACGTAACACTAACCCTAAACTTAACCCATACGCTAACCCTATCCTGTACCCTAAACCTAACCCTAACCCGTACCCTAACCCTAACCCTAACCCTACCGCACTCTAACCCTAACCTTAAACCTAACCCTAACACTAACCCTAACCCATACACTAACCCTAACCCTAACCCTAAACCATAAACCTAACCCGTATTCTAACCCTAACCCGTACCCTAACACTAACCTTTACCCTAACCCTTAACTTAACCCATACCCTAACCCTAAACGTAACCCTAACCCGTACCCAAAACCTAACCTTAACACGTTCCCTAACCCTAACCCTAACCTAACCCGCACACTAAACCTAACCCTAACCCTAGACCTAACACGTACACTAAACCTATCCCGTACCGTAATCTTAACCCTAACCCGTACTGTAACCCTAACACTAACCCTAAACCTAACCCGTACACTAACCCTAACCCTAACCCTAAACATACCCTAACCCTAACCCTAACCCTAACCCTAACCCTAACACTGCCCCTAACCTGTACTCTAACCTAGCCCTAATCCTAAACCTAACCCTTACCCTTACTCTAACCCTAACACTAACCCTAACCGTAACCATAAAACTTACCCGTACCCTATCCCTAACCCATACCCTAACACTAACCTTAACTTTAACCGTAACCTTACGCTGTACCCCAACCTTAAAACTAACCCGTACCCTAACCCCAACCCTAACCCTAACCCGTACCATAACCCTATCCCTAACCCTAACCCTGACCCAAAACATAACCCTAACCTGTACCATAACCCTAACCCGCACCTAAACCTAACCCTATCCCGTACCCTAACACTAAGCTGTAACCTAAACCTAACCCTAACCCTAAATTTAACCCGTACACTAACTTTATCCCGTACCCTAAACCTAACCCTAACCCGTACCCTAACCCTAACCCAAACCTAACCCTATCCGAACACTAACCCTAACCCTAACACTAACACTAACCCTAACCCGTACTCTAACCCTAACCCTAACCCTAAACCTAACCTTAACCCATACTCTAACCCTAACCCGTACCCTAACACTAACCCTTACCCTAACCCTAAACCTAACGCGTACCCTAACCCTAAACGTAACCCTAACCAGTATCAAACCCTAACCCTAACGCGTACCCTAACCCTAACCCTAACCCGCACACTAAACCTAACCCTAACTTTAGACCTAACACGTACACTAAACCTATCCCGTACCAGAACCTTAAGCCTAACCCGTACCGTAACCCTAACAATAAGCCTAACCCTAAACCTAAACCTAACCCTAACCCGTACACTAACCCAAACCCGAACCCTAACTCGTACCCTAACACTACCCGTAGCCTAACCCTAACTCTAACGCTAACCCCTAACCCTAAACCTAACCCTAACCCTTACCCTAAACTGTACCCAAAAGGTAAACCTAACCCGTACCATAACTCTAACCCAAACCCATACTCTAACCCTAACCCTAACCCTAGCCGCACACTAAACCTAACCGTAACACGAGACCTAACACGTACACTAAACCTATCCCATACCGGAACCTTAAACCTAACCCGTACCATAACCCTAACAATAAGCCTAACCCTAAACGTAACCCTAACCCTATCCCGTACCCTAAACCTAACCTGTACCTAACCCTAAACCTAACCCTAACCCGTACCCTAAACCTAACACTAACCCGTACCCTAACCCTAAACCTACCCTAAACCTGACCCAAAACCTAACCCTAACACATACCCTAAGCCTAACCCATAACCTAACCCTAACCCTAACCCTAACACTAACACTAAACCTACCCCGTACTCTAACCCTAACCCTAAACCGTACCCGTACACTAAACCTAACCCTAACCCTAACCCTAACACTAACACTAACACTAACCCGTACTCTAACCCTAATCCTAACCCTAACACTAACCTTAACCCGTACTCTAACCCTAACCCTAACCCTAACCGTAACCTAACCCTAACCCTAACCCTCACCCTAACCCGAACCCGTACTGTAACCCTAAACCATACCATAACTCTAACCCTAATGCGTACTCTAACCCTAACCCTAATTCGTACCCTAACCCTAAACCTAACCCTGACACTAACCCTAACCCTAACCCGTACCCTAAACCTAACCTGTACCCTAACCCTAACCCTAACCTAACTCACACCCTAAACTTAACCCTAACCCTAACCCAAACCATAACCCTTAACCGTAACTTAACCCTAACCCATACCCTACCCTAACCCTAACCTTAACCATAATCCCTACCTGTACCCTAAACCTAAAAGTAACCCGCACCCTAACCGCAACCCTAACCCGTACCCTATCACTAACCCTAACCCTAACCCTGACCCTAAACCTAAGCCTAACCCTTACATTAACCTAACCCTAACCCGCACCCTAAACCTAACCCTAACCTGAACCCTAACCCTAACCCGTAACCTAAACCTAACCCTAACCCTAAACTTAACCCGTACGCAAACACTATCCCGTACCCTAAACCTAAACATAACCTGTATCCTAACCCTAAACGTAACCCTAAGCCTAACCCGTACATTAAACCTAACCCTAAACCTAACACTAACCCTACCGGGTACTCTAACACTAACCCTAACCCTAACCGGTACCCTAACCCTAAACCTAACCCTAAACCTAACCCTACCCCTAACCGTACTCTAAACCTAACCCTAAGCCTCACCCTATCCCTAACCCGTACTGTAACCCTAACCCGTACCATAACCCTAACCCTAACCCGTACCCTAACCCTAACCCTAATTCGTACCCTAACCCTAACCCCAGCCCTGACCCTAAACCTAACCCTAACCCGTACCCTAATCCTAACCCTAAACGTAACCCTCATCTAACCAGACCCTAACCGGTACCCTAACCCAAACGCGCACCTAAACCTAAGCCTAACGCGTACCCTAACCCTACCCCATCACCTAAACCTAACCCTAACCCTAACCCTAAACTTAACCCATACACTAAACCTATCCCGTACCCTAAACCTAACCCTAACCCGTACCCTAACCCTAACCCTTACCCTAACATTATCCGTACACTATCCCTAACCCTAACACTAAAACTAAACCTAACCGGTACTCTAACCCTAACTCTAAACCTAAACCTAACCCTAACTAGTACTCTAACCCTATCCCGTACCCTAACACTAACATTTACCCTAACCCTAAAACTAACCCGTACCCTAACCCTAAACGTAACCCTAAACCGTCCTCAAACCCTAACCCTAACACGTACCCTAACACTAACCCTAACCCTTACCCTAACCCGGACCCATACGGTAAACCTAACTTGTTGCCTAACACTAAGCCAAACCCGTACTCTAACCCTAACCCTAACTCTAATACTAACCCTACCCCGTACTCTAACACTAACCCTAAACCTAACCCTAACCCGTACCCTAACCCTAAACCTAACCCTAATCCTAACCCTAACACTAACCCTAACCCTAACCCTAAAACTAACCCTAACCTGTACTCTAACCCTAACCCTAACCCTAACACTAACACTAACCGTATTCTAACCCTAACGCTAAACCTCACCCTAACCCTAACCCGTACTGTAAACCTACCCCGTACCATAACCATACCCTAACCAGTACCCTAACCCTAACGCTAATTCGAACCCTAACCCTAACCCTAACCCTGACCCTAAACCTAACACTAACCCGTACCCTAAAACTAACCCATACCCTAATCCTAACCCTAACCCACACCCGTACACTAAACCTAACCCTAACCCATACCCTAATCCTAAACCTAACCCTAAACCTGACCCTAACCCTAAACCTAACCCGTACCCTAAGCCTAACCGATACCCTAACCCTAACCCTAAGCCTAACTCTAACACTAACCCTACCCCGTACTCTAACCCTAACCCTAACCCTAACCCTAACCCCTACCCGTACCCTAACCCTAACCCTAACCCTAAACCTAACACTAAACCTATCCCGTACTCTAACCCTAACCCTAAACCTAACCCTAACGGTACTCTAACCCGTACCCTAAACCTCACCCTAACCCTAACACATACCCTAACACTAACCCTAACACTGACCCTAACCATAAACCAAACCCGTACCCTAAACCTAACCCATACCCTAAACCTAACCCTAAACCTAACCCTAACCCTATCCCGTATCCTAAACCTAAACCTAACCCTTCTCCTAACCCATACCCAACCCTATCCCATACACTAACCCTAACCATAACCTGTACCCAAACCCTAAGAGTAACCCTAACCCATACCCTAGTGCTAACCCTAACCCTAACCCTAAGCCTAACCCGCATCCTAAACCTAACCGTAACCCTAACCATAATCTTTACCCGTACCCTAACCCTAAACCATAACCTAACACTGACCCTAACATTAACCGTAACCCTAACCTGTACCATAACCCTAAAAATAACCTGTATCATAACCCCAACCCTAACCCTAATCCTAACCATGACCCTAAACGTAACCCTAACCCGTATCCAAACCCTAACCATAACACGTAGCATAACCCTAAACCTAACCCTAACCCTTGCCATAACCCGTACCCAAACGGTAAACCTAAACCGTACCATAACACTAACCCAAACCAGTACTCTAACCCTAAGCCTAACCATAACCATAACCCGCACCCAAACTTAACCCTAACCCTAACCCAAACCATAATCCTTAACCGTAACCTAACCCTAACCCATACCGTAACCCTAACCCTAACCTTAACCGTAACCCTAACCAATACCCTAAACCCAAAAGTAACCCATACCCTAACCCCAACCCTAACCCTAACCCGTACCCTAACACTAACTCTAACCCTAACCCTGACCCTAAACCTAACCCTAACCCTTACACTAATCCTTACCCTAACCCTAACCCGCACCCAAACCTAACCCCAACCCGAACCCTAACACTAACACGTGACCTAAACCTAACCATAACCCTAAACTTAAACCGTACGCTAACCCTATCCCGTACCCGAAACCTAACCCTAACCCGTATCCTAACCCTAAACCTAAACCTAAGCCTAAACCGTACATTAACCCCAAAACTAACCCTAACACTAACCCTACCCCGTACTCTAACCCTAACCCTAATCCTAACACTAATCCTACACTGTACTCTAACTCTAAACCAACCATAACCCTAACCCGTACCCTAACCCTAACCCTAACCCTAACCCGTACTCTAACCCTAACCCTAACGCTAACCCTAACAGTACGCTAACCGTAACCCTAACCCTCACCCTAACCCTAACCCGTACTGTAACCCTAACCGGTACCATAACCCTAACCCTAACCCGTACCCTAAACCTAACCCTAACTCGTACCCTAACCCTAACCGTAACCATGACCATAACCCTAACCCTAACCGGTACCCTAAATCTAACCCGTACTTTAAACCTAACCCTAACCCTAACCCGTACCCTAAACCTAACCCTAACCCTAACTCGTACCCTAAACCTACCCTAACCCTGACACTAACCCTAACCCTAACCCATACCGTAAGCATAACCCATACCCTAACCCTAAACCTAAACCTAACCCTAACCCTAACCCGAACCCTAAACGTAACCCTCACCCTCCACCTAACCCGTACCCAAACCTATCCCGTACCCTAACCCTAACCCTAACACATACGCAAACCCTAACAGTAACCCTAACCCATAACCTAGCGCTAACCCTAGCCCTAACCCTAACCCGGACCCTAAACCTAACCCTAACCCTGACCCTAACACTATCCCTATCCCGTACCCTAACCCTAAACCGTACACGAACCCTAACCCTAAACCTAACCCATTCCCTAACACTAAACGTAACCCTAGCCCATACCCAAACCCTAACCCGAACCTTAAGCCTAACCCTAACCCGTACCCAAACCCTACCTGTAGCCTACTCCTAACTCTAACACTAACCCCTAACCCTAAGCCTAACCCTAACCCTTACCCTAACCCGTACCCAAACGGTAAACCTAACCCGTACCCTAACACTAACCAAACCCGTACTCTAACCCTAAACCTAACCCAAACCAGCACCCTTAACTTAACCCTAACCCTAAACCAAACCATAACCCTTAACCGTAACCTAAACCTAACCCATACCCTAACCCTAACACTAACCTTAAACGTAACCCCAACCCGTAACATAAACCTAAAACTAACCAATACCCTAACCCCAACCCTAATCCTAACCCGTACCCTAACACTAACCCTAACCCTAAACCTGACCCTAAACCTAAACCTAACACTTACACTAACCCTAACCCTAACCCTAACCCGCACCCTAAACCTAACCCTAACCCGTACCATAACCCTAACCCATAACCTAAACCTAACCCCAACCCTAAACTTAACCCGTAGGCTAACCCTATCCCGTACCCTAAACCTAACCCTAACCCGTAAACTAACCCTAAACCTAACCCTAAGCCTAACCCGTACATTATCTCTAACCCTAACCCTAACACTAACCCTATACCGTACTCGAACCCTAACCCTAACCCTAACCATAAACATAACCCTAAACTGTACCCTAAACCTAACCCTAACCCTAACATTAACCCTAACCCATACTCTAACCCTAACCCTAACCCTAACACTAACCCTACCCCGTAACCTAACATTAACCCTAACCCTAACCCGTACCCTAACCCTAACCCTAAACCTAACCCTAACACTAACCCTAACCGTACTCTATCCCTAACCCTACCTAACCCTAACCCTAACCCTAACCGTATTCTAACCCTAACCCTAACCCTCACCCTAAACCTATCCCGTACTGTAACCCTAAACCATACCATAACCCTAAACCTAACCCGTACCCTAAACCTAACCCTAATTCGTACCCTAACCCTAACCCTAACCCTGACCCTAACCCTAACTCTAACCCGTATCCTTAACCTAACCCATACCCTAACACTAAACCTAACCCTAACCCGTAACCTAACCCTAACCCTAACCCTAAACCCAACTCTAACCCTAACCCTAACCCTAATCCTGACCCTAACCCTAAGCTAACCCGTACCCTAAGCCTAACCCATACCATAACTCTAAAACTAATCCTAACCCTAACCCTAACCCGTACACTAAACCTAACCCTAACCCTTAACCTAACCCGTAACCTAACCCACCCTAACCCGTACACAAACCCTAACAGTAACCCTAAACCATACCCTAGCGTTAACACTAACCCTAACCCTAACCCTAACCATTACCCGTACCCTAACCCTAACCCATTCCCTAACCCTAACCCTAAACTTAACCGTAACCATGACCCGTACACTAAACCTAAAATTAACCCGTACCCTAACCCCAAAAACCCTAACCTGTACCCTAACCCTAACCCTAACCCTAACCCACACCAAACCTAACCCTAACCCGTAACCTAAGCCTAACCCTAACCCTAAACTTAAAACGTACGTTAACCCTATCCCGTACTCTAAACCTAACCATAACCCGTAACCTAACCCTAAACCTAACCCTAAGCCTAACCCGTACATTAACCCTAACCCTAACACTAACACTAACCATACCCCGTACTCTAACCCTAACCCTAACTTTAACCCTAACCCGTACCCTAACCCTAACCCTAACCCTAACCCTAACACTAACCCTACCCCGTACTCTAACCCTAACACAAACCCTAACCCTAAACCGTACCCTAACCCTAACGCTAAACCTAACTCTAACCCTAACCTTAACCCTAACCCTAACCCTAACCGTACTCTAACCGTTACACTAACCCTCACCCTAACCCTAACTGTACTGTAACCCTAACCCGTACCATAACCCGAACCCTAACCCTAAACTTAATCGTAACACTGACCCGTACCCTAACCCTATAACTAACCCGTACCCTAACCCCAACCCTAACCCTAACATGTACCCTAACCCTATCCCTAATGCTAACCCTAACCCTAAACATAAACCTAACCCGTACCCTATCCCTAACCCTAACCCTCACCTAAACCTAACCCTAACCCGTACCCTAACCCTAACCCGTAACCTAAACCTAACCCTAACCCTAAACTTAACCCCTACGCTAAACCTATCCTGTACCCTAAACCTAACCCTAACCCGTACCCTAACCCTAACCCTAACACTAACCCTATCCATACACTAACCCTAACCCTAATCCTAACACTAACCCTAACCCGTACCCTAACACTACCCCTAAACCTAACCCTGACCCTAAACCTAACCCTAACCCTTACACTAATCCTAACCCTAACCCTAACCCGCACCCAAAACCGAACCCTAACCTGAACCCTAACCCTAACCCGTGACCTAAACCTAACCATAACCCTAAACTTAACCCGTACGCTAACCCTATCCCGTACCCGAAACCTAACCCTAACCCGTATCCTAACCCTAAACCTATCCCTAAGCTTAAATCGTACATTAACCCCAAACCTAACCCTAACACTAACCCTACCCCGTACTCTAACCCTATCCCTAACCCTAACACTAATCATACACCGTACTCTAACCCTAACCCTAACCCTAACCGTACTCTATCCGTACCCCTAACCCTCATCCTAACCCTAACCCGTACTGTAACGCTAACCGGTACCATAACCCTAACCCTAACCCGTACCCTAAACCTAACCCTAACTCGTACCCTAACCCTAACCCTAACCATGACCATAACCCTAACCCTAACCGGTACCCTAAACCTAACCCGTACTTTAAACCTAACCCTAACCCTAACTCGTACCCTAAACCTAACCCTAACCCTAACTCGTACCCTAAACCTACCCTAACCGTAACCCTGCCCCTAACCTTAACCCATACCCTAAGCATAACCCATACCGTAACCCTAAACCTAAACCTAAACCTAACCCTAACCCGAACCCTAAACGTAACCCTACCCCTCTACCTAACCCGTACCCAAACCTCTTTCGAACCCTAACCCTAACCCTAACAGGTACGGAAACCATAACAGTAACCCTACCCCATACCCTAGCGCTAACCCTAACCCTAACCCTAACCCGGACCCTAAACCTAACCCTAACCCTGACCCTAAAACTAACCCTATCCCGTACCTTAACCCTAAACCATACACAAACCCTAACCCTAAACCTAACCCATACCCTAACGCTAAACGTAAACCTAGCCCGTACCCAAACCCTAACCCGAACTTTAACGTTAACCCTAACCCGTACCATAACCCTACCCGTAGCCTAATCCTAACTCTAACACTAACCCCTAACCCTAAGCCTAACCCTAACCCTTACCCAATCACGTACCCAAACGTTAAACCTAACCCGTACCCTAACACTAACCCAAACCCGTATTCCTACCCTAACCATAACCCTAACCCTAACCAGCACCCTAAACTTAACCCTAACCCTAACCCAAACCATAACCCTTAGCCGTAACCTAACCCTAACCCATAATTTAACCCTAACCCTAACCTTAAACATAACCCTAATCAATACCTAAACCCTAAACCTAACCCATACCCTAACCCCCACCTTAACGCTAAGCCGTACCCTAACACTAACTCTAACCCTAACCTTGACCCTAAACCTAACCATAACCCTTACACTAACCCTAAACGGTAACCTAAACCGACCCCCAACCCTAAACTTAATCGTTCGCTAACCCTATCCCGTACCCTAAACCTAACCCTAACCCGTGACCTAAACCTAACCATAACCCTAAACTTAACCCGTACGCTACCCTATCCCGTACCCGAAACCTAACCCTAACCCGTATCCTAACCCTAAACCTATCCCTAAGCCTAAACCGTACATTAACCCCAAACCTAACCCTAACACTAACCCTACCCCGTATTCTAACTCTAACCCTAACCCTAACCCTAACCCATACTCTTAACCTATCCCTAACCAACTCGTACCCTAACCCTAACCCTAACCCTAAACCTGACCCTAACCCTAACCCTAACCCGTACCCTAAAACTAACCCATACACTAAACCTAAACATAAACCTAACCCTAACGCTAAACCGTACCCTAAACCTAACCCTAACCTTAAACCGTAACCCTAACTCTAACCCTAACCCTAAACCCGTACTCTAACCCTTGACCTAACCCATACCCAACCTTATCCCGTACCCTAACCCTAATGCTAACCCGTACCCAAACCCTAACAGTAACCCTACCCATACACTAGCGCTAACCCTAACCCTAACCCTAAGACTAACCCGCACCCTAAACCTAAACCTAACCCTAACCCTAACGATAAACCTTACACATATCCTAACCCTAACCCATACCCTAACACTAACCCTAACCTTAACCGTAACCCTAACCCGTACCCTAACCCTAAAACTAACCTTAAACCGTAACCCTAACTCTAACCCTAACCCTAAACCCGTACTCTAACCCTTGACCTAACCCATACCCAACCTTATCCCGTACCCTAACCCTAATGCTAACCCGTACCCAAACCCTAACAGTAACCCTACCCATACACTAGCGCTAACCCTAACCCTAACCCTAAGACTAACCCGCACCCTAAACCTAAACCTAACCCTAACCCTAACCATAAACCTTACACATATCCTAACCCTAACCCATACCCTAACACTAACCCTAACCTTAACCGTAACCCTAACCCGTACCCTAACCCTAAAACTAACCCGTACCCTAACCCCAACCCTAACCCTAACCCGTACCATAACCCTATCCCTAACCCTAACACTGACCCTAAACCTAACCCTAACCCGTACCCTAACCCTAACCTGCACCTAAACCTAACCCTACCCCGTACCCTAACTCAAACCCCTAACCTATACCTAACCCTAACCGTAAACTTAACCCGTACACTAACCCTATCCCGTACCCTAACCCTAACCCTAACCCTATCCGTACACTAACCCTAACCCTAAACCTAACACTAACTCTAACCCGTATTTTAACCGTAACCCTAACCCTAAACCTAACCTTAACCCGTACTCTAACCCTATCCCATACCCTAAAACTAACCCTTACCCTAACCCTAAACCTAACCCGTACTTTAACCCTAAACATAACTCTAACCCGTCCCAAAACCCTAACCCTAACATGTACCCTAACCCTAAACCTAACCCTAACACTTTCCCTAACCCGTACCGAAATGGTAAAACTAACCCATACCCTAAGACTAACCCAAACCCGTACTCTAACCCTAACCCTTACCCTAACCCTAACCCTACCCAGTACTCTAACCCTAACCCTAACCCGTACCCTAACCCTAACCCTAACCCTAACACTAACCCTAACCCGTACTCTAACCCTAACCCTAACCCTAACACTAACCCTACCCCGTACTCTAACACAAACCCTAACTCTAACCCGGACCCTAACCCTAACCCTAACCCGTACTCTAACCCTAACCTTAACCCTAACCATAACCGTATTCTAACCCTAACCCTAACCCTCACGCTAACAGTAACCCGTACTGTAACACTAACCCGTACCATAACCCTAACCCTAACCCTCACACTAACACTAACCCGTACTGTAACACTAACCCATACCATAATCCTAACCCTAACCCGTACCCTAAACCTAACCCTAATTCGTACCCTAACCCTAACCCTGACCCTAAACCTAACCCTAACCCGTACCCTAATCCTAACCCTAACCCTAACCCTCACCTAAACCTGACCCTAACCCGTACCCTAACACTAACGCGAACCTAAACCTAACCCTAAACCGTACCCTAACCCTAACCCATAACCTAAACCTAACCCTAACCCTAAACTTAACCCGTACACTAAACCTATCCCGTACCCTAAACCTAACCCTAACCCGTTCCCTAACCCTAACCCTAACCCTACACTATCCATACACTAACCCTAAACCTAACACAAACACTAACCCTAACCGGTACTCTAACCCTAACCCTAAACCTAAACCTAACCCTAACCCGTACTCTAACCCTAACCCGGACCCTAAAACTAACCCTAACCCTAACACTATCCCTAACCCGTACCCTAACCCTAAACATAACCCTAACCCGTCCCCAAACCCTAACACTAACACGTACCCTAACACTAACCCTAACCCTTACCCTACCCCATACCCAAAAGGTAAACCTATCTTGTACCCTAACACTAACCCAAACCCGTACTCTAACCCTAACCCTAACCCTAACTCTAACGGTACCCGTACTCTAACACTAAAACTAACCCTAACCCTAACCCGTACCCTAACCCTAAACCTAACCCTAAACCTACCCTAACACTAACCCTACCCCGTACTCTAACCCTAACCCTAACTCGAACCCTAACACTAACCCTAACCCTAACCCTAACCCGCACACTAAACCGAACCCTAACACTAGGCCTAACATGTACACTAACCCTATCCCATACCGGAACCTTAAACCAAACCGTATCATAACCCTAACAATAAGCCTAACACTAAACCTAACCCTAACCCTATCCCGTACCCTAAACCTTATATGTACCCTAACCCTAAACCTAACCCTAACCCGTACCCTAAACCTAACACTAACCCGTACCATAACCCTAAACCTACCCTAAACCTGACCCTAACCCTAACACTAACCCTAACCCGTACTCTAACCCTAACCCTATCCCTAAACGTAACCCAACCCTAACCCTTACCCTCACCCTAACTCAAACCCGTACTGTAACCCTAACCCGTACCATAACCCTAAACCTAATGCGTACTCTTACCCTAAACCTAATTCATACCCTAACCCTAAGCCTAACCCTGACCCTAACCCTAACCCTAACCCGTACCCTAAACCTAACCTGTACCCTAACCCTAACCCTAACCTAACTCACACCCTAAACTTAACCCTAACCCTAACCCAAACCATAACCCTTAACCGTAACTTAACCCTAACCCATAACCTAACCCTAACCTTAACCATAATCCCTACCTGTACCCTAAACCTAAAACTAACCCGTACCCTAACCGCAACCCTAACCCGTACCCTAACACTAACCCTAAACCTAAACCAGACCCTAAACCTAACCCTAACAGTTACACTAACCCTAACCCTAACCCACACCCTAAACCTAACCCCAACCTGAACCCTAACCCTAACCCGTAACCTAAACCTAAACCTAACCCTATACTTAACCCGTACGCAAACCCGATCCTGTACCCTAAACCTAAACATAACCCGTATCCTAACCCTAAACATAACCCTAAGCCTAACCCGTACATTAACCCTAACCCTAACACTAACACTAACCCTACCCCGTACTCTAACACTAACCCTAACCCTAACCCGTACCCTAAACCTAAACCTAACCCTAACCCTAACCCTAACCGTACTCTAACCCTAAACCTAACCCTCACCCTAACCCTAACCCGTACTCTAACCCTAACCCGTACCATAACCCTAACCCAAACCCGTACCCTAGCCCTAACCCTAATTCGTACCCTAACCCTAACCCTAACCCTGACCCTAAACCTAACTCTAACCCGTACCCTAATCCTAACCCATACGCTAACCCTCACCTAAACCTGACCCTAACCCGTACCCTAACCCTAACGTGCACCTAAACCTAACTCTAACCCGTACCCTAACCCTAACCCATCACCTCAACCTAACCCTAACCCTAAACTTAACCCGTACACTAACTCTATCCCGTACCCTAAACCTAACCCTAACCCGTACCCTAACCCTAACCCTAACCCTAACACTATCCGTACACTAAACCTAACCCTAACACTAACACTAACCCTCACTGGTACTCTAACCCTAACCCTAAACCTAAACCTAACCCTAACCCGTACCCTAACCCTATCCCGTACCCTAACACTAACATTTACCCTAACCCTAAACCTAACCCGTACCCTAACCCTAAACATAACCCTAAACCGTCCCCAAACCCAAACCCTAACACGTACCCTAACACTAACCCTAACCCTTACCCCTAACCCGTACCCATACGGTAAACCTAACTTGTACCCTAACACTAACCCAAACCCGTACTCTAACCCTAACCCTAACCCTAACACTAACCCTACCCCATACTCTAACACTAACCCTAACCCTAACCCTAACCCGTACCGTAACCCTAAACCTAACTCTAATCCTAACCCTAACACTAACCCTACCCCGTACTCTAACCCTAACCCTTACCCGTACCCTACACTAACCCTAACCCTAACCCTAAAACTAACCCTAACCTGTACTCTAACCCTAACCCTAACCCTATCCCTAACCCCTACCCGTACCCTAACCCTAACCCTAAACCTAACCCTAACACTAACCCTATCCCGTACTCTAACCCTAACCCTAACCCTAACACTAACCGTACGCTAACCCGTACCCTAAACCTCACCCTAACCCTAACACGTACCCTAACAATAACCCTAACCCTGTCCCTAACCCTAACACTAACCCGTACCCTAAACCTAACCCATACCCTCAACCTAACCCTAAACCTAACCCTAACCTTATCCCGTACCCTAAACCTAAACCTAACCCTTGTCCTAACCCGTAACCAACCCTACCCCGTACACTAACCCTAACCATAACCCGTACCCAAACCCTAAGAGTAACCCTAACCCATACCCTAGTGCTAACCCTAACCCTAACCCTAACCCTAAGCCTAACCCGCACCCTAATCCTAAACCTAACCGTAACCCTAACCATAACCCTTACCCATACCCTAACCCTAAACCATAACCTAACACTGACCCTAACATTAACCGTAACCCTAACCCGTACCGTAACCCTAAAAATAACCTGTACCGTAACCACAACCCTAACCCTAATCCTAACCCTGATCCTAAACGTAACCCTAAACTGTATCCAAACCCTAACCATAACACGTACCCTAACCCTAACACTATACCTTGCCCTAAACCGTACGCAAATGGTAAACCTAAACCGTACCCTAACATTAACCCAAACCAGTACTCTAACCCTAACCCTAACCATAACCATAACCCGCTCCCTAAACTTAACAGTAACCCTAACCCTAACCATAACCCTTAACCGTAACCTAACCCTAACCCATACCCTAACCCTAACCCTAACCTTAACCGTAACCCTAACCCATAGCTTAACCCCAAAACTAACCCGTACCCTAACCCCAACCCTAACCCTAACCCGTACCCTAACACTAACCTTAACCCTAACCCTGACCCTAAACCTAACCCTAACCATTACACTAATCCTAACCCTAACCCTAACTCACACCCAAAACCTAACCCGAACCCGAACCCTAACCCTAACCTGTGACCTAAACCTAACCATAACCCAAAACTTAACCCGTACGCTAACCCTATCCGATGCCCGAAACCTAACCCTAAACCGTATCCTAACCCTAAACCTAACCCTAAGCCTAAAGCGTACATTAACCCCAACCTAACCCTAACATTAACCCTACCCCGTACTCTAACCCTAACCCTAACCCTAACACTAAACCTACCACGTACTCTGACCCTAACCCTAACCCTAAACCTAACCGTACTCTAACCCTAACCCTAACCCTCACCCTAACCCAACCCGTACTGTAACCCTAACCCGTCCTATAACCCTGACCCTAACCTGTACCCTAACCCTAACCCTAACCATAACCATAACCCTAACCCTAACCGGTACCCTAAACCTAACCCGTACTTTAAACCTAAACCTAACCCTAAACCGTACCCTAATCCTAACCCTAAACCTAACTCGTACCCTAAACCTACCCTAACCCTGACCATAACCCTAACCCTAACCCATACCCTAAGCCTTACCCATACCCTAACACTAAACCTGAACCTAACTCTAACCCTAAACCCTAAACGTAACCCTAACCCTCTACATAACCCGTACCCAAACCTATCCCATACCCTAACTTTAACCCTAACCCGTACGCAAACCCTAACAGTAACACTAACCCATACTCTAGCGCTAACCCTAACCCTAACCCTAACCCAGCCCTAAACCAAACCCTAACCCTGACCCTAACACTAACCCTATCCCGTACCCTAACCCTAAACCATACACGAAACCTAACACTAAACCTAACCCATACCCTAACGCTAAACGTAACCTTAGCCCATACCCAAACCCTAACCCGAACCTTAACCCTAACCCTAACCCATACCCTAACCCTACCCGTATCCTAATCCTAACTCTAACCCTAACCCCTAACCCTAAGCCTAACCCTAACCCTTACCCGAACCCATACCCAAACGGTAAACCTTACCCGAAACCCTAACAGTAACCCAAACCCGTAAACTAACCCTAACCATAACCCTAACCCTAACCCTAACCCGCACCCTAAACTTAACCCTAACTCTAACCCAAACGATAACCCTTAACCGTAACCTAACCCTAACCCATAACCTAACCCTAACCCTAACCTTAACCATAACCCTAATCCGTACCCAAACCCTAAAACTAACCCATACCCTAAACCATACCCTAACGCTAACCCGTACCCTAACACTAAACCTAACCCTAACCCTGACGCTAAACCTAACCCTAACCCTTACACTAACCCTAACCTTAACACAACCCGCACCCTAAAACTAACCCTAACCCGTACCCTAACCCTAAACCGTAACCTAAACCGAACCCTAATCCTATACTTAACCCGGTCGCTAACCCTATCCCATACCCTAAACCTAACCCTAACCCGTATCCTAACCCTAACTTAACCCTAAGCCTAACCCGTACATTAAAACTTACCCTAACCCTAACACTAACCATACCCCGCACTCTAAACCTAACCCTAACCCTAACCCGTACCCTTAACCTATCCCTAACCCTAACTCGTACCCTAACCCTAACCCTAAACCTGACCCTAACCCTAACCCGTACCCTAAAACTAACCCGTACCCTAACCCTAACCATAAACCTAACCCTAACCCTATCCCGTACCCTAAACCTAACCCTAACCCTTGACCTAACCCGTACCCAAACTTATCCCGTACCCTAATCCTAACCCTAACCCGTACCCAAACCCTAACAGTAACCCTAACCCATACCCTAGAGCTAACCCTAACCCTAACCCTAAGACTAACCCGCATCCTAAACCGAAACCTAACCCTAACCCTAACAATGAACCTTACCCGTACCCTAACCCTAACCCATAACCTAACAAAACCCTAAACTTAACCGTAACCCTAACCTGTAACCTAACCCTAAAACTAACCCATACCCTAACCCCAACCCTAACCCTAAACCGTACCATAACCCTATCCCTAACCCTAACACTGACCCTAAACCTAACCCTAACCCGTACCCTAACCATAACCCGCACCTAAACCTAACCCTACCCCTTACCCTAACTCTAACCCAAACCTAAACCAAACCCTAACCATAAACTTAACCCGTACACTAACCCTATCCCGTACCCTAACCCTAACCCTAACCCTATCCGTACACTAACCCTAAAACTAAACCTAACACAAATTCTAACCCGTATTTTAACCCTAACCCTAACCCTAAACCTAACTTAACCCGTACTCTAACCCTCTCCCGTACCTTAACACTAACCCTTACCCTAACCCTAAACCTAACCCGTACTTTAACCCTAAACGTAACTCTAACCCATCCCCAAACCCTAACCCTAACATGTACCCTGACCCTAACCCTAACCCTAACACTTTCCCTAACCCGTACCCAAATTGTAAAACTAACTCGTACCCTAAAACTAACCCAAACCCGTACTCTAACCCGAACCCTAACCCTAACACTAAACCTACCCCGTACTCTAACACAAACCCTAACCCTAACCCGTACCCTAACCCTAACCCTAACCCTAACCCTAAAACTAACCCTAACCCGTACTCTAACCCTAACCTTAACCCTAACCATAACCGTATTCTAACCCTAACCCTAACCCTCACACTAACAGTAACCCGTACTGTAACACTAACCCGTACCATAACCCTAACCCTAACCCTCACACTAACACTAACCCGTACTGTAACACTAACCCGTACCATAACCCTAACCCTAACCCGTACCCTAACCCTAACCCTAATTCGTACCCTAACCCTAACCCTGACCCTAAACCTAACCCTAACCCGGACCCTAATCCTAACCCTAACCCTAACCCTCACCTAAACCTGACCCTAACCCGTACCCTAACCCTAATGCGCACCTAAACCTAACCCTAAACCGTACCCTAACCCTAACCCATAACCTAAACCTAACCCTAACCCTAAACTTAACCCGTACACTAAACCTATCCCGTACCCTAAACCTAACCCTAACCCGTTCCCTAACCCTAACCCTAACACTAACACTATCCGTACTAACCCTAAACCTAACACAAACACTAACCCTAACCGGTACTCTAACCCTAACCCTAAACCTAAACCTAACCCTAACCGTACTCTAACCCTAACCCGGACCCTAACAATAACCCTAAACCTAACACTATCCCTAACCCGTACCCTAACCCTAAAAGTAACCCTAACCCGTCCCCAAACACTAACCCTAACACGTACCTTAACACTAACCCTAACCCTTACCCTAACCCATACCCAAACGGTAAACCTATCTTGTACCCTAACATTAACCCAAACCCGTACTCTAACCATAACCTTAACCCTAACTCTAACCCTACCCGTACTCTAACACTAACCGTAACCCTAACCCTAACCCGTACCCTAACCCTAAACCTAACCCTAAACCTACCCTAACACTAACCCTACCCCGTACTCTAACCCTAACCCTAACCTGTACCCTAACCCTAAACCTAACCCTAACCCTAACCCTAACACTAACCCTAACCTGTACTCTAACCCTAACCCTAACCCTAACCCTAACCCTAACCCTAACCCTAACCGTATACTAACCCTAACCCTAAACCTCACACTAACCCTAACCCGTTCTGTAAACCTACCCCGTACCATAAACCTAACCCTAACCAGTACACTCACCCTAAACCTATTTTGTACCCTAAACCTAACCCTAACCCTGACCCTAACCCTAACCCTAACCCGTACCCTAAACCTAACCCGTACCCTAACCCTAACCCTAACCCGTACCCTAATACTAACCCTAACCCTAAACCTGACCCTAACCCTAAACCTAACCCGTATCCTAAGCCTAACCGATACCCTAATCCTAACCCTAACCCTAACCCTAACACTAACCCTACCCTGTACTATAAACCTAACCATAACCCTAACACTAACCCATACCCATACCCTAACCCTAACACTAACACTAACCCTATCCCGTACTCTAACCCTAACCCTAAACCTTACCCTAACCGTACACTAACTCGTACCCTAAACCTCACCCTAACCCTAACTCGTACCCTAACACTAACCCTAAACCTGACCCTAACCCTAAATCTAACCCGTACCCTAACCCTAAACCTAACCCTAACACTAACCCTACCCCGTACTCTAAACCTAACACAAACCCTAAACCTGACCCGTACCCTAACCCTAACCCTAACCCTAACCCTAACCCTAACCCTAACCCTAACACTAACCCTAACCCGTTCTCTAACCCTAACCCTAACCCTAACCCTAACCCTAACCGTACTCTAACCCTAAAACTAACCCTCACCATAACCCTAACCGTAATGTAACCCTAACCCGTCAATAACCCTAACCCTAACCCGTACCCTAAACCTAAGCCTAACCCTAAACTTAACCCGTACGCTAACCCTATCACGTACCCTCAACCTAACCCTAACCCGTACCCTATCCCTAACTCTAACCCTAACCCTATCCATACTCTAACCCTAACCCTAACCCTAACCCTAACCCTAACCCTAACACTAACCCTAACCCGTACTCTAACACTAACCCTAAACCTAAACGTAACCCTAAACCTTATGCTCACCCTAACCCATAACCTAACACTAACCCTAAACCTAACACTATCCCTAACCCGTACTCTAACCCTAAACCTAAACCTAACTCTAACCCTAACCCGTACTATAACCCTAAACCTAACCCTAACCCTAAACCTAACCTTAACTCATACTCTAACCCTATCCCGTAGCTTAACACTAACTCTAACCCTAACCCCTAATCCTAACCCTAACCCTATTCTTTACCCTATCCCGTACCCAAACGGTACACATAACCCGTACCATAACACTAACCCAACCCGAACTCTAACCCTAACCATAACCCTAACCCTATCCCTAAACCGCACCCTAAACTTAACCCTAACCCTAACCCTAAACTTAACCGTTAACCGTACCCTAACCCTAACCCACACCCTAACCCTAACCCTAACTTTAACCGTAACCTTAAACCGTAACCTAACCCTAAAACTAACCCGTACCCTAACCCCAACCCTAACCCTAACCCATACCCTAACACTAACCCTAACACTAACCCTGACCCTAAACTTAACCCTAACCCGTACACTAACACTAACACTAAACCTAACCCGCACCCTAAACCTAACCATAACCCGTACCCTAACCCTAACCCGTAACCTAAACCTAACCCTAACCCTAAACTTATCCCGTACGCTAACCCTATCTCATACCCAAAACCTAACCCTAACCCGTAACCTAACCCTAAACCTAACCCTAAGCCTAACCCATACATTAACCCTAACCCTAATCCTAACACTAAACCTACCTCGTAATCTAACCCTAACCCTAAACCTAACCCGTACCCTAACCCTAACCCTAAACCTTTCTCTAACCCTAACACTAACCCTAACCCTTACTCTACCATAACCCTAACCTTTACCTTAACTGTACTCAAACTCTAACCCTAACCCTCACCCTAAACCTAAACCGTACTGTAACCCTAACCTGTAACGTAACCCTAACTCTAACCCATACCCTAACCCTAACCCAAACTCATAGCCTAACACTAAACCTGACCCTAACCCTCACCCGTACCCTAACCTAACCCGTACCCTAACCCTAAACCTAACCCTAAGCGTACCCTAAACCTAACCCTAACCCTGACCCTAACCCTAACCCGTACCCTAAACCTAACCCATACCCTAAACATAATCCTAAACCTAACCCTAACCCTACCCTAAACCTAACCCTAACCCTTGACCTAACCCGTACCCAACGCTATCTCGTACCCTAACCCTAACCCTAACCCGTACCCAAACCCTAACAGTAACCCTAACCCATTCCCTAGCGCTAACCCTAACCCTAAACCTAATCCTAACCCGCACCCTAAACCTAAACCTAACTCTAACCCTAACCATAACCCTTACCCATACCCTAACCCTAACCCATACCCTAACACTAACCCTAACCTTAACCGTAACCCTAACCCATACCCTAACCCTAAAACTAAACCGTACCCTAACCCCAACCCTAACCCTAACCCGCACCTAAAACTAACCCTAACCCATACCCTAAACGTAACCCTTAACCTAAACATAACCCTCTCCCTAAACTTAACCTGAACACCAAACCTATCCCGTACCCTAAACCTAACCCAAACCCGTACACTAACCCTAACCCTAACCCTAACAATATCCGTACACTAACCCTAACCCTAACAAAACCCTAACCCATACTCTAACACTAAACCTAACCCTAAACCTAACCCTAACCTGTAATCTAACACTAAACTATACCCTAACACTAACCCTTACCCTAACCCTAAACCTAACCCTTACCCTAACCCTAAACATAATCCTAACCCGTACCCAAACCCTAAACCTAACACATACCCTAACCCTAACCCTAACCCGCACACTAAACCTAACCCTAACCCTAGACCTAACACGTACACTAACCCTATCCCTTACCGTAACCTTAACTTTAACCCGTACCATAACCCAAAACTAACCCTAACCCTAACCCTAACCTTAACCCTTACACTAACCCTAACCCGTATTCTAACTCTAACCCTAACACTAACCATACTCTAACCCTAACCCTAACCCTCACCCTAACCCTAAACCATACTGTAACCCTAACCCGTACCATAACCCTAACCCTAAACCATACCCTAACCCTAACCCTAAATCGTACCCTAACCCTAACCCTAATCCTGACCCTAAACCTAACCATAACCCGTACCCTAAACCTAACCCGTACTTTAACACTAACACTAACCCTAAACCGTACACTAAACTTAACCGTAACACTAAGTCGTACCCTAAACCTAACCCTAACCCTGACCCTAAACCTAACCCTAACCCGTACCCTAAGCCTAACCCATACCCTAACCCTAATCCTAAACCTAACCCTAACCTTAACCAGTACCCTAAACCTAACCCTAACCCTTGACCTAACCCGTAAAAACCTATCCCGTAACCAAACCCTAACCCTAACCCGTACCCAAACCCTAACTGTAACCCTAAACCATACCCTAGCACTAACACTAACCCTAACCCTAACTCTAACCATTACCCGTACCCTAACCCTAACCCATACCCTAACCCTAGCCCTAAACTTAACCGTAACCCTGACCAGTACCCTAAACCTAAAATTAACCCGTACCCTAACCCCAACCCTAACCCTAACCTGTACCCTAACACTAATCCTAACTCTAACCCACACCCTAAACCTAACCCTAACCCATAACTTAAGCCTAACCCTAACCCTAAACTTAACCCGTACGCTATCCCTATCCCGTACCCTTAACCTAACCCTAACATGTAACCTAACCCTAAACCTAAACCTAAGCCTAACCCATACATTAACCCTAACCCTAACACTAACACTAACCCTACCCTGTACTCTAACCCTAACCCTAACTCTAACCCTAACCCGTACCCTAACCATAACCCTAAACCTAACCCTAACCCTAACACTAACCCTACCCTGAACTCTAAACCTAACACAAACCCTAACACTAACCCGTACCCTACCCTAACCCTAACCCTAACACTAACCCTAACCCGTACTCTAACCCTAACACAAACCCTAACCCTAACCCATACCCTATCCTAACCCTAACCCTAACCCTAACACTAACCCTAACCCGAACCCTAACCCTTACCCTAACCCTAACCCTAACCCTAACCCTAACCCTAACCCTAACCGTACTCTAACCCTAAACCTAATCCTCACCCTAACCCTAACCCGTAATGTAAACCTAACCCGTATCATAACCCTAACCATAACCCTATACTTAACCGAAACCCTGACCCGTACCCTAACCCTAAAACTAACACGTACCCTAACCCCAACCCTAACCCTAAACTGTACCCTAACCATAACCCGTAACCTAAACCTAACCCTAACCCGAAACTTAACCTGTACGCTAACCCTATCCCGTACCCTAAACCTAACCCTAACCTTTACCCTAAACCTAACCCTAACCCTAACCCTATCCGTACTCTAACCTTAACCCTAACCCTAAACCTAACACTAACCCTAACCGTACTCTAACCCTAACCCTAAAACTAAATGTAACCCTAACCCGTACTCTAACCCTAACCCGTTCCCTAACACTAACCCTAACCCTAACATTATCCCTAACCCCTACTCTAACCCTAAACCTAACCCTAACTCTAACCCTAACCCGTACTATAACCCTAAACCTAACCCGAACCCTAAACTTAACACTAACCCATACTCTAACCCTATCCCGTAGCCTAACACTAACTCTAACCCTAACCCCTAACCCTAACCCTAACCCGAACCCTTACCCTAACCCGTACCCAAATGGTAAAAGTAACCGGTACCCTAACACTAACCCAAACCCGTACTCTAACCCTAACCATTACCCTAAACCTAACCCTAACCCTAAACAGCACCCTAAACTTAACCCTAACCCTAACCCTAACCATAACCCTTAACCGTACCTAACCCTAACCCTAACTCGTACCCTAACCCTAACACTGACCCTAACCCGTACCCTTACCCTAACCCTAACCCGTACCCTAACCCATACCCTAACCCTAACCCTATCCGTACTCTAACCCTAACCCTAACCCTATCCCGTACTCTAAACCTAACCCTAACTCTAACCCTAACCCGTACCCTAACCCTAAACCTAACCCTAACACTAACACTACCCCGTACTCAAACCCTAACCCTAACACTAACCGTATCCCGAACCCGTACCCTAAACCTCACTCTAACCCTACCTCGTTCCCTAAACCTAACCCTAACCCTGACCCTGACCCTAACCCTAACCTGTACCCTACACCTAACCCATACCCTAACACTAAACCTAACCTAACCCTAACCCTATCCCGTACCCTAAACCTAACCCTAACCCTTGTCCTAACCCGTACCCAACCCTATCCCGTATCCTAACTCTAACCCTAACCCGTACCCAAACCCTAAGAGTAACCCTAACCCATACCCTAGCGCTAAACCTAAACCTAAACCTAAGCCTAACCCGCACACTAATCCTAAACCTAACCATAACCCTAACCATAACCCTTACCCATACCCTAACCCTAACCCAAAACCTAACACTAACCCTAATCTTAACCGTAACCCTAACCCGTACCCTAACCCTAAAACTAACCCGTACCGTAACCCCAACCCTAAACCTAACACGTACCATAACCCTATCCCTAAACCTAACCCTGACCCTAAACCTAACCCTAACCCGTACCCTAAGCCTAACCCGCACCTAAACCTAACCCTAATCCGTACCCTTACCCTAACTGAACCTTAACCCTAACTCTAACCCGTATCCTAACCCTACCCGTAGCCTAATCCTAACTCTAACCCTAACCCCTAACCCTAAGCCTAACCGTAACCCTTACCCGAAACCGTACCCAAACGGTAAACCTAACCCGTACCTTAACACTAACCCAAATCCGTAATCTAACCCTAACCGTAACCCTAACCCTAACCCTAACCCGCACCCTAAATTTAACCCTAACCCTAATCCAAACCATAACCCTTAACCGAAACCTAACCCTAACCCATAACCTAACCCTAACCCTAACCTTAACCATAACCCTAATCCGTAACCTAACCCTAAAACTAACACGTACCCTACCCCAATCCTAACCCTAACCCGTAACCTAACACTAACCCTAAACCTAACCCTGACCCTAAACCTAACCCTAACCCTTACACTAACCCTAACCCTAACCCAACCCACACCCTAAACCCAACCCTAACCCGTACCCTAACCCTAACCCTAACCTTAACAATAACCCTAACTTGTACTCTAACCCTAACCCTAACCCTAAACGTAACCCTAACCCGTACTCTAACCCTCACCCGTACCCTAACACTAACCCTAAACCTAACACTATCCCTAACCCATACCCTAACCCTAAACGTAACCCTAACCAGTACCCAAACCCTAACCCTAACACGTACCCTAACCCTATCCCTAACCCGCACACTAAAACTAACCCTAACCCTAGACCTAACACTTACACTAAACCTATCCTGTACCGTAACCTTAACCCTAAACCGTACCGTAAACTTAACACTAACCCTAATCCTAACCGTAACCCTAACCCTAACGCTAACACTAACCCGTAGACTAACCCTAACCCGAACCCTAACACTAACCCTAATCCGTACCCTAAACCTAACCCATAACCTTACCCTAACCCTAAACCTAACCCTAACCCTAACCCGTACCCTAAACATAACCCTAACCCTTGACCTAACCCGTACCCAAACCTATCCCGTACCGTAACCCTAACCCTAACCCGTACCCAAAACCTAACAGTATCCCTAACCCATACCCTAGCGCTAAACCTAACCCTAACCCTAACCCGGTCCCTAAACCTAACCCTAACCCTGACCCTAACACTAACCCTATCCCGTACCCTAACCCTAAACCGTACCCGAACCCTAACCCTAAACCTAACCCATACCCTAAACCTAAACGTAACTCTAGCCCGTATCAAAACCCTAAACCTAACACGTATCCTAACCCTAAACCTAACCCTAAACCACACACTAAACCTAACCCTAACCCTAGACCTAACACGTACACTAACCCTATCCCGTAACCTAACCTTAACCCTAAACCGTACCGTGTCCCTAACACTAACCCTAACCCTAACCCGTACACTACCCTAACTGAACCTTAACCCTAATCCTAACCCGTACCCTAACCCTACCCGTAGCCTATTCCAAACTCTAACCCTAACCACTAAACCTAAGCCTAACCGTAACCCTTACCCGAACCCGTACCCAAACGGTAAACCTAACCCATACCCTAACAAAACACAAATCCGTACTCTAACCCTAATCGTAACCCTAACCCTAACCCTAACCCGCACACTAAACTTAACCCTAACCCTAACCCAAAACATAACCCTTAACCGTAACCTAACCCTAACCCATAACCTAACCCTAACCCTAACTTTAACCATAACCCTAATCCGTAACCTACCCTAAAACTAACCCGTACCCTAACCCCAACCCTAACCCTAACCTGTACACTAACACTAACCCTAACCCTAACCCTGACCCTAAACCTAACCCTAACCCTTACACTAACCCTAACCCTAACCCAACCCGCACTATAAACCTAACCCTAACCCGTACCCTAACCCTAACCCATAACCTACACCAAACCCTAACCCTAAAATTAAACCGTTCGCTAACCCTATCCCGTACCCTAAACCTAACCCTAAACCGTATCCTAACCCTAACCCACACCTAAGCCTAACCTGTACTTTAACCCCAACCCTAAAACTAACACTAACCCTACCCCGTACTCTAACCCTAACCCTAACACTAACCCTCAACCGTACGCTAAACCTAACCCTAAGCCTAACTCTTACCCTATCCCTAACAGTAAAACTGACCCTAACCCTAACCCTAACCCGTACCCTAAAACTAACCCATACCCTAAACCTAACCCTAACCCTAACCCGTACCTTAAACCTAACCCTAACCCTTGGCCTAACCCGTACCCAACCCTATCCCGTACGCAAACCCTAACCCTAACCCGTACACAAAACCTAACAGTAACCCTAACCAATACCTTAGCGCTAACCCTAACCCTAGCCCTAAGCCTAACCCGCACCCTAAACCTATACCTAACCCTAACCCTAACCATAACCCTTACCCGTACCCTAACGTTAACCCATACCCTAACACTAACACTAACATTAACTGTAACCCTAACCCGTACCCTAACCTTAAAACTAACCCGTACCCTAACCCAAACACTAACCCTAACTCGTACCATAATCCTATCCCTAACCCTAACCCTGACCCAAAACCTAACCCTAACCCGTACCCTAACCCTACCCTAACCCTAACCCTATCCGTACACTAACCCTAACCCGTACTCTAAACCTAACCCTAACCCTAAACCTAACCCTAAACCGAACTCTAACCCTAACCCATACTGTAACACTAACCCTAACCCTAACACTCACCCTAACCCGTACTCTAACCCTAAACCTAACCTTAACTCTAACCCGTACTATAACCCTAACCCTAACCCTAACCCTAAACATAACCCTAACCTGTACATTAACCCTATCCCGTAGGCTAACACTAACTCTAACCCTAACCCCTAAACCTAACCCTAACCCTTACCCTAACCCGTACCCAAAGGTAAACCTAAACCGTACCCTAACACTAACCAAAACCCGTACTCTAACACTAACCCTAACCCTAACCCTAACCCTAAACCGCACCCTAATCTTAACCCTAACCCTAACCCTAACCATAATCCTTAACCGTACCCTAACCCTAACCCTAACCCTAACTTTAACCCTAACCCTAACCCGTACCCTAACCCTAAAACTAACCCGTACCCTAATCCCAAACCTAACCCATACCCTAACACTAACCCTAACCTTAAACTTGACCCAAAACCTAACCCTAACCCGTACACTAAACCTAACCCTAAATTTAACCCGCACCCTAATCTAACCGTAACCCGTACCCTAACCGTAACCCGTAACCTAAACCTAACCATAACACTAAAATTAACCTGTATGCTAACCCTATCCCGTGCCCTAAACCTAACCCTATAACTAACCCGTACATTAACCCCAACCCTAACCCTACAATAACCCTACTCGTACTCTAAACCTAACCCTAAACCTAAGCCTAACCCGTACCAAAACCCTATCCCTAACCCTTTCCCGAACCCTAAAACTAACCCAACCCGTACTCTAAACCTAACCCTAAACCGAACACTAACCCAAACACTAACCGTACTCTAACCCTAACCCTAAACCTCATTCTAAACCTAAACCGTACTGTAAACCTAACCCGTAACATAACCCTAACACTAACCCATACCCTAACCCTAACCCTAACTCGTACACATTCCCTAACCCTGACCCTAACACTAACCCTAACCCATAACCTAACCTAACCCGTACCCTAAAACTAACCCTAACCCTAACCCTAACCCTAACCCTAACCCTAACCCTGACGCTAGCCCTAACCCGCACCCTAAGCCTAACCCATACCATAAACCTAAACCTAATCCAAACCCTAACCCTAACCTGTACCCTAAACCTAAACCTAACCCTTGACCTAACCCGTACCCAACCCTATCCCGTAACCTAACCCTAAACTAACCCGTACCCAAACCCTAACAGTAACACTAACCCATTCCCGAGCGCTAACCCTAACACTAACCCTAACCCTAACCGCACTCAAACCTAAAGCTTACCCTAACCCTAACCATAACCCTTACCTAACACTAACCCTAACCCTAACCCTAACCCTAACACTAACCCTAACCCGTACTCTAATCCTAACCCTAACCCTAACCCTAACCATACTCTAACCCTAACCCTAACCCTAACTCTAACCCTAACCCTAACCCTAACCCTAACCCTAAACCTAACCCGAACCAATACCCTAAACCTAACTCGTAACGTAAACCTAACCCTAACCCTAAACTTAACCCGTACGCTAACCCTATCCCGTACCCTAAACCTAACCCTAACCCGTATCCTAACCCTAAACCTAATGCTAAGCCTAACCCGTACATTAACCCTAACCCTAACCCTAACACTAACCCTACCCCGTACTCTAACCCTAACCCTAACCCTAACCCGTACCCTAACTCTAACCCTAACACTAACCCTAACCCGTACTCTAACCCTAACCCTAACCCTAACCCTAACCGTACTATAAACCTAACCCTAACCCTCACCCTAAACTTAACCCGTACTGTAACCCTATCCTGTACCAATACCCTAACCCTAACCCGTACCCTAAACCTAACCCTAACTTGTACCCTAACCCTAATCCTAACCTTGACCCTAAACCTAACCCTAACCAATACCCTAAACCTAACCCATAACCTAAACCTAACCTAACCCTAAACTTAACCCATATGCTAACCCTATCCCGTACCCTAAACCTACTCTAACCTGTTCAGTAACCCTAACCCATAACCTAACCCTAACCCTGACCCTAATCTTAACCCTATCCCATACCCTAACCCTAAACCGTACCCTAACCCTAACCCTAAACCTAAACCTAACCCGTACCCTAAACCTAAACATAACCCTAACCCGTACCCAAACCCTAACCCAAACACGTACCCTAACCATAACACAGACCCTAACCCTAACCCACACCTAAACCTAACCCTAACCCAGAACCTAAACCTAACCCTAACCCTAACCATAACCCTTACCCGTACCCTAACCCTAACCCATACCCTAACCCTAACCCTAAATTTAGCTGTAACCCTAACCCATACCCTAAACCTAAAACTAACCCGTACCCTAACCCCAACCTTAACCCTAACCCGTACGATAACCCTATCACTAACCCTAACCCTGACCCTAAACCTAACCCTAACCCGTACCCTAACCCTAACCCTAACCCGCACCTAAACCTAACCCTAACCCAGAACCTAAACCTAACCCTAACCCTAAACTTAACCCGTCCGCTAACCCTATCCAGTAACCTAAACCTAAACCTAACCCGTAGCCTAACCCTAACCCTAACACTATCCGTACACTAACAATAACACTAACCTTAACACTAACACTAACCCTAAACCGTAATCTAACCCTAACCCGCAACCTAACACTAACACTTACCCTAACCCTAAACCTAACCCGTACCGTTACCCTAAACATAAGCCTAACACGTACCCAAACCCTAACCCTAACACGTACCCTATCCCTAACCCTAACCCTAACCCGCACCTAAACATAACCCTAACCCGTACCCGAACCATAACCCGTAACCTAATCCTAAACCTATCCCTAACACTATCCCTAAATCGTACTCTAAATCTAAACCTAACCCTAAATCTAACCCTAACCCGTACTATAACCATAAACCTAACCCTAACCCTAAACCTAAACCTAACCCGTACTCTAACCCTATCCCGTAGCCTAACACTAAGTCTAACCCTAACCTTTAAACCTAAACCTAACCCTAACCCTAACCCTTACCCTAACATGTACCCAAACGGTAAACCTAACCCGTACCCTAAAACTAACCCAAACCCGTACTCTAACCCTAACCCTAACCCTAACACTAACCCTACCCCGTACTCTAACCCTAACCCTAAACCTAACCCGCACCCTAACCCTAACCATAACCCTAACCCTAACACTATCCCTACCCCGTACTCTAAACCTAAACCTAACCCTAAATCTAACCCTAACCCATACTATAACCATAAACCTAACCCTATCCCTAAACCTAAACCTAACCCGTACTCTAACCCTATCCCGTAGCCTAACACTAAGTCTAACCCTAACCCCTAACCCTAAACCTAACCCTAACCCTAACCCTAACACGAACCCAAACATTAAACCTAACCCGTACCCTAACACTAACCCAAACCCGTACTCTAACCCTAACCTTAACCCTAACCCTAACCCTAACACTAATCCTAACCCATACTCTAACCCTAACCCTAAACCTAAACGTAACCCTAATCCGTTCTCTAACCCTAAACCTAACCCTGACACTAACCCTAACCCCCTACTATAACCCTAACCCTAAACCTAACGCTAACCCTAACACTAACTCGTACCGTAACCCGAACTCATACCCTAAACCTAAACCTAACCCTAACCCTAACCCTTATCCTAACCCTAAACCTAATCCCGTACACTAACCCTAACCCTAACCTGCATCCTAACCCTAACCCTAAACCTAGACCTAAACCGTACCCTAACCCTAACCCGTACCCTAATACTAACCCTAACCCTATCTCGTACCATAACCCTAACACTAACACTAACCCGTACCCTAACCCTAACCCGTACCCTATCCTTAACCCGATGCCTAACCCTAACCCACACCCTAAACCTAACCCTAACCCTAGACCTAAACCATACCCTAAACCTATCCCGTAACCTAACCCTAACGCTAACCTGTACCCTAACCCTAACACTAACCCTAATCCTAACCCTATCCTGCACACTAATCCTAACCCTAAACCTAACCCGTACCCTAAACCTAACCCTAACCCTAAACCTAACCCTAACCCTGACCCTAACACTAACCCTAATCCCGTACCCTAACCGTAACCCAACCCGCATCCTAAACCTAACCCTAACCCTAACCTTAACCCGTACCATAAACCTAACACTAACCCTAACCCGTACCCAAACCCTAACACGTACACTAACCCTAAACCGAAGCCTAACCTTAACTAAAACCCTAAAACTAACCCTAAACCTAGACCTAACCCGTACCCTAAACCTATCCCGTACCCTAACCCTAACGCTAACCTGTACCCTAACCCTAACACTAACAGTAACCCTAATCCTAACCCTATTCCCGTACACTAACCCTAACCCTAACCCTAACCCGTACCCTAACCTTAACCCGTACCGTTACATGTACCTTAACCTTAACTCTAACCCGTACCCTAACCCGTAACCTAACCGTAACACTAACCTGAATGCTAACACGTACCATAACCCTAACCCTAATCCTAAACCTAATCCTAATCCTAACCCATACCCTACCCCTCACCCTAAACCATACCCTAACCCTAACTCGTACCCTAACCCTAACACTTACCGTAAACCCTAACCCTAACCCTAACCCGTACCCTAAACCTAACCCTAACCCGTACCCTAACCCAAACCCTAACCCTGACCCTAACCCGTATCCTAACCCTAATCCGTACCCTAACCCTAACCCTAAAACTAAACCTAACCCTAACCCGTACAGTAAACCTAACCCATACCCTAACCCTAACCCTAACCCTAACCCTAAACCTAACCCTAACCCTGACCCTAAACCAAACCCTAAACCGTACCCTAACCCTAAACCGTACCCTAACCCTAACCCTAAACCTAACCCGTACCCTAAACCTAAACGTAACGCTAACCCGTACCCAAACCCTATCCCTAACACGTACCCTAACCCTAACCCTAACCCTAACCCTAAACCGCACACTAAACCTAACCCTAACCCTAGACCAAACATGTACACTAACCCTATCCCATAACCCAGCCTTAATCCAAACCCGTACCGTAACCGTAACACTAACCCTAACCCTAACCCTAACCTGTACACTAACCCTAACCCGAACCCTAACCCTAACCCGAACCCGTACCCTAACCCTACCTGTAGCCTAACCCTAAATCTAACCCTAACCCCTAACCCTAACCCTAAACCTAACCCTTACCCTAACCCGTACCCAAACGGTAAACCTAACCCGTACCCTAACACTAACCCAAACCTGTACTCTAACCCTAACCCTAACCCAAACCCGCACCCTAAACTTAACACTAACCCTAACCGAAACCATAAAGCTTAACCGTTACCTAACCCTAACCCATACCCTAAACCTAACCCTAACCTTAACCGTAACCCTAACCCGTAACCTAACCCTAAAACTAACCCGTACCCTAACCCCAACCCTAACTCTAACCCGTACCCTAACACTAACCCGTACCCTAACACTAACCCTTTCCCTAACCCTAAACCTAACCCATACCCTAACCCTAAACCTAACCCATACCCAAACCCTAACCCTAACACGTACTCTAACCCTAACCCTAACCCGCACACTAAACCTAAACCTAACCCTAGACCTAACACGTACACTAAACCTATCCCGTACCATAAACTTAATGTTAAACCGTACCGTAAACCTAACACTAACCCTAAACCTAAACCTAACCATAACCCTAACCCTAACTCGTACCGTAACCCGAACCCGTACCCTAACCCTAACCCTAACCCTAAACCTAACCCTAACACTGACCGTAACCCTAAACCTAATCCCATACCCTAACCCTAACCCTAACCCGTATCCTAAACCTACTGTACCCTAACCCTAACCCTAACCCTAAACCTAACCCTAACATCACAGTAACCATAACCCATACCCTAACCCTAAACCTAAACCTAACCCCAACCCTGACCCTAAACCAAACCCTAACCCGTACCCTAACCCTAAACCGTACTCTAACCCTAACCCTAAACCTAACCGGTACCCTAACCCTAAACGTAACGCTAACCCGTACCCAAACCCTATCCCTAACACTTACCCTAACCCTAACCCTAAACCGCTCACTAAACCTAACCCTAACCCTAGACCTAACACGTACACTAACCCTATCCCATACCCCAGACTTAATCCAAACCCGTACCGTAACCGTAACACTAACCCTAACCCTAACCCTAACCCGTACACTAACCCTAACCCGAACCCAAACCCTAACCCTAACCCGTACCCTAACACTACATGTAGCCTAACCCTAAATCTAACCCTAACCCCTAACCATAACCCTAAACCTAACCCTTACCTTAACCCGTACCCAAACGGTAAACCTGACCCGTACCCTAACACTAACCCATACCCGTACTCTAACCCTAACCCTAACCCAAACCCGCACCCTAAACTTAACACTAACCCTAACCCAAACCATAACCCTTAAACGTAACCTAACCCTAACCCATACCCTAACCCTAACCCTTACCTTAACCGTAACTCTAACCCATACCCTAACCCGAAAACTAACCCGTACCCTAACCCCAACCCTAACCCTAACCCATACCCTAACACTAACCCATACCCTAACACTAACCCTTTCCCTAACCCTAAACCTAACCCTTCCCTAACCCTAAACATAACCCTAACCTGTACCCAAACCCTAACCCTAACACGTACCCTAACCCTAACCCTAACCCACACACTAAACCTAACCCTAAACCTAGACTGAACACGTACACTAAACCTATCCCGTACCGTAAACTTAACGCTAAACCGTACCGTAAACCTAACACTAACCCTAAACCTAACCCTAACCCTAACCCGTACACTAACACTAACCCGAACCCTAACCCTATACCTAAACGTACCCTAACCCTAACCCAAACCCTAACACTAACCCTAACCCGTACTCTAACCTAACCCTGATCATACCCTAACCCTAACCCTAAACTTAACCGTAACACTAACCCGTACCCTAACCCTAAAACTAACCCGTACCCTATTCCCAACACTAACCTAACCCGTACCCTAACACTAACACGTACCCTAACACTAACCCTTACCCTAACCCTAAACCTAACCCGTAAGCTAACCCTAAACGTAACCTTAACCCGTACCCAAACCCTAACCCTAACACGTACCCTAACCCTAACCCTAATCCTAACCCGCACACTAAACCTAACCGTAACCCTAGACCTAACACGTACACTAAATGTATCCCGTACCATAAACTTAACGCTAAACCGTACCGTAAACCTAACACTAACCCTAACCCTAAACCTAACCCTAACCCGTACACTAACACTAAACTGAACCCTAACACTAACCCTAACCCTAAACGTACCCTAACCCGAACCCTAACCCTAACACTAACCCTAATCCGTACTCTAAACTAACCCTAATCCTAAACCTACCCTATCCCGTACTCTAACCCTAACCCTAAACCTAACAATAACCATAACCCTAACACTAAACCTAACCCATTCTCTAACCCTAAATCTAACCCTAACACTAACCCTAACCCCCAACTATAACCCTAAACCTAAACCTAACCCTAACCCTAACCCTAACACGTACCGTAACCCGAACCCGTACCCTAACCCTAACCCTAAACCTAAACCTAACCCTAACCCTGACCCTAAACCAAAACCTAACCCGTACCCTAACCCTAAACCGTACTCTAACCCTAACCCTAAACCTAACCGGTACCCTAACCCTAAACGTAACGCTAACCCGTACCCAAACCCTATCCCTAACACGTACCCTAACCCTAACCCTAAACCACACACTAAACCTAACCCTAACCCTAGACCTAACACGTACACTAACCCTATCCCGTACCCCAGACTTAATCCAAACCCGTACCGCAACCGTAACACTAAACCTAAACCTAACCCTAACCCGTACACTAACCCTAACACTAACCCGTACCCTAACACTACCTGTAGCCTAACCCTAAATCCAACGCTAACCCCTAACCCTAACCCTAAACCTAACCCTTACCCTAACCCGTACTCAAACGGTAAACCTGAACCGTACACTAACACTAACCCAAATCCGTACCCTAACCCTAACCCTAACCCAAAACCGCACCCTAAACTTAACACTAACCCTAAAGAAACCATAACCATTAACCGTAACCTAACCTTAACCCATACCCTAACCCTAACACTTACGTTAACCATAACTCTAACCCATACCCTAACCCGAAAACTAACCCGTACCCTAACCCCAACCCTAACCCTAACCCGTACCCTAACACTAAACCGTACCCTAACACTAACCCTTTCCCTAACCCTAAACCTAACCCTTCCCTAACCCGTACCCAAACCCTAACCCTAACACGTACCCTAACCTTAAACCTAACCCTAACCCTAACCCGCACACTAAACCTAACCCTAACCCTAGACCTAACAAGTACACTAAACCTATCACGTACCGTAAACTTAACGCTAAACCGTACCGTAAACCTAACACTAACCCTAAACCTAACCCTAACCCTAACCCGTACACTAACACTAACCCGAACCCTAACCCTAACCCTAACCCTAAATGTACCCTAACCCTAACCCAAACCCTAACACTAACCCAAACCCGTAGTCTAACGTAACCCTAACCCATACCCTAACCCTAACCCTAAACTTAACCGTTAACCCCAACCCGTAACCTAACCCTAAAACTAATCCGTACCCTATCCCCAACCCTAACCTAACCCGTACCCAAAACTAACCCATACCCTAACACTAACCCTTAACCTACCCTAAACCTAACCCGTACCCTAACCCTAAACGTAACCCTAACCCGTACCCAAACCCTAACCCTAACACGTACCCTAACCCTAACCCTAATCCTAACCCGCACACTAAACCTAACCCTAACCCTAGACCTAACACGTACACTAAACGTATCCCGTACCGTAAACTTAACGCTAAACCGTACTGAAACCTAACACTAACCCTAACCCTAAAGCTAACCCTAACCCGTACACTAACACTAACCCGAACCCTAACCCTAACCCTAACCCTAAACGTACCCTAACCCGAACTGTAACACTAACACTAACCGTAATCCGTACTCTAAACTAACCCTAATCCTAAACCTAACCCTATCCCGTACTCTTACCCTAACCCTAAACCTAACACTAACCATAACCCTAACACTAAACCTAACCCGTTCTCTAACCCTAAACCTAACCCTAACACTAACCCTAACACCCTACTATAACCCTTACCCTAAACCTAACCCTAACCGTAACCCTAACTCTTACGGTAACCCGAACCCGTACCCTAATCCTAACCCTAACCCTAAACCTAACCCTAACCATGACCGTAACCCTAAACCTAATCCCGTACCCTAACCCTAACCCTAACCCGTATCCTAAGCCAATCCCTAACCCTAGACCTAACCCATACCCTAACCCTAACCCGTACCCTAACACTAACCCCAACCCTAACCCTAACCCATACCATAACCCTAACACTAACCCTAACCCTAACACTAATCCTACCCGTACTCTAACCCTAACCCTAACCCTAACCCGTATCCTAACCCTAATCCGTACCCTAACCCCAACCCTAACCTTAATATGTACCAAAACACTAACCCTAACCGTAACCCTGACTCTAAACCTAACCCTAACCCTTACACTAACCCTAACCCTAACCCTAACCCGCACCCTAAACCTAACCCTAACCCGTTCCCTAACCATAACCCGTATCCTAAAACTAACCGTAACCTTAAATTTAACCTGTAGGCTAACCCTATCCCATACCCTAAACCTAACCCTAAACCATATCCTAACCCTAAACCTAACACTAAGCCTAACCCGTACATTAACCATAACCCTAACCCTAACCATACTCTAACCCTGACACTAACCCTCACCTTAACCCTAACCCTTACTGTAACCCTATACCGTACCATAACCCTAAAACTAACCCATACCCTAAACCAAAAACATACCCCAACCCTAACCCGTACCCTAATCCTAACCCTAACCCTAACCCGTACCCTAAACCTAACCCTAAACCTAACCCGTACCCTAACCCTAACCCTAACCCTAAAACTAACCCGTACCCAAACCCTAATCCGTACCCTAACCCTAACCCTAAACCTAATCCTAACCCATACAGTAATCCTAACCCGTACCCTAACCCTATCCCTAAACCTAAACCTAACCATAAACCTGACCCTAAACCAAACACTAACCGGTACCCTAACCCTAAACCGTACCCTAACCCTAACCCTAACCCAAACCCGCACCCTAAACTTAACCCTAACCCTCACCCAAACCATAACCCTTAACCGTAACCTAACCCTAACCCATACCCTAAACCTAACCCTAACCTTAACAGTAACCCTAACCCGTTACTTAACCCTAAAACTAACCCCATACCCTAACCCCAACCCTAACACTAACCCGTACCCTAACACTAACCCTTACACTAAACATAAACCTAACCCGTACCCTAACCCTAAACGTAACCCTAACCCGTACCCAAACCCTAACCCTAACCCGTACCCTAACCCTAACCAGCACACTAAACCTAACCCTAACCCTAGACCTAACACGTACACTAAACCTATCCCGTACCGTAAACTTAACGCTAAACCGTACCGTAAACCTAACACTAACCCTAACCCTAAACTTAACCCTAACCAGTACACTAACACTAACCCGAACCCTAACCCTAACCCTAACCCTAAACGTACACTAACCCTAACCCTTACCCTAACCCTAACATTAACCCTAACCCGTACTCTAAACTAACCCTAACCCTAAACCTAACCCTATCCCATACTCTAAACCTAACCCTAAACCTAACACTAACCATAAACCTAACACTAAAACTAACCCGTTCTCTAACCCTAAACCTAACCCTAACACTAACCCTAACCCCCTACTATAACCCTAACCCTAAACCTAACCCTAAACCTAACCCTAACTCTTACAGTAACCCGAACCCGTACCCTAACACTAACCCTAACCCTAAACCTAACCCTAACCCTGACCGTAACCCTAAACCTAATCCCGTACCCTAACCCTAACCCTAACCCGTATCCTAAACCTAACCCTAAACCTAGACCTAACCCGTACCCTAACCCTAACCCGTACCCTAACACTAACCCCAACCCTAACCCTAACCCATACCATAACCCTAACGCTAACCCTAACCCGTACCCTAACCCTAACCAGCACACTAAACCTAACCCTAACCCTAGACCTAACACGTACACTAAACCTATCCCGTACCGTAAACTTAACGCTAAACCGTACCGTAAACCTAACACTAACCCTAACCCTAAACTTAACCCTAACCAGTACACTAACACTAACCCGAACCCTAACCCTAACCCTAACCCTAAACGTACACTAACCCTAACCCTTACCCTAACCCTAACATTAACCCTAACCCGTACTCTAAACTAACCCTAACCCTAAACCTAACCCTATCCCATACTCTAAACCTAACCCTAAACCTAACACTAACCATAAACCTAACACTAAAACTAACCCGTTCTCTAACCCTAAACCTAACCCTAACACTAACCCTAACCCCCTACTATAACCCTAACCCTAAACCTAACCCTAAACCTAACCCTAACTCTTACAGTAACCCGAACCCGTACCCTAACACTAACCCTAACCCTAAACCTAACCCTAACCCTGACCGTAACCCTAAACCTAATCCCGTACCCTAAACCTAACCCTAACCCGCATCTTAAACCTAACCCTAAACCTAGACCTAACCCGTACCCTAACCCTAACCCGTACCCTAACACTAACCCCAACCCTAACCCTAACCCATACCATAACCCTAACGCTAACCCTAACCCGTACCCTAAACCTAACCCGTACCCTATCCCTAACCCGATGCCTAACCCTAACCCACACCCTAAACCTAACCCTAACCCTAGACCTAACCCGTACCCTAACCCTAACACTAAACCCAAACCTAACACTAACCCTAACCCGTACTCTATCCCTAAGCATAACCCTAACTCTAAACGTGTTCTAACCCTAACCCTAACCCTCACACTAACCGTAACCCGTACTGTAACCCTAACCCATACCATAACCCTAAACCTAACCCGTACCCTAACCCTAACCCTAATTCGTACCCTAACCCTAACCCTAAACTTAACCCGTACGCTAACCCTATCCTTTACCCTAAACCTAACCCTAACCCGTACCACTACCCTAACAAAAACCCTAACACTAACCCGAACTCTAACCCTAACCCCTAACCCTAACCCTAACCCTTACCCTAACCCGTACCCAAACGATAAACCTAACCCGTACCCTAACACTAACCCAAACCGGTACTCTAAACCTAACCCTAGCCCTAACACTAACCCTAACCCTAAACGGCACCCTAAACTTAACCCTAACCCTAACCCTAACATTAACCCTTAACGGTAGCCTAACCCTAACTCGTACCCTAACCCTAACACTGACCCTAACCCTAAACCATACCCTAATCCTAACCCGTACCCTAACCCTAAACCTAACCCTAACCCTAACTCGTACCCTAAAACTAACCCTAACCCTGACCCTAACCCTAACCCGTACCCTAAACCTAACCCATACCCTAACCCTAACCATAAACTTAACCCTAACACTATTCCGTACCCTAAACCTAACCCTAACCCTTGCCTTAACCCGTACCCAACCCTATCCCATACCCTAACCCTAACCCTAACCGGTCCCCAAACCCTAAGAGTAAACCTAGCCCATACCCTAGCGCTAACCCTAAACCTAACACTAACCGTAACAATAAACCGCACCCTAAACCTAAACCTAACCCTAACCCTAACCATAACCCTTACCCGTACCCTAACCTAACCCATACCCTAACCCTAACCCTAAACTTAACCGTAAACTTGACCCTTACCCTAACCCTAAAATTAACCCGTACCCTAAACCCAACCCTAACCCTAAATCTAACCCTAACCCGTACCCTAACCCTAACCCTAACCCTAAACCTAATCCTAACTCTAAACCTAACCCGTACTCTAACCCTAACCCTAACCCTAACCCTAACCCATACCCAAACCCTAACAGTAACTCTAACCCATACCCTAGCGCTAACCCTAACCCTAACACTATCCCGTACCCTAACCCTAACCCTAACCCTAACCCGTACTCTAACCATAACCATAACCCTAAACCTAACCCTAACCCATAATCTAACCCTAACACGTACCCTAACACGAAACCTTACCCTAACCCTAACCCTAACCCGTACCCTAACCCTAAATGTAACCCTAACCAGTACCCAATCCCTAACCCTAACACGTACCCTAAGCCTAAACCTAACCCTAACCCGCACACTAAACCTAACTCTAACCCTAGACCTAACACGTACACTGAACCTATCCCGTACGGGAACCTTAAACCTAACCCCTACCGTAACCCTTACACTAAGCCTAACCCTAAACCTAAACCTAACCCTAACCCGCACACTAACCCTAACCCCCGAACCATAACCCTAACCCTAACCCGTACCCTAATCCTACCCGTAGCCTAACCCTAGCCCTAACGCTAACTCCTAACCCTAAACCTAACCCTAACCCTTACCCTATCCCATACACAAACGGTAAACCTAACCCATACCCTAACACTAACCCAAACCCGTACTCTAACACTAACCCTAACCTGCACCCTAAACTTAACCCTAACCCTAACCCAAACCATAACACTAAACCTTAACTTAACCCTAACACATACCCTTACCCTAACCCTAACCTTAACCATAACCCTAACCTGAAACTTAACCCTAAAACTAACCCGTATCCTAACCGCAACACTAACCCTAACACGTACCCTAACAATAACCCTAACCCTAACCCTGACACTAAACCTAAACCTAACCCTTACACTAACCCTAACCCTAACCCGCACCCTAAACCTAACCCTAACCCAAACCCTAACCGTAACCCGTAACCTAAACCTAACCCTAACCCTAAACTTAACCCGTATGAAAACCCAATCCGTACCCTAAACCTAACCCTAACCCGTATCCAAACCCTAAACCTAACCCTAAGCCTAACCCGCACATTAACCCTAACCCTAACCCTAACACTAACCCTAACCCATACTCTAACCCTAAACCTAACCGTACTCTAACCCTAACGCTAACCCTCACCCTAATCCTAACCCGTACTGTAACCCTAACCCATACCATAACCCTAACCCTAACCCGTACCGTAACCCTAAACCATCACCTAAACCTAACCCTAACCCTAAACTTAACCCGTACACTAACCCTATCCCGTACCCTAAACCTAACCCTAACCCATACCCTAACCCTAACCCTGACCCTAACCCTAACACTAACCCTAACCCTGACCCTAACCCTAACACTAACCCTAACCCGTACTCTAACCCTAACCCTAACCCTAACCCTAACCCGAACCCTAACCAAATTCCTAAACCAAACCCTAACCCTAGACCTAACCCATACCCTAACCCTAATCCGTACCCTAACACTAACCCCAACCCTAACCCTAACCCATACCATAACCCTAACCCTAACCCTGACCCTAACCCTAACCCTAACCCGTATCCTAAACCTAACCCATACCCTAACCCTAAACCTAACCCTAACCTGTACCCTAAACCTAACCATAACCCGTACCCTAACCCTAACCCTAACCCTAACCCTGACCCTAACCTTAACCCTAAACCGTACCCTAAGCCTAACCCATACCCTAACCCTAAACCTAATCCTAACCCTATCCTTAACACGTAACCTAAACCTAACCCTAACCCTTAACCTAACCCGTAACCTAACCCTAACCCTAACCCATACCCAAACCTTAACAGTAACCCTAAACAATTCCCTAGCGCTAACACTAACCCTAACCCTAACCCTAACCATTACCCGTACCCTAACCCTAAACCATACCCTAAAACTAACCCTAAACTTAACCGTAACCATGACCCGTACATTAAACCTAAAATTAACCCGTACCCTAACCCCACCCTCACCCTAACCTGTACCCTAACCCTAACCCTAACCCACACCAAACCTAACCCTGACCAGTAACCTAAGCCTAACCCTAACCCTAAACTTAACCCGTACGCTAACCCTATCCCGTACCCTAAACCTAACCCTAAACCGTAACCTAACCCTAAACCTAACCCTAAGCCTAACCCATACATTAACCCTAACCCTAACACTAACACTAACCCTACCCCGTACTCTAACCCTAAACCTAACTCTAACCCTAAACCGTACCCTAAACCTAACCCTAACCCTAACCGTACACTAACCCTACCCCAAATTCTAACCCTAACACAAACTCTAACCCTAAACCGTACTCTATCCCTGACCCTAAACGTAACCCTAACCCTAACCCTATCCGCACTCTAACCCTAACCCTAACCCTAACCCTAACACTAAACCTAACCCGTACTCTAGCACTAACCCTAAACCTAAACGTAACCCTAACCTATACGCTAACCCTAACCCGTACCCTAACACTAACCCTAAACCTAACACTATCCCTAACCCGTACTCTAACCCTAAACCTAACCCTATCTCTAACCCAAACCCGTACTATAACCCTAAACCTAACCCTACCCCTAAACATAACCCTAACCCGTACTCTAACCCTATCCTGTAGCCTAACACAAACTCTAACCCTCACCCTAACCCTAACCCTAAACGTACCCTAACCCTAACCCTAACCCGTACCCTAACAATAACCCTTACCCTAACCCTAAAACTAACCCGTACCCTAACCCTAAACGTAACCCTAACCCGTACCTAAACCCTAACCCTAAACGTACCCTAACCCTAACCCAAACCCTAACACTAACACTAACCCGTACTCTAACCTAACCCTAACCTATACCCTAACCCTAACCCTAAACTTAACCGTAACCCTAACCCATACCCTAACCCTAAAACTAACCCGTACCGTATCCCCAACCCTAACCTAACCCGTACCCTAACACTAACCCGTACCCTAACACTAACCCTTAACCTAACCCTAAACCAAACCCGTACCCTAACCTTAAACGTAACCCTAACCCGTACCCAAACCCTAACCTTAACACGTACCCTAACCCTAAACCTAACCCTAACACTTTCCCTAACCCGTACCCAAACTGTAAAACTAACCCGTACCCTAACACTAACCCAAACCCATACTCTAACCCTAACCCTTACACTAACACTAACCCTACCCCGTACTCTAACACTAACCCTAACCCGTACCCTAACCCTAACCCTAACTCTAACCCTAACACTAACTCTAACCCGTACTCTAACCCTAACCCTAACACTAACACTAACCCTACCCCGTACTCTAACACTAACCTAACCCTAACCCGTACTCTAACCCTAAACCTAACCCTAACACTAACACTAACCCTAACCCGTACACTAACCCTAACCCTAACCCTAACCCTAACCCTAACCCTAACCGTATTCTAACCCTAACCCTAACCCTCACCCTAACCCTAACCCATACTGTAACCCTAACCAGTACCCTAACCCTAACAATAATTCGTACCCTAAACCTACCCTAACCCTGACACTAACCCTAACCCTAACCCGTACCCTAAACCTAACCTGTACCCTAACCCTAAACCTAACCCTAACCCGTAACCTAAACCTAACCCTAACCTGTACCCTAACCCTAAACCTAACCATAAACCTGACACTAACCCTAACCCTAAAATGTACCCTAAGCTTAACCCATACCCTAACCCTATCCCAAAACCCTAACCCTATCCGTACTCTAACACTAACCCTAAACCTAACCCGTACCCTTAACCTATCCCTAACCCTAACTCGTACCCTAACCCTAACCCTAAACCTGACCCTAACCCTAAACCTAACCCGTACCCTAAAACTAACCCATACACTAACCCTAAACATAAATCTAACCCTAACCCTAACCCGTACCCTAAACCTACCCCTAACCCTTGACCTAACCCCAACCCGTATCCAAACCCTAACAGTAACACTAACCCATACACTAGCGCTAACCCTAACCCTAACCCTAAGCCTAACCCGCACCCTAAACCTAAACCAAACCGTAAACCTACCCATAACCCTTACCCGTACCCTAACACTAACCCATACCCTAACACTTACCCTAACCTTAACCGTAACCCTAACCCGTACCATAACCCTAAATATAACCCGTACCATAACTCCAACCCTAACCTTAACCGTAACATAACCCTATCCCTAATCCTAACCCGTACACAATACCTAACCATAACACGTACCCTAACCCTAACCCTAACCCTAACCCTTACCCTAACCCGTACCCAAACGGTAAACCTAACCCGTACCGTAACACTAACCCACACCCGTACTCTAACCCTAACCCTAACCATAACCATAACCCGCACCCTAAACTTAACCCTATCCCTAACCCAAACCATAACCCTTAACCGTAACCTAACCCTAACCCATACCCTAAACCTAACCCTAACCCGTACTCTAACCCTACACGTAGCGTAATCCTAACTCTAACCCTAAACCCCTAAACCTAAGCCTAACCCTAACCCTTACCCGAACCCGTACCCAAACGGTAAACCTAACCCGTACCCTAAGACTAACCCAAACCCGTACTCTAAACCAAACCATAACCCTAACCCTAACCCTAACCCGCACCCTAAACTTAACCCTAACCCTAAACCAAACGATTACCCTTAACCGTACCCTAAACCTAACCCATAACCTAACCCTAACCTTAACCTTAAACATAACCCTAATCCGTACCCAAACCCTAAAACTAACCCATACCCTAACCCCAACCCTAACGCTAACCCGTACCCTAACACTAACCCTAACCCTAACGCTGACCCTAAACCTAACCCTAACCCTTACCCTAACCCTAACCCTAACCCAACCCGCACCCTAAACTTAACCCTAACCCATACCCTAGAGCTCTACCGTAACCTAAACCGAAGCCTAACCCTAAACTTAACCCGTTCGCTAACCCTATCCCGTACCCTAAACCTAACCCTAACCCGTACCCTAAACCTACACCGTAACCTAAACCTAACCCTAACCCTAAACATAACCCGTACGCTAACCCTATCCCGTACCCTAAACCTAACCCTAACCCATATCCAAACCCTAACCTAACCCTAAGCCTAACCCGTATATTAACCCTTACCCTAACCCTAACACTAACCCTACCCTGTACCCTAACCCTAACCCTAACCCTAACCCGTACCCTTAACCTATCCCTAAACCTAAATCGTACCCTAACCCTAACCCTAAACCTGACGCTAACCCTAACCCTAACCCGTACCCTAAAACTAACCCATACCCTAACCCTAACAATAAACCTAACCCTAACCCTAACCCGTACACTAAACCTAACCCTAACTCTTGACCTAACCCATACCCAACCTTATCCCGTACCCTAACCCTAACCCTAACCCGTACCCAAACCCTAACAGTAACACTAACCCATACCCTAGCGCTAACCCAAACCCCAACCCTAAGCCTAACCAGCACAATAAACCTAAACCTAACCCTAACCATAACCATAAAACTTACCCGTACCCTAAACCTAACCCATAACCTAACACTAACCCTCACCTTAACCATAACCCTAACCCGTACCCTACCCTAAAACTACCCGTACCCTAACCACAACCCTAACCCTAACACGTAACATAACCCTATCACTAACCCTAACCCTGACCCTAAACCTAACCCTAACCCGTACCCAAACCCTAATCCTAACACGTACCCTAACCCTAAACTTAACCCTAACACTTTCCCTAACCCGTACCCAAATGGTAAAACTAACCCGCAACCTAACACTAACCCAAACCCGTACTCTAACCCTAACCCTACCCTAACACTAACCCTACCCTGTACTCTAACACTAACCCTAACCCTAACCTGTAAACTAACCCTAACCCTAACCCTAACCCTAACACTAACCCTAACCCGTAATCTAACCCTAACCCTAACCCTAACACTAACCCTGCCCCGTACTCTAACACTAACCCTAACCCTAACCCTAACCCTAACCCGTACTCTAACCCTAACCCTAACCCATACTCTAACCCTAACCCTAACCCTAACCCTAACCCTATCACTAACCCTAACCCGCACCTAAACCTAACACTAACCCATACCCTAACACTAACCCGTAACCTAAACCTAAACCTAAACCTAAACTTATCCCGTACACTAACCTATCCTGTACCCTAAAACTAACCCTAACCTGTACCCTAACCTTAACCCTAACCCTAACCCTATCCATACACAAACCCTAACCCTAAACCTAACACTAACCCTAACCCATACTCTAACCCTAACCCTAACCCTAAACCTAAACCTAACCCTAACCCGTGTTCTAACCCTAACCCATACCCTAACACTCACCCTTACCCTAATCATAAATCTAACCCGTACCCTAACCTAAACGTAACCCTAACCCGAACCCAAACCCTAAACATATCCCGTGCCCTAACCCTAATGCTAACCTGTCCCTAAACCTAGACCTAACCCATACTCTAACCCTAACCCGTACCCTAACACTAAACCTAAACCTAAACCTAAACCGTTACCTAACCCTACCCCTAACCCTAACACTAACCCTAATCCTAACACTATCCCGTACACTAACCCTAACCCTAACCCGTACGGGTAACCTAACCCTAATCCTAACTCTAACCCTAACACTAAACCTACCCCGTACTCTAACCCTAACCCAAACTGTAACCCTAACCCGTACCCTAACCCGTAACCTAACCCTAACCCTAACCTGTACGCTAACACGTACCATAACCCTAACCCTAATCCTAACCCTAACCCTAAACCTAAACCATACCCTACCCCTCACCCTAACCCATACCCTAACCCTAACTCGTACCCTAACCCTAACCCTTACCCTAACCCCTAACCCTAACCTTAACCCATACCCTAAACCTAACCCTAACCCTAGCTCGTACCCTAACCCTACCCCTAACCCTGTCCCTAACCCATACCATACCCCTAACCCGTAACCTAAACCTAACCCTAACCCTAAACTTAACCCACACGCTAACCCTATCCCGTACCCTAAACCTAACCCTAACGCGTACCCTAACCCTAACCCTAACCCTATCCGTACACTATCCCTAACCCTAACCCTAACCCTAACACTAACCCTAACCTGTACTCTAACCCTAAACCTAACCCTAACTCTAAACCTAACCCGTAATATAACCCTAACACTAATCCTAACCCTAAGCCTAACCCTAACCCTAACACTAACCCTAACCCGTACTCTAAACCTAACCCTAACCCTCACCCTAACCCTCACCCTAACCCTAAACCATACTGTAACCGTATACCGTACCATAACTCTAAACCTAACCCGTACCCTAACCCTAAACCTAACTTGTACACTAACCCTTACCCTAACCCGGATCCTAACACTAACCCCAACCTATACCCTAAACCTAACCCGAACCCTAAACCTAACCCGAACCCTAACCCTTACCCTCACCCGTACACAAATGGTAAACCTAACCCATAGCCTAACACTAACCCAAACCCATACTCTAACCCTAACCCTAACCGTAAACCTAACACGCACCCTGAACTTAACCCTAACCCTAACACAAAACATAACCCTTAACCGTAACCTAACCCTAACACATACCATAACTCTAACCCTAACCTTAACCGTAAACCTAACCCATACCCTAACCCTAAAACTAACCCGTACCCTAACCCCAACCCTAACCCTAACCCATTCCCTAACACTAACCCTAACCCTAACCCTGACCCTAAACCTAACCCTAACACTTACACTAATCCTAACCCTAACCCTAACACGTAACCTAAACCTAACCCTAAGCCTAAACTGTACATTAACCCCAACACTAACCCTAACACTAACACTACCCCGTACTCTAACCCTAACCCTAACCCTGACCCTAACCCATACACTAACCCTAAACATAACCCTAACACTAATCCTACCCCGTACTCTAACCCTAAACCTAACCCTAAAACTAACACTAACCCTAACCCGTACTCTAACACTAACCCTAACTCTAAACGTAACCCTAACCCTTACGCTAACCCTAACCCGTACCCTAACACTAACCCTAACCCTAACACTATCCCTAACCGTACTCTAACCCTAAACCTAACCCTAACTCTAATCCGAACCCGTACTATAACCCTAAACCTAACCCTAACCATAACCTAACCTTAACCCGTAATCTAACCCTTTCCTGTAGCGTAACCCTAACCCTAAACCCTAACCCTAAACCCTAACCCTAAACCTAACCCTATTCCTTACCCTATGCCATACCCAAACGGAACACCTAACCCATACCCTAACACTAACCCAAACCCGTACTCTAACCCTAACCATAACCCTAACCCTATCCCTAAACCGCACCCTAAACTTAACCCTAACCCTAACACTAACCTTAACCCTTAACCGTACCCTAACCCTAACCCACACCCTAACCCTAACCCTAACTTTAACCGTAACCCTAACCCGTAACCTAACCCTAAAACTAACCTGTACCCTAAACGCAACCCTAACCCTAACCCATACCCTAACACTAACCCTAACCCTAACCCTGACCCTAAACCTAACCCTAAACCTTACACTAATCCTAAACCTAACCCTAACCCATAACCTAAACCTAACCCTAAGCCTAAACTGTACATTAACCCCAACACTAACCCTAACAATAACACTACGCCATACTCTAACCCTAACCCTAAACCTGACCCTAACACATACACTAACCCTAACCATAACCCTAACACTAATCCTACCCCGTTCTCTAACCCTAAACCTAACCCTAAAACTAACACTAACACTAACCCGTACTCTAACACTAACCCTAACACTAAACGTAAAGCTAACCCTTACGCTAACCCTAACCCGTACCCTAACACTAACCCTAAACCTAACACTATCCCGAACCGTACTCTAACCCTAAACCTAACCCTAACTCTAACCCTAACCCGTACTATAACCCTAAACCTAACCCTAACCATAACCTAACCTTAACCCGTATTCTAACGCTTTCCCGTAGCCTAACCCTAACCTTAACCCTAAACCTAAACCCTAACACTAAACCTAACCCTATTCCTTACCCTATGCCGTACCCAAACGGAACACCTAACCCGTACCCTACACTAACCCAAACCCGTACTCTAACCCTAACCATCACCCTAACCCTATCCCTAAACCGCACCCTAAACTTAATCCTAACCCTAACACTAAACTTAACACTTAACCGTACCCTAACCCTAACCCACACCCTAAACCTAACCCTAACTTTAACCGTAATCCTAACCCGTAACCTAAACCCCTAACCCTAAAACTAACCCGTACCCAACCCCCAACCCTAACCCTAACCCATACCCTAACACTAACCCTAACACTAACCATAACCCTAAACCTAACCCTAACCCGTACACTAACCCTAACCCTAACCCTAACCCGCACCCTAAACCTAACCATAACCCGTACGCTAAACCTATCCCGTAACCTAATCCTAACGCTAACCCTAAACTTATCCCATACGCTAACCCTATCCCATACCCTAAACCTAACCCTAACCCGTAACCTAACCCTAAACTTAACCCTAAGCCTAACCTGTACATTAACCCTAACCCTAACCCTAACCCTAACACTAACCCTACCCTGAAATCTAACCCTAACCCTACCCTTACCCTAACCCTAACCCATACCCTAACCCTAACCCTAACCCTAAACCTTTCCCTAACCCTAACACTAACCCTAACCCTTACTCTAACCCTAACCCTAACCCTTACCCTAAGTGTACTCTAAGCCTAACCCTAAACATCACCCTAACCCTAAACCGTACTGTAACCCTAACCCGTACCGTAGACCTAACCCTAACCAGTACCCTAACCCTAACAATAATTCGTACCCTAACGCTAACCCTAACCCTGACACTAACCCTAACCCTAACCCTTACCCTAAACCTAACCTGTACCCTAACCCTAAACCTAACCCTAACCCATACCCTAAACCTAACACTAAACCGTACCCTAACCCTAAACCTAACCCTAAACATGACCCTAACCCTAACCCTAAACGTACCCTAAGCCTAACCCATACCCTAAACCTAACCCTAACCCTATCCGTACTCTAACCCTAACCCTAACCCTATCCCGTATTCTAACCCTAACCCTAACCATAACCATAACCCGCACCCTAAACTTAACCCTAACCCTAACCCAAACCGTAACCCTTAACCGTAACCTAACCCTAACCCATACCCTAAACCTAACCCTAACCTTAACCATAACCCTAACCCATACCCTAACCCTAAAACTAACCCGTACCCTAAACCCAATGCTAACCCTAACCCGTACCCTAACACTAACCCTAACCCTAACCCTGACCCTAAACCTAACCCTAACCCTTACACTAATCCTAACCCTAACCCTACCCCGCACCCAAAACCTAACCCTAACCCGTACCCTAACCCTAACCCGTAACCTAAACCTAACCATAACCCTAAACTTAACCCGTACGCTAACCCTATCCCGTACCCTACACCTAAACCTAACCCGTATCCTAACCCTAAAGTTAACCCTAAGCCTAAACCGTACATTAATCCCAAACCTAACCCTAACACTAACCTTACACCGTACTCTAACATTACCCTAACCCTAACCCTAACCCGTACACTAACCCTAACCCTAGCCCTAACCCTAACACTAATCCTACCCCGTATTCTAACCCTAAACCTAACCCTAATCCTAACCCTAACCCGTACCCTAACCCTAACCCTAACCCTAACCCTAACCCTAACACTAACTGTATTCTAACCCTAACCCTAACCCTCACCCTAACCCTAACCCGTACTTAACCCTAACCCATACCATAACCCTAAACCTAACCCTTACCCTAACCCTAACCCTAACTCGTACCCTAACCCTAAACCTAACCCTGACCCTAACCCTAACCCTAACCCATACCCTAAACCTAAACCGTACCTTAAACCTAACCCTAACCCTAACTCGTACCCTAAACCTACCCTAACCCTGACCCTAACTGTAACCCTAACCCATACCCTAAGCCTAACCCATACCCACCCTAACCCTAAACCTAACCCTAAACCGTACCCTAAACGTAACCCTAACACTCTACCTAACCCGTACCCATACCTATCCCATAACCTAACCCTAAACCTAACCCGTTCCCAAACCCTAACAGTAAACCTAACCTATACCCTAGCGCTAACCCTAACCCTAACCCGGACCCTAAACCTAACCCTTACCCTGTCCGTAACACTACCCCTATCCCGTACCCTAACTCTAAACCGTACACGAACACTAACCCAAACCTAACCCATACCCTAACCCTAAACGTAACCCTAACCCGTACACAAACCCTAACCCGAACCTTAACCCTAACCCTAACCTGTACCCTAACCCTACCCATAGCGTAATCCTAACTCTAACCCTAACCCCTAAACCTAAGCCTAAACCTAACCCTTACCCGAACCCGTACCCAAACGGTAAACCTAACCCGTACCCTAAGACTAACCCAAACCCGTACTCTAACCCTAACCATAACCATAACCCTAACCCTAACCCGCACCCTAAACTTAACCCTAACCCTAACCCAAACCATAACCTAACCCTAACCCTAACCTTAACCATAACCCTAATCCGTACCCAAACCCTAAAACTAACCGATACCCTAACCACAACCTTAACGCTAACCCGTACCCTAACACTAACCCTAACCCTAACCCTGACCCTAAACCTAACCCTAACCCTAACCCTAACCCAACCCGCACCCTAAACCTAACATAACCCGTACCCTAAAGCTCTACCGTAACCTAAACCGAAGCCTAACCCTAAACTTAACCCGTTTGCTAACCCTATTCCGTACCCTAAACCTAACCCTAACCCGTACCCTAAACCTACACCGTAACCTAAACCTAACCCGAACCCTAAACATAACCCGTACGCTACCCTATCCCGTACCCTAAACCTAACCCTAACCCATATCCAAACCCTAACCTAACCCTAAGACTAACTCGTATATTAACCCTTACCCTAACCCTAAAACTAACCCTACCCAGTACCCTAACCCTTACCCTAACCCTAACTCTAACCCGTACCCTTAACCTATCCCTAACCCTAACTCGTACCCTAACCCTAACCCTAAACCTGACCCTAACCCTAACCCTAACCCATACCCTAAAACTACCCCATACCCTAACGCTAACATAAACCTAACCCTAACCCTAACCCGTACCCTAAACCTAACCATAACTCTTGACCTAACCCATACCCAACCTTATCCCGTACCCTAACCCTAACCCTAACCCGTACCGAAACCCTAACAGTAACACTAACCCATACCCTAGCGCTAACCCAAACCCTAACCCTAAGCCTAACCAGCACCCTAAACCTAAACCTAACCCTAACCATAACCATAAAACTTACCCGTACCCTAAACCTAACCCATAACCTAACACTAACCCTAACCTTAACCATAACCCTAACCGGTACCCTAACACTAAAACTACCCGTACCCTAACCACAACCCTAACCCTAACACGTACCATAACCCTATCCCTAACCCTAACCCTGACCCTAAACCTAACCCTAACCCATACCCAAAACCTAATCCTAACACGTACCCTAACCCTAAACCTAACCCTAAAACTTTCCCTAACCCGTACCCAAACGGTAAAACTAACCCGTAACCTAACACTAACCCAAACCCGTACTCTAACCCTAACCCTTACCTAACACAAACCCTACCCCGTACTCTAACACTAACCCTAACCCTAAACTGTACCCTAAACCTAACCCTAACACTAACCCTAACCCGTAATCTAACCCTAACCCTAACACTAACACTAACCCTGCCCCGTACTCTAACCCTAACCCTAACCCTAACCCTAACCCATACTCTAACCCTAACCCTAACCCTAACCCTAACCCTAACACTAACCCTAACCCGCACCTAAACCTAACCCTAACCCGTACCCTAACTCTAACCCATAACCTAAACCTAAACCTAAACCTAAACTTATCCCGTGCACTAACCCTATCCTGTACCCTAAACCTAACCCTAACCTGTATCCTAACCCTAACCCTAACCCTAACCCTATCCGTACACAAACCCTAACCCTAACCCTAACACTAACCCTAACCCATACTCTAACACTAACCCGTACCCTAACACTCACCCTTAGCCTAACCATAATCCTAACCCGTACCCTAACCCTAAACGTAACCCTAACCCGAACCCAAACCCTAAACCAATCCCGTACCCTAATCCTAATGCTAACCTGTCCCTAACCCTAGACCTAACCCGTACTCTAACCCTAACCCGTACCCTAACACTAACCCTAAACCTAAACCTAAACCGTACCCTAACCCTAACACTAACCCTAATCCTAACACTATCCCGTACACTAAACCTAACCCTAACCCTAACCCGTACCCGTACCCTAACCCTAACCCTAACCCGTAACCTAACCCTAACCCTAACCTGTACGCTAACACGTACCATAACCCTAACCCTAATCCTAACCCTAACCCTAAACCTAAACCATACCCTACACCTCACCCTAACCCATACCCTAACCCTAACTCGTACCTTAACCCTAACCCTTACCCTAACCCCTAACCCTAACCGTAACCCGTACCCTAAACCGAACCCTAACCCGAACTCGTACCCTAACCATAACCCTAACCATGTCCCTAAAGCGTACCATAACCCTAACCCGTAACCTAAACCTAACCCTATCCCTAAACTTAACCCACACGCTAACCCTATACCGTACCCTAAACCTAACCCTAATGCGTACCCTAACCCTAACCCTAACCCTATCCGTACACTATCCCTAACCCTAACCCTAAACCGAACACTAACCCTAACCCGTACTCTAACCCTAAACCTAACCCTAACTCTAAACCTAACCCGTAATGTAACCCTAACACTAATCCTAACCCTAAGCCTAACCCTAACCCTAACATTAACCCTAACCCGTACTCAAACCCTAACCCTAACCCTAACCATACTCTAACCCTAACCCTAACCCTCACCATAACCCTAACCCGTACTGTAACCGTATACCGTACCATAACCCTAAACCTAACCAGTACGCTAACCCTAAACCTAACTCGTACACTAACCCTAACCCTAAACCTGATCCTAACACTAACCCCAACCTATACCCTAAACCTAACCCGTACCCTAAACCTAACCCTAACCCTAACCCTTACCCTCACCCGTACACAAACGGTAAACCTAACCCATACCCTAACACTAACCCAAACCCGTACTCTAACCCTAACCCTAACCGTAAACCTAACACGCACCCTGAACCTAAGCCTAACCCTAACACAAACCATAACCCTTAACCGTTACCTAACCCTAACACATACCATAACCCTAACCCTAACCTTCACCATAAACCTAACCCATACCCTAACCCTAAAACTAACCCGTACCCTAACCCCAACCCTAACCCTAACCCATACCCTAACACTAACCCTAAACCTAACCCTGACCCTAAACCTAACCCTAACACTTACACTAATCCTAACCCTAACCGTAACCCGTAACCTACACCTAACCCTAAGCCTAAACCGTACATTAACCCCAACCCTAACCCTAACACTAACACTACCCCGTACTCTAACCCTAACCCTAACCCTGACCCTAACCCATACACTAACCCTAACCATAACCCTAACACTAATCCTACCCCGTACTCTAACCCTAAAACTAACCCTAAAACTAACACTAACCCTAACCCGTTCTCTAACACTAACCCTAACTCTAAACATACCCCTAACACTTACGCTAACCCTAACCCGTACCCTAACACTAACCCTAACACAAAACCTGACCCTAAACCTAACCCTAACCCGTACACTAACCCTAACCCTAACCCTAACCCGCACCCTAAACCTAACCATAACCCGTACCCTAAACCTATCCCGTAACCTAATCCTAACCCTAACACTAAACTTATCCCGTACGCTAACCCTATCCCATACCCTAAACCTAACCCTAACCCGAAGCCTAACCCTAAACCTAACCCTAAGCCTAACTCGTACATTAACCCTAACCCTAACCCTAACACTAACCCTACCCCGTAATCTAACCCTAACCCTAACCCTAACCCTAACCCATAACCTAACCCTAAACCTAACCCTAAACCTTTCCCTAACCCTAACACTAACCCTAAACTTTACTCTAACCCTAACCCTAACCCTTACCCTAAGTGTACTCTAACCCTAATCCTAACCCTCACCCTAACCCTAACCCGTACTGTAACCCTAACATGTAACATAACCCTAACTCTAACCCGTAACCTAACCCTAACCCTAACTCATAGCCTAACACTAACCCTGACCCTAACCCTAACCCGTACCCTAAACCTAACCCGTACCCTAACCCTAAACCTAACCCTAAGCCGTACCCTAAACCTAACCCTAACCCTAACTCATACCCTAACCCTAACTCTAACCCTGACCCTAACCCTAACCCGTACCCTAAACCTAACCCATACCCTAACCCTAATCCTAACCCTATCCGTAACCTTAACTCTTACCCTAAACCTAATCCTAACCCTTGACCTAACCCATACCCAAACCTATCTCGTACCCTAACCCTAACACTAACCTGTACCCAAACATAACAGTAATCCTAAACCATTCCCTAACACTAAGCCTAACCCTAAAACTAATCCTAACCCGCACCCTAAACCTAAACCTAACGCTAAACCTAACCATAACCCTTACCCGTACACTGACCCTAAGCATACCCTAAAACTAACCCATTCCTGAACCGTAACCCTAACCCGTACCCTAACCCTAAAACTAACCCGTACCCTAACCCCAACCCTAACCCTCACCCGCACCTAAACCTAACCCTAACCCGTAACCTAACCCTTACCCGTAACCTAAACCTAACCCTAACCCTAAACATAACCTGAACTCTAAACCTACCCCGTACCCTAAACCTAACCCTAAACTATACACTATCCCTAACCCTAACCCTAACACTATCCGTAAACTAACCCTAACCCTAACCCTAACACTAACCCTAACCCATACTCTAACACTAAACCTAACCCTAAAAGTAACCCTAACCCATACTCTAACCATAACCCGTACCCTAACACTAACCATTACACTAACCCTAAACCTAACCCGTACCCTAACCCTAAACATAACCCTAACCCATACCCAAACTTTAACCCTAACATGTACTCTAACCCTAACCCTCACCCGCACACTAAACCTAACCCTAACCCTAGACAACACGTACACTAACCGTATCCAGTACCCTAACCTTAACCCTAACCCGTACCGTAAACCTAACACTAACCCTAACACTAACCCTAACCCGTAATTTAACCCTACCTGTAGCCTAACCCTAACTCTAACCCTAACCCCCAACCCTAACCCTAACTCTCACCCTAACCCGTACCCAAAAGGTAAACCTATCCCGTAAACAAACAATAACTCAAAACTGTACTCTAATCCTAACCCTAACCCTAACCCTAACCGTAACCCGTACCCTAACCCTTCCCGTAGCCTAACCCTAACTCTAACCCTAACCCCTAACACTAACCCTAACCCTAAACCTAACCCTAAACCGCACCCTAAACTTAAGCCTAACCCTAACCCAAACCATAACCCTTAATCGTAACCTAACCCTAACACATAACCTAACCCTAACCCTAACCTTATCCATAACCCTAATCCGTAAGCTAACCCTAAAAGTAACCCGGACCCTAACCCCAACCCTAACCCAAAAAGTACCCTAACACTAACCCTATCCCTAACCCTGACCCTAAACCTAATCCAAACCTTACACTAACCCTAACCCTAACCCAACCCGAACCCTAAACCTAACCCTAACCCGTACCCTAACCCTAACCCGTAACCTAAACCGAACCCTAACCCTAAAATTAAACCGTTCGCTAACCCTATCCCGTACCCTAAACCTAATCCTAACCCGTATCTTAACCCTAACCTAAGCCGAAGCCTAAACCGTACTTTAACCCCAACCCTAACCCTAACATTAACCCTACCCGTACTCTAACCCTAACCCTAACCCTAACCCGTACCCTAAACCTAACCCTAACCTTAACTCGTACCCTATCCCTAACAGTAAACCTGACCCTAACACTAACCCTAACCCGTACCCTAAACCTAACCCTTACCCTAACCCTAACCCTAAACCTAACCCTAACCCTAACCCGTACCCTAAACCTAACCCTCACCCTTGACCTAACCCGTACCCAACACTATCCCGTACCCTAACCCTAACCCTAACCCGTACCCAAAACCTAACAGCAACCCTAACCCATACCTTAGCACTAACCCTAACCCTAACCCTAAGCCTAACCCGCACCCTAAACCTAAAACTAACCCTAAACTTAACCATAACCCTTACCCGTACCCTAACCCTAACCCATACTCTAACAATAACCCTAACCTTAACCGTAACCCTAACCTGTACCCTAACCATAAAACTAACCCGTACCCTAACCCCAACCCTAACCCTAACCCGTACCATAATCCTATCCCTACCCCTAACCCTGACCCTAAACCTAACCCCAACCCGTACCCTAACCCTAACTCGCACCTAAACCTAACCCTAACCGGTACCCTAAATCTAAGCCATAACCTAAACCTAACCCTAACCCTAAACTTAACCCGTACACTAACCCTATCCTGTACCCTAAACCTAACCCTAACCCGTACCCTAACCCTAACCCGAACCCTAACCCTATCCGTACACTAACCCTAACCCTAACACTAACCCTAACATGTACTCTAAACCTAACCCTAACCCTAAACGTAACCCTAACCCGTAATCTAACACTAACCCGTACCCTAACACTAACCCTAACCCTAACACTATCCCTAACCCGTACCCTAACCCTAAACGTAAACCTAACTCGTACCCAAACCCTAACCCTAACACGTACTCTAAATCTAACCCTAAACCGCACACTAAAACTAACCCTAAACCTAGACCTAACACGTACACTAAACCTATCCTGTACCGTAACCTTAACCCTAACCCGTACCGTAACCCTAACACCTAACCTAACCCTAACCCTAACCCTAACCCTAACCCATAGACTAACCCTAACCCGAAACCTAACCCTAACCCTAAACCTCAACGTAACCTAAACCGAACCCTAACCCGTACCCTAACACTAACCCTTACCCTAACCCTAAACCTAACCCATAACCTAACCCTAAACGCAACCCTAACCCGTACCCAAACCCTAACCCTAACACGTACACTAACACTAACCCTATCCCTAACCCGCACACTAAACCTAAACGAAACCCTAGACCTAACACGTACACTAAACCTATCCCATACCGTAACCTTAACCCTAACCCGTACCATAACCCTAACACTAACCCTAACCCTAACCCGAACCCTAACCCGTACACTAACCCTAACCCTAACCCTAAACTTACCCTAACGCTAACCCTAACCCTAACCCTAACACTAACGCTTACCCGTACTCTAACCTAACCCTAACCCTAAACCTAACCCGTACTCTAACTCTAACCCTACCCTAACACTAACCATAACCCTAACACTAAACCAAACACGTACTCTAACCCTAAACCTAACCCTAACACTAAACCTAATCCCCTACTTTAACCCTAACCCTAAACCTAACACTAACCCTAACCCTAACTCATACCGTAACCCAAAATCGTACCCTAACCCTAACCCTAACCTTAAACTAACCCTAACCCTGACCCTAACCCTAAACCTAATCCTGTACCCTAACCCTAACCCTAACCCGCACCCTAAACTTAACCCTAACCCTAATGCAAAACATAACCCTAAACCATAACATAACCTAACCCATACCCTAACCCTAACCTAACCTTAACCATAACGCTAACCTGTACCCTAACCCTAAAACTAACCCATACCCTAACCGCAACCCTAAACCTAACCTGTCCCCTAACACTAACCATAACCCTAACCCTGACCCTAAACCTAACCCTAACCCATACCCTAACCCTAACCCGTAACCTAACCCTAACCCTAACCCTAAACTTAAACCGTACGCAAACCCTATCCTGTACCCTAAACCTAACCCTAACCTGTAACCTAACAATAAACCTAACCCTAAGCCTAACCCATACATTAACCCTAACCCTAAAACTAAAAGTAACCCTACCACATACTCTAACCCTAATCCTAACTCTAACCCTAACCCGTAACCTAACCCTAACCCTAACCCTAACCCTAACACTAACACTAACCCTACCCCGTACTCTAAACCTAACACAAACCCTAACCCTAACCCGTACTCTAACCTTAACCCTAACCCTAACCCTAACCCTAATCCTAACCGTTTTCTAACCCTAAAACTAACCCTCACCCTAACCCTAACCATACTGTAACCCTAACCCGTACAATATCCCTAACCCTATTCCGTACCCTAAACCTAACTCGTCACCTAAACCTAACCCTAACCCTAAACTTAACCCGTACGCTAACCCTATCCTTTACCCTAAACCTAACCCTAACCCGTACCACTACCCTAACAAAAACCCTAACACTAACCCGAACTCTAACCCTAACCCCAACCCTAACCCTAACCCTTACCCTAACCCGTACCCAAACGATACACCTAACCCGTACCCTAACACTAACCCAAACCGGTACTCTAAACCTAACCCTAACCCTAACACTAACCCTAACCCTAAACGGCACCCTAAACTTAACCCTAACCCTAACCCTAACATTAACCCTTAACGGTAGCCTAACCCTAACTCGTACCCTAACCCTAACACTGACCCTAACCCTAAACCATACCCTAATCCTAACCCGTACCCTAACCCTAAACCTAACCCTAACCCTAACTCGTACCCTAAAACTAACACTAACCCTGACCCTAACCCTAACCCGTACCCTAAACCTAACCCATTACCCTAACCCTAACCATAAACTTAACCCTAACACTATTCCGTACCCTAAACCTAACCCTAACCCTTGCCTTAACCCGTACCCAACCCTATCCCATACCCTAACCCTAACCCTAACCGGTCCCCAAACCCTAAGAGTAAACCTAGCCCATACCCTAGCGCTAACCCTAAACCTAACACTAACCGTAACAATAAACCGCACCCTAAACCTAAACCTAACCCTAACCCTAACCATAACCCTTACCCGTACCCTAACCTAACCCATACCCTAACCCTAACCCTAAACTTAACCGTAAACTTGACCCTTACCCTAACCCTAAAATTAACCCGTACCCTAAACCCAACCCTAACCCTAAATCTAACCCTAACCCGTACCCTAACCCTAACCCTAACCCTAAACCTAATCCTAACTCTAAACCTAACCCGTACTCTAACCCTAACCCTAACCCTAACCCTAACCCATACCCAAACCCTAACAGTAACTCTAACCCATACCCTTGCGCTAACCCTAACCCTAACACTATCCCGTACCCTAACCCTAACCCTAACCCTAACCCGTACTCTAACCATAACCATAACCCTAAACCTAACCCTAACCCATAATCTAACCCTAACACGTACCCTAACACGAAACCTTACCCTAACCCTAACCCTAACCCGTACCCTAACCCTAAATGTAACCCTAACCAGTACCCAATCCCTAACCCTAACACGTACCCTAAGCCTAAACCTAACCCTAACCCGCACACTAAACCTAACTCTAACCCTAGACCTAACACGTACACTGAACCTATCCCGTACGGGAACCTTAAACCTAACCCCTACCGTAACCCTTACACTAAGCCTAACCCTAAACCTAAACCTAACCCTAACCCGCACACTAACCCTAACCCCCGAACCATAACCCTAACCCTAACCCGTACCCTAATCCTACCCGTAGCCTAACCCTAGCCCTAACGCTAACTCCTAACCCTAAACCTAACCCTAACCCTTACCCTATCCCATACACAAACGGTAAACCTAACCCATACCCTAACACTAACCCAAACCCGTACTCTAACACTAACCCTAACCTGCACCCTAAACTTAACCCTAACCCTAACCCAAACCATAACACTAAACCTTAACTTAACCCTAACACATACCCTTACCCTAACCCTAACCTTAACCATAACCCTAACCTGAAACTTAACCCTAAAACTAACCCGTATCCTAACCGCAACACTAACCCTAACACGTACCCTAACAATAACCCTAACCCTAACCCTGACACTAAACCTAAACCTAACCCTTACACTAACCCTAACCCTAACCCGCACCCTAAACCTAACCCTAACCCAAACCCTAACCGTAACCCGTAACCTAAACCTAACCCTAACCCTAAACTTAACCTGTATGAAAACCCAATCCGTACCCTAAACCTAACCCTAACCCGTATCCAAACCCTAAACCTAACCCTAAGCCTAACCCGCACATTAACCCTAACCCTAACCCTAACACTAACCCTAACCCATACTCTAACCCTAAACCTAACCGTACTCTAACCCTAACGCTAAACCTCACCCTAATCCTAACCCGTACTGTAACCCTAACCCATACCATAACCCTAACCCTAACCCGTACCGTAACCCTAAACCATCACCTAAACCTAACCCTAACCCTAAACTTAACCCGTACACTAACCCTATCCCGTACCCTAAACCTAACCCTAACCCATACCCTAACCCTAACCCTGACCCTAACCCTAACACTAACCCTAACCCTGACCCTAACCCTAACACTAACCCTAAACCGTACTCTAACCCTAACCCTAACCCTAACCCTAACTGTACTCTAACCCTAACCCTAACCCTAACCCATACTGTAACCCTAACCTGTACCATAACCCTAACACTAAACCGTACCCTAACCCTAACCGTAACTCGCACCCTAACCCTAACACTGACCCTGACCCTAACCCTAACCCGTACACTAAACCTAACCCGTACCCTAAACCTAACCCTAACCCTAACTCGTACCCTAAACCTACCCTAACCCTGACCCTAACCCTAACCCTAACCCATACCCTAGCCTAACCCATACCTTAACCCTAACCCTAAACCTAAACCTAACCCTAACCCGTACCTAAACGTAACCCTAACCTTCTACCTAACCCGTACCCAAACCTATCCCATACCATAACCTTAACCCAAAACCGTACCCAAACCCTAACAGTAACCCTAACCCATACCCTAGCGCTAACCCTAACCCTAACCCTAACCCGAACCCTAACCAATATCCTAAACCAAACCCTAACCCTAGACCTAACCCATACCCTAACCCTAACCCGTACCCTAACACTAACCCCAACCCTAACCCTAACCCATACCATAACCCTAACCCTAACCCTGACCCTAACCCTAACCCTAACCCGTATCCTAAACCTAACCCATACCCTAACCCTAAACCTAACCCTAACCTGTACCCTAAACCTAACCATAACCCGTACCCTAACCCTAACCCTAACCCTAACCCTGACCCTAACCTTAACCCTAAACCGTACCCTAAGCCTAACCCATACCCTAACCCTAAACCTAATCCTAACCCTATCCCTAACACGTAACCTAAACCTAACCCTAACCCTTAACCTAACCCGTAACCTAACCCTAACCCTAACCCATACCCAAACCTTAACAGTAACCCTAAACAATTCCCTAGCGCTAACACTAACCCTAACCCTAACCCTAACCATTACCCGTACCCTAACCCTAAACCATACCCTAAAACTAACCCTAAACTTAACCGTAACCATGACCCGTACATTAAACCTAAAATTAACCCGTACCCTAACCCCACCCTCACCCTAACCTGTACCCTAACCCTAACCCTAACCCACACCAAACCTAACCCTGACCAGTAACCTAAGCCTAACCCTAACCCTAAACTTAACCCGTACGCTAACCCTATCCCGTACCCTAAACCTAACCCTAAACCGTAACCTAACCCTAAACCTAACCCTAAGCCTAACCCATACATTAACCCTAACCCTAACACTAACACTAACCCTACCCCGTACTCTAACCCTAAACCTAACTCTAACCCTAAACCGTACCCTAAACCTAACCCTAACCCTAACCGTACACTAACCCTACCCCAAACTCTAACCCTAACACAAACTCTAACCCTAAACCGTACTCTATCCCTGACCCTAAACGTAACCCTAACCCTAACCCTATCCGCACTCTAACCCTAACCCTAACCCTAACCCTAACACTAAACCTAACCCGTACTCTAGCACAAACCCTAAACCTAAACGTAACCCTAACCTATACGCTAACCCTAACCCGTACCCTAACACTAACCCTAAACCTAACACTATCCCTAACCCGTACTCTAACCCTAAACCTAACCCTATCTCTAACCCAAACCCGTACTATAACCCTAAACCTAACCCTACCCCTAAACATAACCCTAACCCGTACTCTAACCCTATCCTGTAGCCTAACACAAACTCTAACCCTCACCCTAACCCTAACCCTAAACGTACCCTAACCCTAACCCTAACCCGTACCCTAACAATAACCCTTACCCTAACCCTAAAACTAACCCGTACCCTAACCCTAAACGTAACCCTAACCCGTACCTAAACCCTAACCCTAAACGTACCCTAACCCTAACCCAAACCCTAACACTAACACTAACCCGTACTCTAACCTAACCCTAACCTATACCCTAACCCTAACCCTAAACTTAACCGTAACCCTAACCCATACCCTAACCCTAAAACTAACCCGTACCGTATCCCCAACCCTAACCTAACCCGTACCCTAACACTAACCCGTACCCTAACACTAACCCTTAACCTAACCCTAAACCAAACCCGTACCCTAACCTTAAACGTAACCCTAACCCGTACCCAAACCCTAACCTTAACACGTACCCTAACCCTAAACCTAACCCTAACACTTTCCCTAACCCGTACCCAAACTGTAAAACTAACCCGTACCCTAACACTAACCCAAACCCATACTCTAACCCTAACCCTTACACTAACACTAACCCTACCCCGTACTCTAACACTAACCCTAACCCGTACCCTAACCCTAACCCTAACTCTAACCCTAACACTAACTCTAACCCGTACTCTAACCCTAACCCTAACACTAACACTAACCCTACCCCGTACTCTAACACTAACCTAACCCTAACCCGTACTCTAACCCTAAACCTAACCCTAACACTAACACTAACCCTAACCCGTACACTAACCCTAACCCTAACCCTAACCCTAACCCTAACCCTAACCGTATTCTAACCCTAACCCTAACCCTCACCCTAACCCTAACCCATACTGTAACCCTAACCAGTACCCTAACCCTAACAATAATTCGTACCCTAAACCTACCCTAACCCTGACACTAACCCTAACCCTAACCCGTACCCTAAACCTAACCTGTACCCTAACCCTAAACCTAACCCTAACCCGTAACCTAAACCTAACCCTAACCTGTACCCTAACCCTAAACCTAACCATAAACCTGACACTAACCCTAACCCTAAAATGTACCCTAAGCTTAACCCATACCCTAACCCTATCCCAAAACCCTAACCCTATCCGTACTCTAACACTAACCCTAAACCTAACCCGTACCCTTAACCTATCCCTAACCCTAACTCGTACCCTAACCCTAACCCTAAACCTGACCCTAACCCTAAACCTAACCCGTACCCTAAAACTAACCCATACACTAACCCTAAACATAAATCTAACCCTAACCCTAACCCGTACCCTAAACCTACCCCTAACCCTTGACCTAACCCCAACCCGTATCCAAACCCTAACAGTAACACTAACCCATACACTAGCGCTAACCCTAACCCTAACCCTAAGCCTAACCCGCACCCTAAACCTAAACCAAACCGTAAACCTACCCATAACCCTTACCCGTACCCTAACACTAACCCATACCCTAACACTTACCCTAACCTTAACCGTAACCCTAACCCGTACCATAACCCTAAATATAACCCGTACCATAACTCCAACCCTAACCTTAACCGTAACATAACCCTATCCCTAATCCTAACCCGTACACAATACCTAACCATAACACGTACCCTAACCCTAACCCTAACCCTAACCCTTACCCTAACCCGTACCCAAACGGTAAACCTAACCCGTACCGTAACACTAACCCACACCCGTACTCTAACCCTAACCCTAACCATAACCATAACCCGCACCCTAAACTTAACCCTATCCCTAACCCAAACCATAACCCTTAACCGTAACCTAACCCTAACCCATACCCTAAACCTAACCCTAACCCGTACTCTAACCCTACACGTAGCGTAATCCTAACTCTAACCCTAAACCCCTAAACCTAAGCCTAACCCTAACCCTTACCCGAACCCGTACCCAAACGGTAAACCTAACCCGTACCCTAAGACTAACCCAAACCCGTACTCTAAACCAAACCATAACCCTAACCCTAACCCTAACCCGCACCCTAAACTTAACCCTAACCCTAAACCAAACGATTACCCTTAACCGTACCCTAAACCTAACCCATAACCTAACCCTAACCTTAACCTTAAACATAACCCTAATCCGTACCCAAACCCTAAAACTAACCCATACCCTAACCCCAACCCTAACGCTAACCCGTACCCTAACACTAACCCTAACCCTAACGCTGACCCTAAACCTAACCCTAACCCTTACCCTAACCCTAACCCTAACCCAACCCGCACCCTAAACTTAACCCTAACCCATACCCTAGAGCTCTACCGTAACCTAAACCGAAGCCTAACCCTAAACTTAACCCGTTCGCTAACCCTATCCCGTACCCTAAACCTAACCCTAACCCGTACCCTAAACCTACACCGTAACCTAAACCTAACCCTAACCCTAAACATAACCCGTACGCTAACCCTATCCCGTACCCTAAACCTAACCCTAACCCATATCCAAACCCTAACCTAACCCTAAGCCTAACCCGTATATTAACCCTTACCCTAACCCTAACACTAACCCTACCCTGTACCCTAACCCTAACCCTAACCCTAACCCGTACCCTTAACCTATCCCTAAACCTAAATCGTACCCTAACCCTAACCCTAAACCTGACGCTAACCCTAACCCTAACCCGTACCCTAAAACTAACCCATACCCTAACCCTAACAATAAACCTAACCCTAACCCTAACCCGTACACTAAACCTAACCCTAACTCTTGACCTAACCCATACCCAACCTTATCCCGTACCCTAACCCTAACCCTAACCCGTACCCAAACCCTAACAGTAACACTAACCCATACCCTAGCGCTAACCCAAACCCCAACCCTAAGCCTAACCAGCACAATAAACCTAAACCTAACCCTAACCATAACCATAAAACTTACCCGTACCCTAAACCTAACCCATAACCTAACACTAACCCTCACCTTAACCATAACCCTAACCCGTACCCTACCCTAAAACTACCCGTACCCTAACCACAACCCTAACCCTAACACGTAACATAACCCTATCACTAACCCTAACCCTGACCCTAAACCTAACCCTAACCCGTACCCAAACCCTAATCCTAACACGTACCCTAACCCTAAACTTAACCCTAACACTTTCCCTAACCCGTACCCAAATGGTAAAACTAACCCGCAACCTAACACTAACCCAAACCCGTACTCTAACCCTAACCCTACCCTAACACTAACCCTACCCTGTACTCTAACACTAACCCTAACCCTAACCTGTAAACTAACCCTAACCCTAACCCTAACCCTAACACTAACCCTAACCCGTAATCTAACCCTAACCCTAACCCTAACACTAACCCTGCCCCGTACTCTAACACTAACCCTAACCCTAACCCTAACCCTAACCCGTACTCTAACCCTAACCCTAACCCATACTCTAACCCTAACCCTAACCCTAACCCTATCACTAACCCTAACCCGCACCTAAACCTAACACTAACCCATACCCTAACACTAACCCGTAACCTAAACCTAAACCTAAACCTAAACTTATCCCGTACACTAACCTATCCTGTACCCTAAAACTAACCCTAACCTGTACCCTAACCTTAACCCTAACCCTAACCCTATCCATACACAAACCCTAACCCTAAACCTAACACTAACCCTAACCCATACTCTAACCCTAACCCTAACCCTAAACCTAAACCTAACCCTAACCCGTGTTCTAACCCTAACCCATACCCTAACACTCACCCTTACCCTAATCATAAATCTAACCCGTACCCTAACCTAAACGTAACCCTAACCCGAACCCAAACCCTAAACATATCCCGTGCCCTAACCCTAATGCTAACCTGTCCCTAAACCTAGACCTAACCCATACTCTAACCCTAACCCGTACCCTAACACTAAACCTAAACCTAAACCTAAACCGTTACCTAACCCTACCCCTAACCCTAACACTAACCCTAATCCTAACACTATCCCGTACACTAACCCTAACCCTAACCCGTACGGGTAACCTAACCCTAATCCTAACTCTAACCCTAACACTAAACCTACCCCGTACTCTAACCCTAACCCAAACTGTAACCCTAACCCGTACCCTAACCCGTAACCTAACCCTAACCCTAACCTGTACGCTAACACGTACCATAACCCTAACCCTAATCCTAACCCTAACCCTAAACCTAAACCATACCCTACCCCTCACCCTAACCCATACCCTAACCCTAACTCGTACCCTAACCCTAACCCTTACCCTAACCCCTAACCCTAACCTTAACCCATACCCTAAACCTAACCCTAACCCTAGCTCGTACCCTAACCCTACCCCTAACCCTGTCCCTAACCCATACCATACCCCTAACCCGTAACCTAAACCTAACCCTAACCCTAAACTTAACCCACACGCTAACCCTATCCCGTACCCTAAACCTAACCCTAACGCGTACCCTAACCCTAACCCTAACCCTATCCGTACACTATCCCTAACCCTAACCCTAACCCTAACACTAACCCTAACCTGTACTCTAACCCTAAACCTAACCCTAACTCTAAACCTAACCCGTAATATAACCCTAACACTAATCCTAACCCTAAGCCTAACCCTAACCCTAACACTAACCCTAACCCGTACTCTAAACCTAACCCTAACCCTCACCCTAACCCTCACCCTAACCCTAAACCATACTGTAACCGTATACCGTACCATAACTCTAAACCTAACCCGTACCCTAACCCTAAACCTAACTTGTACACTAACCCTTACCCTAACCCGGATCCTAACACTAACCCCAACCTATACCCTAAACCTAACCCGAACCCTAAACCTAACCCGAACCCTAACCCTTACCCTCACCCGTACACAAATGGTAAACCTAACCCATAGCCTAACACTAACCCAAACCCATACTCTAACCCTAACCCTAACCGTAAACCTAACACGCACCCTGAACTTAACCCTAACCCTAACACAAAACATAACCCTTAACCGTAACCTAACCCTAACACATACCATAACTCTAACCCTAACCTTAACCGTAAACCTAACCCATACCCTAACCCTAAAACTAACCCGTACCCTAACCCCAACCCTAACCCTAACCCATTCCCTAACACTAACCCTAACCCTAACCCTGACCCTAAACCTAACCCTAACACTTACACTAATCCTAACCCTAACCCTAACACGTAACCTAAACCTAACCCTAAGCCTAAACTGTACATTAACCCCAACACTAACCCTAACACTAACACTACCCCGTACTCTAACCCTAACCCTAACCCTGACCCTAACCCATACACTAACCCTAAACATAACCCTAACACTAATCCTACCCCGTACTCTAACCCTAAACCTAACCCTAAAACTAACACTAACCCTAACCCGTACTCTAACACTAACCCTAACTCTAAACGTAACCCTAACCCTTACGCTAACCCTAACCCGTACCCTAACACTAACCCTAACCCTAACACTATCCCTAACCGTACTCTAACCCTAAACCTAACCCTAACTCTAATCCGAACCCGTACTATAACCCTAAACCTAACCCTAACCATAACCTAACCTTAACCCGTAATCTAACCCTTTCCTGTAGCGTAACCCTAACCCTAAACCCTAACCCTAAACCCTAACCCTAAACCTAACCCTATTCCTTACCCTATGCCATACCCAAACGGAACACCTAACCCATACCCTAACACTAACCCAAACCCGTACTCTAACCCTAACCATAACCCTAACCCTATCCCTAAACCGCACCCTAAACTTAACCCTAACCCTAACACTAACCTTAACCCTTAACCGTACCCTAACCCTAACCCACACCCTAACCCTAACCCTAACTTTAACCGTAACCCTAACCCGTAACCTAACCCTAAAACTAACCTGTACCCTAAACGCAACCCTAACCCTAACCCATACCCTAACACTAACCCTAACCCTAACCCTGACCCTAAACCTAACCCTAAACCTTACACTAATCCTAAACCTAACCCTAACCCATAACCTAAACCTAACCCTAAGCCTAAACTGTACATTAACCCCAACACTAACCCTAACAATAACACTACGCCATACTCTAACCCTAACCCTAAACCTGACCCTAACACATACACTAACCCTAACCATAACCCTAACACTAATCCTACCCCGTTCTCTAACCCTAAACCTAACCCTAAAACTAACACTAACACTAACCCGTACTCTAACACTAACCCTAACACTAAACGTAAAGCTAACCCTTACGCTAACCCTAACCCGTACCCTAACACTAACCCTAAACCTAACACTATCCCGAACCGTACTCTAACCCTAAACCTAACCCTAACTCTAACCCTAACCCGTACTATAACCCTAAACCTAACCCTAACCATAACCTAACCTTAACCCGTATTCTAACGCTTTCCCGTAGCCTAACCCTAACCTTAACCCTAAACCTAAACCCTAACACTAAACCTAACCCTATTCCTTACCCTATGCCGTACCCAAACGGAACACCTAACCCGTACCCTACACTAACCCAAACCCGTACTCTAACCCTAACCATCACCCTAACCCTATCCCTAAACCGCACCCTAAACTTAATCCTAACCCTAACACTAAACTTAACACTTAACCGTACCCTAAACCTAACCCACACCCTAAACCTAACCCTAACTTTAACCGTAATCCTAACCCGTAACCTAAACCCCTAACCCTAAAACTAACCCGTACCCAACCCCCAACCCTAACCCTAACCCATACCCTAACACTAACCCTAACACTAACCATAACCCTAAACCTAACCCTAACCCGTACACTAACCCTAACCCTAACCCTAACCCGCACCCTAAACCTAACCATAACCCGTACGCTAAACCTATCCCGTAACCTAATCCTAACGCTAACCCTAAACTTATCCCATACGCTAACCCTATCCCATACCCTAAACCTAACCCTAACCCGTAACCTAACCCTAAACTTAACCCTAAGCCTAACCCGTACATTAACCCTAACCCTAACCCTAACCCTAACACTAACCCAACCCTGAAATCTAACCCTAACCCTACCCTTACCCTAACCCTAACCCATACCCTAACCCTAACCCTAACCCTAAACCTTTCCCTAACCCTAACACTAACCCTAACCCTTACTCTAACCCTAACCCTAACCCTTACCCTAAGTGTACTCTAAGCCTAACCCTAAACATCACCCTAACCCTAAACCGTACTGTAACCCTAACCCGTACCGTAGACCTAACCCTAACCAGTACCCTAACCCTAACAATAATTCGTACCCTAACGCTAACCCTAACCCTGACACTAACCCTAACCCTAACCCTTACCCTAAACCTAACCTGTACCCTAACCCTAAACCTAACCCTAACCCATACCCTAAACCTAACACTAAACCGTACCCTAACCCTAAACCTAACCCTAAACATGACCCTAACCCTAACCCTAAACGTACCCTAAGCCTAACCCATACCCTAAACCTAACCCTAACCCTATCCGTACTCTAACCCTAACCCTAACCCTATCCCGTATTCTAACCCTAACCCTAACCATAACCATAACCCGCACCCTAAACTTAACCCTAACCCTAACCCAAACCGTAACCCTTAACCGTAACCTAACCCTAACCCATACCCTAAACCTAACCCTAACCTTAACCATAACCCTAACCCATACCCTAACCCTAAAACTAACCCGTACCCTAAACCCAATGCTAACCCTAACCCGTACCCTAACACTAACCCTAACCCTAACCCTGACCCTAAACCTAACCCTAACCCTTACACTAATCCTAACCCTAACCCTACCCCGCACCCAAAACCTAACCCTAACCCGTACCCTAACCCTAACCCGTAACCTAAACCTAACCATAACCCTAAACTTAACCCGTACGCTAACCCTATCCCGTACCCTACACCTAAACCTAACCCGTATCCTAACCCTAAAGTTAACCCTAAGCCTAAACCGTACATTAATCCCAAACCTAACCCTAACACTAACCTTACACCGTACTCTAACATTACCCTAACCCTAACCCTAACCCGTACACTAACCCTAACCCTAGCCCTAACCCTAACACTAATCCTACCCCGTATTCTAACCCTAAACCTAACCCTAATCCTAACCCTAACCCGTACCCTAACCCTAACCCTAACCCTAACCCTAACCCTAACACTAACTGTATTCTAACCCTAACCCTAACCCTCACCCTAACCCTAACCCGTACTTAACCCTAACCCATACCATAACCCTAAACCTAACCCTTACCCTAACCCTAACCCTAACTCGTACCCTAACCCTAAACCTAACCCTGACCCTAACCCTAACCCTAACCCATACCCTAAACCTAAACCGTACCTTAAACCTAACCCTAACCCTAACTCGTACCCTAAACCTACCCTAACCCTGACCCTAACTGTAACCCTAACCCATACCCTAAGCCTAACCCATACCCACCCTAACCCTAAACCTAACCCTAAACCGTACCCTAAACGTAACCCTAACACTCTACCTAACCCGTACCCATACCTATCCCATAACCTAACCCTAAACCTAACCCGTTCCCAAACCCTAACAGTAAACCTAACCTATACCCTAGCGCTAACCCTAACCCTAACCCGGACCCTAAACCTAACCCTTACCCTGTCCGTAACACTACCCCTATCCCGTACCCTAACTCTAAACCGTACACGAACACTAACCCAAACCTAACCCATACCCTAACCCTAAACGTAACCCTAACCCGTACACAAACCCTAACCCGAACCTTAACCCTAACCCTAACCTGTACCCTAACCCTACCCATAGCGTAATCCTAACTCTAACCCTAACCCCTAAACCTAAGCCTAAACCTAACCCTTACCCGAACCCGTACCCAAACGGTAAACCTAACCCGTACCCTAAGACTAACCCAAACCCGTACTCTAACCCTAACCATAACCATAACCCTAACCCTAACCCGCACCCTAAACTTAACCCTAACCCTAACCCAAACCATAACCTAACCCTAACCCTAACCTTAACCATAACCCTAATCCGTACCCAAACCCTAAAACTAACCGATACCCTAACCACAACCTTAACGCTAACCCGTACCCTAACACTAACCCTAACCCTAACCCTGACCCTAAACCTAACCCTAACCCTAACCCTAACCCAACCCGCACCCTAAACCTAACATAACCCGTACCCTAAAGCTCTACCGTAACCTAAACCGAAGCCTAACCCTAAACTTAACCCGTTTGCTAACCCTATTCCGTACCCTAAACCTAACCCTAACCCGTACCCTAAACCTACACCGTAACCTAAACCTAACCCGAACCCTAAACATAACCCGTACGCTACCCTATCCCGTACCCTAAACCTAACCCTAACCCATATCCAAACCCTAACCTAACCCTAAGACTAACTCGTATATTAACCCTTACCCTAACCCTAAAACTAACCCTACCCAGTACCCTAACCCTTACCCTAACCCTAACTCTAACCCGTACCCTTAACCTATCCCTAACCCTAACTCGTACCCTAACCCTAACCCTAAACCTGACCCTAACCCTAACCCTAACCCATACCCTAAAACTAACCCATACCCTAACGCTAACATAAACCTAACCCTAACCCTAACCCGTACCCTAAACCTAACCATAACTCTTGACCTAACCCATACCCAACCTTATCCCGTACCCTAACCCTAACCCTAACCCGTACCGAAACCCTAACAGTAACACTAACCCATACCCTAGCGCTAACCCAAACCCTAACCCTAAGCCTAACCAGCACCCTAAACCTAAACCTAACCCTAACCATAACCATAAAACTTACCCGTACCCTAAACCTAACCCATAACCTAACACTAACCCTAACCTTAACCATAACCCTAACCGGTACCCTAACACTAAAACTACCCGTACCCTAACCACAACCCTAACCCTAACACGTACCATAACCCTATCCCTAACCCTAACCCTGACCCTAAACCTAACCCTAACCCATACCCAAAACCTAATCCTAACACGTACCCTAACCCTAAACCTAACCCTAAAACTTTCCCTAACCCGTACCCAAACGGTAAAACTAACCCGTAACCTAACACTAACCCAAACCCGTACTCTAACCCTAACCCTTACCTAACACAAACCCTACCCCGTACTCTAACACTAACCCTAACCCTAAACTGTACCCTAAACCTAACCCTAACACTAACCCTAACCCGTAATCTAACCCTAACCCTAACACTAACACTAACCCTGCCCCGTACTCTAACCCTAACCCTAACCCTAACCCTAACCCATACTCTAACCCTAACCCTAACCCTAACCCTAACCCTAACACTAACCCTAACCCGCACCTAAACCTAACCCTAACCCGTACCCTAACTCTAACCCATAACCTAAACCTAAACCTAAACCTAAACTTATCCCGTGCACTAACCCTATCCTGTACCCTAAACCTAACCCTAACCTGTATCCTAACCCTAACCCTAACCCTAACCCTATCCGTACACAAACCCTAACCCTAACCCTAACACTAACCCTAACCCATACTCTAACACTAACCCGTACCCTAACACTCACCCTTAGCCTAACCATAATCCTAACCCGTACCCTAACCCTAAACGTAACCCTAACCCGAACCCAAACCCTAAACCAATCCCGTACCCTAATCCTAATGCTAACCTGTCCCTAACCCTAGACCTAACCCGTACTCTAACCCTAACCCGTACCCTAACACTAACCCTAAACCTAAACCTAAACCGTACCCTAACCCTAACACTAACCCTAATCCTAACACTATCCCGTACACTAAACCTAACCCTAACCCTAACCCGTACCCGTACCCTAACCCTAAAACTAACCCGTACCCTAACCCCAACCCTAACCCTCACCCGCACCTAAACCTAACCCTAACCCGTAACCTAACCCTTACCCGTAACCTAAACCTAACCCTAACCCTAAACATAACCTGAACACTAAACCTACCCCGTACCCTAAACCTAACCCTAAACTATACACTATCCCTAACCCTAACCCTAACACTATCCGTAAACTAACCCTAACCCTAACCCTAACACTAACCCTAACCCATACTCTAACACTAAACCTAACCCTAAAAGTAACCCTAACCCATACTCTAACCATAACCCGTACCCTAACACTAACCATTACACTAACCCTAAACCTAACCCGTACCCTAACCCTAAACGTAACCCTAACCCATACCCAAACTTTAACCCTAACATGTACTCTAACCCTAACCCTCACCCGCACACTAAACCTAACCCTAACCCTAGACAACACGTACACTAACCGTATCCAGTACCCTAACCTTAACCCTAACCCGTACCGTAAACCTAACACTAACCCTAACACTAACCCTAACCCGTAACTTAACCCTACCTGTAGCCTAACCCTAACTCTAACCCTAACCCCCAACCCTAACCCTAACTCTCACCCTAACCCGTACCCAAAAGGTAAACCTATCCCGTAAACAAACAATAACTCAAAACTGTACTCTAATCCTAACCCTAACCCTAACCCTAACCGTAACCCGTACCCTAACCCTTCCCGTAGCCTAACCCTAACTCTAACCCTAACCCCTAACACTAACCCTAACCCTAAACCTAACCCTAAACCGCACCCTAAACTTAAGCCTAACCCTAACCCAAACCATAACCCTTAATCGTAACCTAACCCTAACACATAACCTAACCCTAACCCTAACCTTATCCATAACCCTAATCCGTAAGCTAACCCTAAAAGTAACCCGGACCCTAACCCCAACCCTAACCCAAAAAGTACCCTAACACTAACCCTATCCCTAACCCTGACCCTAAACCTAATCCAAACCTTACACTAACCCTAACCCTAACCCAACCCGAACCCTAAACCTAACCCTAACCCGTACCCTAACCCTAACCCGTAACCTAAACCGAACCCTAACCCTAAAATTAAACCGTTCGCTAACCCTATCCCGTACCCTAAACCTAATCCTAACCCGTATCTTAACCCTAACCTAAGCCGAAGCCTAAACCGTACTTTAACCCCAACCCTAACCCTAACATTAACTCTACCCGTACTCTAACCCTAACCCTAACCCTAACCCGTACCCTAAACCTAACCCTAACCTTAACTCGTACCCTATCCCTAACAGTAAACCTGACCCTAACACTAACCCTAACCCGTACCCTAAACCTAACCCTTACCCTAACCCTAACCCTAAACCTAACCCTAACCCTAACCCGTACCCTAAACCTAACCCTCACCCTTGACCTAACCCGTACCCAACACTATCCCGTACCCTAACCCTAACCCTAACCCGTACCCAAAACCTAACAGCAACCCTAACCCATACCTTAGCACTAACCCTAACCCTAACCCTAAGCCTAACCCGCACCCTAAACCTAAAACTAACCCTAAACTTAACCATAACCCTTACCCGTACCCTAACCCTAACCCATACTCTAACAATAACCCTAACCTTAACCGTAACCCTAACCTGTACCCTAACCATAAAACTAACCCGTACCCTAACCCCAACCCTAACCCTAACCCGTACCATAATCCTATCCCTACCCCTAACCCTGACCCTAAACCTAACCCCAACCCGTACCCTAACCCTAACCCGCACCTAAACCTAACCCTAACCGGTACCCTAAATCTAAGCCATAACCTAAACCTAACCCTAACCCTAAACTTAACCCGTACACTAACCCTATCCTGTACCCTAAACCTAACCCTAACCCGTACCCTAACCCTAACCCGAACCCTAACCCTATCCGTACACTAACCCTAACCCTAACACTAACCCTAACATGTACTCTAAACCTAACCCTAACCCTAAACGTAACCCTAACCCGTAATCTAACACTAACCCGTACCCTAACACTAACCCTAACCCTAACACTATCCCTAACCCGTACCCTAACCCTAAACGTAAACCTAACTCGTACCCAAACCCTAACCCTAACACGTACTCTAAATCTAACCCTAAACCGCACACTAAAACTAACCCTAAACCTAGACCTAACACGTACACTAAACCTATCCTGTACCGTAACCTTAACCCTAACCCGTACCGTAACCCTAACACCTAACCTAACCCTAACCCTAACCCTAACCCTAACCCATAGACTAACCCTAACCCGAAACCTAACCCTAACCCTAACCCTCAACATACCCTAAACCGAACCCTAACCCGTACCCTAACACTAACCCTTACCCTAACCCTAAACCTAACCCATAACCTAACCCTAAACGTAACCCTAACCCGTACCCAAACCCTAACCCTAACACGTACACTAACACTAACCCTATCCCTAACCCGCACACTAAACCTAAACGAAACCCTAGACCTAACACGTACACTAAACCTATCCCATACCGTAACCTTAACCCTAACCCGTACCATAACCCTAACACTAACCCTAACCCTAACCCGAACCCTAACCCGTACACTAACCCTAACCCTAACCCTAAACTTACCCTAACGCTAACCCTAACCCTAACCCTAACACTAACGCTTACCCGTACTCTAACCTAACCCTAACCCTAAACCTAACCCGTACTCTAACTCTAACCCTACCCTAACACTAACCATAACCCTAACACTAAACCAAACACGTACTCTAACCCTAAACCTAACCCTAACACTAAACCTAATCCCCTACTTTAACCCTAACCCTAAACCTAACACTAACCCTAACCCTAACTCATACCGTAACCCAAAATCGTACCCTAACCCTAACCCTAACCTTAAACTAACCCTAACCCTGACCCTAACCCTAAACCTAATCCTGTACCCTAACCCTAACCCTAACCCGCACCCTAAACTTAACCCTAACCCTAATGCAAAACATAACCCTAAACCATAACATAACCTAACCCATACCCTAACCCTAACCTAACCTTAACCATAACGCTAACCTGTACCCTAACCCTAAAACTAACCCATACCCTAACCGCAACCCTAAACCTAACCTGTCCCCTAACACTAACCATAACCCTAACCCTGACCCTAAACCTAACCCTAACCCATACCCTAACCCTAACCCGTAACCTAACCCTAACCCTAACCCTAAACTTAAACCGTACGCAAACCCTATCCTGTACCCTAAACCTAACCCTAACCTGTAACCTAACAATAAACCTAACCCTAAGCCTAACCCATACATTAACCCTAACCCTAAAACTAAAAGTAACCCTACCACATACTCTAACCCTAATCCTAACTCTAACCCTAACCCGTAACCTAACCCTAACCCTAACCCTAACCCTAACACTAACACTAACCCTACCCCGTACTCTAAACCTAACACAAACCCTAACCCTAACCCGTACTCTAACCTTAACCCTAACCCTAACCCTAACCCTAATCCTAACCGTTTTCTAACCCTAAAACTAACCCTCACCCTAACCCTAACCATACTGTAACCCTAACCCGTACAATATCCCTAACCCTATTCCGTACCCTAAACCTAACTCGTCACCTAAACCTAACCCTAACCCTAAACTTAACCCGTACGCTAACCCTATCCTTTACCCTAAACCTAACCCTAACCCGTACCACTACCCTAACAAAAACCCTAACACTAACCCGAACTCTAACCCTAACCCCTAACCCTAACCCTAACCCTTACCCTAACCCGTACCCAAACGATAAACCTAACCCGTACCCTAACACTAACCCAAACCGGTACTCTAAACCTAACCCTAGCCCTAACACTAACCCTAACCCTAAACGGCACCCTAAACTTAACCCTAACCCTAACCCTAACATTAACCCTTAACGGTAGCCTAACCCTAACTCGTACCCTAACCCTAACACTGACCCTAACCCTAAACCATACCCTAATCCTAACCCGTACCCTAACCCTAAACCTAACCCTAACCCTAACTCGTACCCTAAAACTAACCCTAACCCTGACCCTAACCCTAACCCGTACCCTAAACCTAACCCATACCCTAACCCTAACCATAAACTTAACCCTAACACTATTCCGTACCCTAAACCTAACCCTAACCCTTGCCTTAACCCGTACCCAACCCTATCCCATACCCTAACCCTAACCCTAACCGGTCCCCAAACCCTAAGAGTAAACCTAGCCCATACCCTAGCGCTAACCCTAAACCTAACACTAACTGTAACAATAAACCGCACCCTAAACCTAAACCTAACCCTAACCCTAACCATAACCCTTACCCGTACCCTAACCTAACCCATACCCTAACCCTAACCCTAAACTTAACCGTAAACTTGACCCTTACCCTAACCCTAAAATTTACCCGTACCCTAAACCCAACCCTAACCCTAAATCTAACCCTAACCCGTACCCTAACCCTAACCCTAACCCTAAACCTAATCCTAACTCTAAACCTAACCCGTACTCTAACCCTAACCCTAACCCTAACCCTAACCCATACCCAAACCCTAACAGTAACTCTAACCCATACCCTAGCGCTAACCCTAACCCTAACACTATCCCGTACCCTAACCCTAACCCTAACCCTAACCCGTACTCTAACCATAACCATAACCCTAAACCTAACCCTAACCCTTAATCTAACCCTAACCCGTACCCTAACACGAAACCTTACCCTAACCCTAACCCTAACCCGTACCCTAACCCTAAATGTAACCCTAACCAGTACCCAATCCCTAACCCTAACACGTACCCTAAGCCTAAACCTAACCCTAACCCGCACACTAAACCTAACTCTAACCCTAGACCTAACACGTACACTGAACCTATCCCGTACGGGAACCTTAAACCTAACCCCTACCGTAACCCTTACACTAAGCCTAACCCTAAACCTAAACCTAACCCTAACCCGCACACTAACCCTAACCCCCGAACCATAACCCTAACCCTAACCCGTACCCTAATCCTACCCGTAGCCTAACCCTAGCCCTAACGCTAACTCCTAACCCTAAACCTAACCCTAACCCTTACCCTATCCCATACACAAACGGTAAACCTAACCCATACCCTAACACTAACCCAAACCCGTACTCTAACACTAATCCTAACCTGCACCCTAAACTTAACCCTAACCCTAACCCAAACCATAACACTAAACCTTAACTTAACCCTAACACATACCCTTACCCTAACCCTAACCTTAACCATAACCCTAACCTGAAACTTAACCCTAAAACTAACCCGTATCCTAACCGCAACACTAACCCTAACACGTACCCTAAAAATAACCCTAACCCTAACCCTGACACTAAACCTAAACCTAACCCTTACACTAACCCTAACCCTAACCCGCACCCTAAACCTAACCCTAACCCAAACCCTAACCGTAACCCGTAACCTAAACCTAACCCTAACCCTAAACTTAACCCGTATGAAAACCCAATCCGTACCCTAAACCTAACCCTAACCCGTATCCAAACCCTAAACCTAACCCTAAGCCTAACCCGCACATTAACCCTAACCCTAACCCTAACACTAACCCTAACCCATACTCTAACCCTAAACCTAACCGTACTCTAACCCTAACGCTAACCCTCACCCTAATCCTAACCCGTACTGTAACCCTAACCCATACCATAACCCTAACCCTAACCCGTACCGTAACCCTAAACCATCACCTAAACCTAACCCTAACCCTAAACTTAACCCGTACACTAACCCTATCCCGTACCCTAAACCTAACCCTAACCCATACCCTAACCCTAACCCTGACCCTAACCCTAACACTAACCCTAACCCTGACCCTAACCCTAACACTAACCCTAACCCGTACTCTAACCCTAACCCTAACCCTAACCCTAACTGTACTCTAACCCTAACCCTAACCCTAACCCATACTGTAACCCTAACCCGTACCATAACCCTAACACTAAACCGTACCCTAACCCTAACCGTAACTCGCACCCTAACCCTAACACTGACCCTGACCCTAACCCTAACCTGTACACTAAACCTAACCCGTACCCTAAACCTAACCCTAACCCTAACTCGTACCCTAAACCTACCCTAACCCTGACCCTAACCCTAACCCTAACCCATACCCTAAGCCTAACCCATACCTTAACCCTAACCCTAAACCTAAACCTAACCCTAACCCGTACCTAAACGTAACCCTAACCTTCTACCTAACCCGTACCCAAACCTATCCCATACCATAACCTTAACCCAAACCCGTACCCAAACCCTAACAGTAACCCTAACCCATACCCTAGCGCTAACCCTAACCCTAACCCTAACCCGAACCCTAACCAATATCCTAAACCAAACCCTAACCCTAGACCTAACCCATACCCTAACCCTAACCCGTACCCTAACACTAACCCCAACCCTAACCCTAACCCATACCATAACCCTAACCCTAACCCTGACCCTAACCCTAACCCTAACCCGTATCCTAAACCTAACCCATACCCTAACCCTAAACCTAACCCTAACCTGTACCCTAAACCTAACCATAACCCGTACCCTAACCCTAACCCTAACCCTAACCCTGACCCTAACCTTAACCCTAAACCGTACCCTAAGCCTAACCCATACCCTAACCCTAAACCTAATCCTAACCCTATCCCTAACACGTAACCTAAACCTAACCCTAACCCTTAACCTAACCCGTAACCTAACCCTAACCCTAACCCATACCCAAACCTTAACAGTAACCCTAAACAATTCCCTAGCGCTAACACTAACCCTAACCCTAACCCTAACCATTACCCGTACCCTAACCCTAAACCATACCCTAAAACTAACCCTAAACTTAACCGTAACCATGACCCGTACATTAAACCTAAAATTAACCCGTACCCTAACCCCACCCTCACCCTAACCTGTACCCTAACCCTAACCCTAACCCACACCAAACCTAACCCTGACCAGTAACCTAAGCCTAACCCTAACCCTAAACTTAACCCGTACGCTAACCCTATCCCGTACCCTAAACCTAACCCTAAACCGTAACCTAACCCTAAACCTAACCCTAAGCCTAACCCATACATTAACCCTAACCCTAACACTAACACTAACCCTACCCCGTACTCTAACCCTAAACCTAACTCTAACCCTAAACCGTACCCTAAACCTAACCCTAACCCTAACCGTACACTAACCCTACACCAAACTCTAACCCTAACACAAACTCTAACCCTAAACCGTACTCTATCCCTGACCCTAAACGTAACCCTAACCCTAACCCTATCCGCACTCTAACCCTAACCCTAACCCTAACCCTAACACTAAACCTAACCCGTACTCTAGCACTAACCCTAAACCTAAACGTAACCCTAACCTATACGCTAACCCTAACCCGTAACCTAACACTAACCCTAAACCTAACACTATCCCTAACCCGTACTCTAACCCTAAACCTAACCCTATCTCTAACCCAAACCCGTACTATAACCCTAAACCTAACCCTACCCCTAAACATAACCCTAACCCGTACTCTAACCCTATCCTGTAGCCTAACACAAACTCTAACCCTCACCCTAACCCTAACCCTAAACGTACCCTAACCCTAACCCTAACCCGTACCCTAACAATAACCCTTACCCTAACCCGAAAACTAACCCGTACCCTAACCCTAAACGTAACCCTAACCCGTACCTAAACCCTAACCCTAAACGTACCCTAACCCTAACCCAAACCCTAACACTAACACTAACCCGTACTCTAACCTAACCCTAACCTATACCCTAACCCTAACCCTAAACTTAACCGTAACCCTAACCCATACCCTAACCCTAAAACTAACCCGTACCGTATCCCCAACCCTAACCTAACCCGTACCCTAACACTAACCCGTACCCTAACACTAACCCTTAACCTAACCCTAAACCAAACCCGTACCCTAACCTTAAACGTAACCCTAACCCGTACCCAAACCCTAACCTTAACACGTACCCTAACCCTAAACCTAACCCTAACACTTTCCCTAACCCGTACCCAAACTGTAAAACTAACCCGTACCCTAACACTAACCCAAACCCATACTCTAACCCTAACCCTTACACTAACACTAACCCTACCCCGTACTCTAACACTAACCCTAACCCGTACCCTAACCCTAACCCTAACTCTAACCCTAACACTAACTCTAACCCGTACTCTAACCCTAACCCTAACACTAACACTAACCCTACCCCGTACTCTAACACTAACCTAACCCTAACCCGTACTCTAACCCTAAACCTAACCCTAACACTAACACTAACCCTAACCCGTACACTAACCCTAACCCTAACCCTAACCCTAACCCTAACCGTATTCTAACCCTAACCCTAACCCTCACCCTAACCCTAACCCATACTGTAACCCTAACCAGTACCCTAACCCTAACAATAATTCGTACCCTAAACCTAACCCTAACCCTAACCGTACACTAACCCTACACCAAACTCTAACCCTAACACAAACTCTAACCCTAAACCGTACTCTATCCCTGACCCTAAACGTAACCCTAACCCTAACCCTATCCGCACTCTAACCCTAACCCTAACCCTAACCCTAACACTAAACCTAACCCGTACTCTAGCACTAACCCTAAACCTAAACGTAACCCTAACCTATACGCTAACCCTAACCCGTAACCTAACACTAACCCTAAACCTAACACTATCCCTAACCCGTACTCTAACCCTAAACCTAACCCTATCTCTAACCCAAACCCGTACTATAACCCTAAACCTAACCCTACCCCTAAACATAACCCTAACCCGTACTCTAACCCTATCCTGTAGCCTAACACAAACTCTAACCCTCACCCTAACCCTAACCCTAAACGTACCCTAACCCTAACCCTAACCCGTACCCTAACAATAACCCTTACCCTAACCCGAAAACTAACCCGTACCCTAACCCTAAACGTAACCCTAACCCGTACCTAAACCCTAACCCTAAACGTACCCTAACCCTAACCCAAACCCTAACACTAACACTAACCCGTACTCTAACCTAACCCTAACCTATACCCTAACCCTAACCCTAAACTTAACCGTAACCCTAACCCATACCCTAACCCTAAAACTAACCCGTACCGTATCCCCAACCCTAACCTAACCCGTACCCTAACACTAACCCGTACCCTAACACTAACCCTTAACCTAACCCTAAACCAAACCCGTACCCTAACCTTAAACGTAACCCTAACCCGTACCCAAACCCTAACCTTAACACGTACCCTAACCCTAAACCTAACCCTAACACTTTCCCTAACCCGTACCCAAACTGTAAAACTAACCCGTACCCTAACACTAACCCAAACCCATACTCTAACCCTAACCCTTACACTAACACTAACCCTACCCCGTACTCTAACACTAACCCTAACCCGTACCCTAACCCTAACCCTAACTCTAACCCTAACACTAACTCTAACCCGTACTCTAACCCTAACCCTAACACTAACACTAACCCTACCCCGTACTCTAACACTAACCTAACCCTAACCCGTACTCTAACCCTAAACCTAACCCTAACACTAACACTAACCCTAACCCGTACACTAACCCTAACCCTAACCCTAACCCTAACCCTAACCGTATTCTAACCCTAACCCTAACCCTCACCCTAACCCTAACCCATACTGTAACCCTAACCAGTACCCTAACCCTAACAATAATTCGTACCCTAAACCTACCCTAACCCTGACACTAACCCTAACCCTAACCCGTACCCTAAACCTAACCTGTACCCTAACCCTAAACCTAACCCTAATCCGTAACCTAAACCTAACCCTAACCTGTACCCTAACCCTAAACCTAACCATAAACCTGACACTAACCCTAACCCTAAAATGTACCCTAAGCCTAACCCATACCCTAACCCTCTCCCAAAACCCTAACCCTATCCGTACTCTAACACTAACCCTAACCCTAACCCGTACCCTTAACCTATCCCTAACCCTAACTCGTACCCTAACCCTAACCCTAAACCTGACCCTAACCCTAAACCTAACCCGTACCCTAAAACTAACCCATACACTAACCCTAAACATAAATCAAACCCTAACCCTAACCCGTACCCTAAACCTACCCCTAACCCTTGACCTAACCCCAACCCGTATCCAAACCCTAACAGTAACACTAACCCATACACTAGCGCTAACCCTAACCCTAACCCTAAGCCTAACCCGCACCCTAAACCTAAACCAAACCGTAAACCTACCCATAACCCTTACCCGTACCCTAACACTAACCCATACCCTAACACTTACCCTAACCTTAACCATAACCCTAACCCGTACTATAACCCTAAATATAACCCGTACCATAACTCCAACCCTAACCCTAAACCGTACCATAACCCTATCCCTAATCCTAACCCGTACACAATACCTAACCATAACACGTACCCTAACCCTAACCCTAACCCTAACCCTTACCCTAACCCGTACCCAAACGGTAAACCTAACCCGTACCGTAACACTAACCCACACCCGTACTCTAACCCTAACCCTAACCATAACCATAACCCGCACCCTAAACTTAACCCTATCCCTAACCCAAACCATAACCCTTAACCGTAACCTAACCCTAACCCATACCCTAAACCTAACCCTAACCTTATCCGTAACCCTAACCCATACTCTAACCCTAAAACTAACCCGTACCCTAAACCCAAACCTAACCCTAACCCGTACCCTAACACTAACCCTAACCCTAACCCTGACCCTAAACCTAACCCTAACCCTTACACTAATCCTAACCCTAATCCTACCCCGCACCCAAAACCTAACCCTAACCCATACCCTAACCCTAACCCGTAACCTAAACCTAACCATAACCCTAAACTTAACCCGTACGCTAACCCTATCCCGTACCCTACACCTAAACCTAACCCGTATCCTAACCCTAAAGCTAACCCTAAGCCTAAACCGTACATTAATCCCAAACCTAACCCTAACACTAACCCTACACCGTACTCTAACCCTAACACTAACCCTAACCCGTACACTAACCCTAACCCTAACCCTAACCCTAACCCTAACCCTAACACTAATCCTACCCCGTACTCTAACCCTAAACCTAACCCTAACACTAACCCTAACCCATACCCTAACCATAACCCTAACCCTAACACTAACTGTATTCTAACCCTAACCCTAACCCTCACCCTAACCCTAACCCGTACTTAACCCTAACCCATACCATAACCCTAAACCTAACCCTTACCCTAACCCTAAGCCTAACTCGTACCCTAAACCTAAACCTAACCCTGACCCTAACCCTAACCCTAACCCGCACCCTAAACTTAACCCTAACCCTAAACCAAACCCTTACCCTTAACCGTAACCTAAACCTAACCCATAACCTAACCCTAACCTTAACCTTAAACATAACCCTAATCCGTACCCAAACCCTAAAACTAACCCATACCCTAACCCCAACCCTAACGCTAACCCGTACCCTAACACTAACCCTAACCCTAACGCTGACCCTAAACCTAACCCTAACCCTTACCCTAACCCTAACCCTAACCCAACCCGCACCCTAAACTTAACCCTAACCCATACCCTAGAGCTCTACCGTAACCTAAACCGAAGCCTAACCCTAAACTTAACCCGTTCGCTAACCCTATCCCGTACCCTAAACCTAACCCTAACCCGTACCCTAAACCTACACCGTAACCTAAACCTAACCCTAACCCTAAACATAACCTGTACGCTAACCCTATCCCGTACCCTAAACCTAACCCTAACCCATATCCAAACCCTAACCTAACCCTAAGCCTAACCCGTATATTAACCCTTACCCTAACCCTAACACTAACCCTACCCCGTACCCTAACCCTAACCCTAACCCTAACCCGTACCCTTAACCTATCCCTAAACCTAAATCGTACCCTAACCCTAACCCTAAACCTGACGCTAACCCTAACCCTAACCCGTACCCTAAAACTAACCCATACCCTAACCCTAACAATAAACCTAACCCTAACCCTAACCCATACACTAAACCTAACCCTAACTCTTGACCTAACCCATACCCAACCTTATCCCGTACCCTAACCCTAACCCTAACCCGTACCCAAACCCTAACAGTAACACTAACCCATACCCTAGCGCTAACCCAAACCCCAACCCTAAGCCTAACCAGCACAATAAACCTAAACCTAACCCTAACCATAACCATAAAACTTACCCGTACCCTAAACCTAAACCATAACCTAACACTAACCCTCACCTTAACCATAACCCTAACCCGTACCCTACCCTAAAACTACCCGTACCCTAACCACAACCCTAACCCTAACACGTAACATAACCCTATCACTAACCCTAACCCTGACCCTAAACCTAACCCTAACCCGTACCCAAACCCTAATCCTAACACGTACCCTAACCCTAAACTTAACCCTAACACTTTCCCTAACCCGTACCCAAATGGTAAAACTAACCCGCAACCTAACACTAACCCAAACCCGTACTCTAACCCTAACCCTACCCTAACACTAACCCTACCCCGTACTCTAACACTAACCCTAACCCTAACCTGTAAACTAACCCTAACCCTAACCCTAACCCTAACACTAACCCTAACCCGTAATCTAACCCTAACCCTAACCCTAACACTAACCCTGCCCCGTACTCTAACACTAACCCTAACCCTAACCCTAACCCTAACCCGTACTCTAACCCTAACCCTAACTCATACTCTAACCCTAACCCTAACCCTAACCCTATCACTAACCCTAACCCGCACCTAAACCTAACACTAACCCATACCCTAACACTAACCCGTAACCTAAACCTAAACCTAAACCTAAACTTATCCCGTACACTAACCTATCCTGTACCCTAAAACTAACCCTAACCTGTACCCTAACCTTAACCCTAACCCTAACCCTATCCATACACAAACCCTAACCCTAAACCTAACACTAACCCTAACCCATACTCTAACCCTAACCCTAACCCTAACCCTAAACCTAACCCTAACCCGTGTTCTAACCCTAACCCGTACCCTAACACTCACCCTTACCCTAATCATAAATCTAACCCGTACCCTAACCCTAAACGTAACCCTAACCCGAACCCAAACCCTAAACATATCCCGTGCCCTAACCCTAATGCTAACCTGTCCCTAAACCTAGACCTAACCCATACTCTAACCCTAACCCGTACCCTAACACTAAACCTAAACCTAATCCTAAACCGTTACCTAACCCTACCCCTAACCCTAACACTAACCCTAATCCTAACACTATCCCGTACACTAACCCTAACCCGTACGGGTAACCTAACCCTAACCCTAACTCTAATCCTAACACTAAACCTACCCCGTACTCTAACCCTAACCCAAACCGTAACCCTAACCCGTACCCTAACCCGTAACCTAACCCTAACCCTAACCTGTACGCTAACACGTACCATAACCCTAACCCTAATCCTAACCCTAACCCTAAACCTAAACCATACCCTACCCCTCACCCTAACCCATACCCTAACCCTAACTCGTACCCTAACCCTAACCCTTACCCTAACCCCTAACCCTAACCCTAACCCATACCCTAAACCTAACCCTAACCCTAGCTCGTACCCTAACCCTACCCCTAACCCTGTCCCTAACCCATACCATACCCCTAACCCGTAACCTAACCCTAACCCTAACCCTAAACTTAACCCACACGCTAACCCTATCCCGTACCCTAAACCTAACCCTAACGCGTACCCTAACCCTAACCCTAACCCTATACGTACACTATCCCTAACCCTAACCCTAACCCTAACACTAACCCTAACCTGTACTCTAACCCTAAACCTAACCCTAACTCTAAACCTAACCCGTAATATAACCCTAACACTAATCCTAACCCTAAGCCTAACCCTAACCCTAACACTAACCCTAACCCGTACTCTAAACCTAACCCTAACCCTCACCCTAACCCTCACCCTAACCCTAAACCATACTGTAACCATATACCGTACCATAACTCTAAACCTAACCCGTACCCTAACCCTAAACCTAACTTGTACACTAACCCTTACCCTAACCCGGATCCTAACACTAACCCCAACCTATACCCTAAACCTAAACCGAACCCTAAACCTAACCCGAACCCTAACCCTTACCCTCACCCGTACACAAATGGTAAACCTAACCCATAGCCTAACACTAACCCAAACCCATACTCTAACCCTAACCCTAACCGTAAACCTAACACGCACCCTGAACTTAACCCTAACCCTAACACAAAACATAACCCTTAACCGTAACCTAACCCTAACACATACCATAACTCTAACCCTAACCTTAACCGTAAACCTAACCCATACCCTAACCCTAAAACTAACCCGTACCCTAACCCCAACCCTAACCCTAACCCATTCCCTAACACTAACCCTAACCCTAACCCTGACCCTAAACCTAACCCTAACACTTACACTAATCCTAACCCTAACCCTAACACGTAACCTAAACCTAACCCTAAGCCTAAACTGTACATTAACCCCAACACTAACCCTAACACTAACACTACCCCGTACTCTAACCCTAACCCTAACCCTGACCCTAACCCATACACTAACCCTAAACATAACCCTAACACTAATCCTACCCCGTACTCTAACCCTAAACCTAACCCTAAAACTAACACTAACCCTAACCCGTACTCTAACACTAACCCTAACTCTAAACGTAACCCTAACCCTTACGCTAACCCTAACCCGTACCCTAACACTAACCCTAACCCTAACACTATCCCTAACCGTACTCTAACCCTAAACCTAACCCTAAACCTAACCCTATTCCTTACCCTATGCCATACCCAAACGGAACACCTAACCCGTACCCTAACACTAACCCAAATCCGTACTCTAACCCTAACCATAACCCTAACCCTATCCCTAAACCGCACCCTAAACTTAACCCTAACCCTAACACTAACCTTAACCCTTAACCGTACCCTAACCCTAACCCACACCCTAACCCTAACCCTAACTTTAACCATAACCCTAACCCGTAACCTAACCCTAAAACTAACCTGTACCCTAAAACCAACCCTAACCCTAACCCATACCCTAACACTAACCCTAACCCTAACCCTGACCCTAAACCTAACCCTAACCCTTACACTAATCCTAAACCTAACCCTAACCCATAACCTAAACCTAACCCTAAGCCTAAACTGTACATTAACCCCAACACTAACCCTAACAATAACACTACGCCATACTCTAACCCTAACCCTAAACCTGACCCTAACACATACACTAACCCTAACCATAACCCTAACACTAATCCTACCCCGTTCTCTAACCCTAAACCTAACCCTAAAACTAACACTAACACTAACCCGTACTCTAACACTAACCCTAACACTAAACGTAAAGCTAACCCTTACGCTAACCCTAACCCGTACCCTAACACTAACCCTAAACCTAACACTATCCCGAACCGTACTCTAACCCTAAACCTAACCCTAACTCTAACCCTAACCCGTACTATAACCCTAAACCTAACCCTAACCATAACCTAACCTTAACCCGTATTCTAACGCTTTCCCGTAGCCTAACCCTATACCTAACCCTAAACCTAAACCCTAACACTAAACCTAACCCTATTCCTTACCCTATGCCGTACCCAAACGGAACACCTAACCCGTACCCTACACTAACCCAAACCCGTACTCTAACCCTAACCATAACCCTAACCCTATCCCTAAACCGCACCCTAAACTTAATCCTAACCCTAACACTAAACTTAACACTTAACCGTACCCTAACCCTAACCGACACCCTAAACCTAACCCTAACTTTAACCGTAATCCTAACCCGTAACCTAAACCCCTAACCCTAAAACTAACCCGTACCCAACCCCCAACCCTAACCCTAACCCATACCCTAACACTAACCCTAACACTAACCCTAACCCTAAACCTAACCCTAACCCGTACACTAACCCTAACCCTAACCCTAACCCGCACCCTAAACCTAACCATAACCCGTACGCTAAACCTATCCCGTAACCTAATCCTAACGCTAACCCTAAACTTATCCCGTACGCTAACCCTATCCCATACCCTAAACCTAACCCTAACCCGTAACCTAACCCTAAACTTAACCCTAAGCCTAACCCGTACATTAACCCTAACCCTAACCCTAACCCTAACACTAACCCTACCCTGAAATCTAACCCTAACCCTACCCTTACCCTAACCCTAACCCATACCCTAACCCTAACCCTAACCCTAAACCTTTCCCTAACCCTAACACTAACCCTAACCCTTACTCTAACCCTAACCCTAACCTTACCCTAAGTGTACTCTAAGCCTAACCCTAAACATCACCCTAACCCTAAACCGTACTGTAACCCTAACCCGTACCGTAGACCTAACCCTAACCAGTACCCTAACCCTAACAATAATTCGTACCCTAACGCTAACCCTAACCCTGACACTAACCCTAACCCTAACCCTTACCCTAAACCTAACCTGTACCCTAACCCTAAACCTAACCCTAACCCGTACCCTAAACCTAACACTAAACCGTACCCTAACCCTAAACCTAACCCTAAACATGACCCTAACCCTAACCCTAAACGTACCCTAAGCCTAACCCATACCCTAAACCTAACCCTAACCCTATCCGTACTCTAACCCTAACCCTAACCCTATCCCGTATTCTAACCCTAACCCTAACCATAACCATAACCCGCACCCTAAACTTAACCCTAACCCTAACCCAAACCATAACCCTTAACCGTAACCTAACCCTAACCCATACCCTAAACCTAACCCTAACCTTAACCATAACCCTAACCCATACCCTAACCCTAAAACTAACCCGTACCCTAAACCCAATGCTAACCCTAACCCGTACCCTAACACTAACCCTAACCCTAACCCTGACCCTAAACCTAACCCTAACCCTTACACTAATCCTAACCCTAACCCTACCCCGCACCCAAAACCTAACCCTAACCCGTACCCTAACCCTAACCCGTAACCTAAACCTAACCATAACCCTAAACTTAACCCGTACGCTAACCCTATCCCGTACCCTACACCTAAACCTAACCCGTATCCTAACCCTAAAGTTAACCCTAAGCCTAAACCGTACATTAATCCCAAACCTAACCCTAACACTAACCTTACACCGTACTCTAACATTACCCTAACCCTAACCCTAACCCGTACACTAACCCTAACCCTAGCCCTAACCCTAACACTAATCCTACCCCGTATTCTAACCCTAAACCTAACCCTAATCCTAACCCTAACCCGTACCCTAACCCTAAACCTAACCCTAACCCTAACCCTAACACTAACTGTATTCTAACCCTAACCCTAACCCTCACCCTAACCCTAACCCGTACTTAACCCTAACCCATACCATAACCCTAAACCTAACCCTTACCCTAACCCTAACGCTAACTCGTACCCTAACCCTAAACCTAACCCTGACCCTAACCCTAACCCTAACCCATACCCTAAACCTAAACCGTACCTTAAACCTAACCCTAACCCTAACTCGTACCCTAAACCTACCCTAACCCTGACCCTAACTGTAACCCTAACCCATACCCTAAGCCTAACCCATACCCACCCTAACCCTAAACCTAACCCTAAACCGTACCCTAAACGTAACCCTAACACTCTACCTAACCCGTACCCATACCTATCCCATAACCTAACCCTAAACCTAACCCGTTCCCAAACCCTAACAGTAACCCTAACCTATACCCTAGCGCTAACCCTAACCCTAACCCGGACCCTAAACCTAACCCTTACCCTGTCCGTAACACTACCCCTATCCCGTACCCTAACTCTAAACCGTACACGAACACTAACCCAAACCTAACCCATACCCTGACCCTAAACGTAACCCTAACCCGTACACAAACCCTAACCCGAACCTTAACCCTAACCCTAACCTGTACCCTAACCCTACCCATAGCGTAATCCTAACTCTAACCCTAACCCCTAAACCTAAGCCTAAACCTAACCCTTACCCGAACCCGTACCCAAACGGTAAACCTAACCCGTACCCTAAGACTAACCCAAACCCGTACTCTAACCCTAACCATAACCATAACCCTAACCCTAACCCGCACCCTAAACTTAACCCTAACCCTAACCCAAACCATAACCTAACCCTAACCCTAACCTTAACCATAACCCTAATCCGTACCCAAACCCTAAAACTAACCGATACCCTAACCACAACCTTAACGCTAACCCGTACCCTAACACTAACCCTAACCCTAACCCTGACCCTAAACCTAACCCTAACCCTAACCCTAACCCAACCCGCACCCTAAACCTAACATAACCCGTACCCTAAAGCTCTACCGTAACCTAAACCGAAGCCTAACCCTAAACTTAACCCGTTTGCTAACCCTATTCCGTACCCTAAACCTAACCCTAACCCGTACCCTAAACCTACACCGTAACCTAAACCTAACCCGAACCCTAAACATAACCCGTACGCTACCCTATCCCGTACCCTAAACCTAACCCTAACCCATATCCAAACCCTAACCTAACCCTAAGACTAACTCGTATATTAACCCTTACCCTAACCCTAAAACTAACCCTACCCAGTACCCTAACCCTTACCCTAACCCTAACTCTAACCCGTACCCTTAACCTATCCCTAACCCTAACTCGTACCCTAACCCTAACCCTAAACCTGACCCTAACCCTAACCCTAACCCATACCCTAAAACTAACCCATACCCTAACACTAACATAAACCTAACCCTAACCCTAACCCGTACCCTAAACCTAACCATAACTCTTGACCTAACCCATACCCAACCTTATCCCGTACCCTAACCCTAACCCTAACCCGTACCGAAACCCTAACAGTAACACTAACCCATACCCTAGCGCTAACCCAAACCCTAACCCTAAGCCTAACCAGCACCCTAAACTTAAACCTAACCCTAACCATAACCATAAAACTTACCCGTACCCTAAACCTAACCCATAACCTAACACTAACCCTAACCTTAACCATAACCCTAACCGGTACCTTAACCCTAAAATTACCCGTACCCTAACCACAACCCTAACCCTAACACGTACCATAACCCTATCCCTAACCCTAACCCTGACCCTAAACCTAACCCTAACCCATACCCAAAACCTAATCCTAACACGTACCCTAACCCTAAACCTAACCCTAAAACTTTCCCTAACCCGTACCCAAACGGTAAAACTAACCCGTAACCTAACACTAACCCAAACCCATACTCTAACCCTAACCCTTACCTAACACAAACCCTACCCCGTACTCTAACACTAACCCTAACCCTAACCTGTACCCTAAACCTAACCCTAACACTAAACCTAACCCGTAATCTAACCCTAACCCTAACACTAACACTAACCCTGCCCCGTACTCTAACCCTAACCCTAACCCTAACCCTAACCCATACTCTAACCCTAACCCTAACCCTAACCCTAACCCTAACACTAACCCTAACCCGCACCTAAACCTAACCCTAACCCGTACCCTAACTCTAACCCATAACCTAAACCTAATCCTAAACCTAAACTTATCCCATGCACTAACCCTATCCTGTACCCTAAACCTAACCCTAACCTGTATCCTAACCCTAACCCTAACCCTAACCCTATCCGTACACAAACCCTAACCCTAACCCTAACACTAACCCTAACCCATACTCTAACACTAACCCGTACCCTAACACTCACCCTTAGCCTAACCATAATCCTAACCCGTACCCTAACCCTAAACGTAACCCTAACCCGAACCCAAACCCTAAACCAATCCCGTACCCTAACCCTAATGCTAACCTGTCCCTAACCCTAGACCTAACCCGTACTCTAACCCTAACCCGTACCCTAACACTAACCCTAAACCTAAACCTAAACCGTACCCTAACCCTAACACTAACCCTAATCCTAACACTATCCCGTACACTAAACCTAACCCTAACCCTAACCCGTACCCGTACCCTAACCCTAACCCTAACCCGTAACCTAACCCTAACCCTAACCTGTACGCTAACACGTACCATAACCCTAACCCTAATCCTAACCCTAACCCTAAACCTAAACCATACCCTACACCTCACCCTAACCCATACCCTAACCCTAACTCGTACCCTAACCCTAACCCTTACCCTAACCCCTAACCCTAACCGTAACCCGTACCCTAAACTGAACCCTAACCCGAACTCGTACCCTAACCATAACCCTAACCATGTCCCTAAAGCGTACCATAACCCTAACCCGTAACCTAAACCTAACCCTATCCCTAAACTTAACCCACACGCTAACCCTATACCGTACCCTAAACCTAACCCTAATGCGTACCCTAACCCTAACCCTAACCCTATCCGTACACTATCCCTAACCCTAACCCTAAACCGAACACTAACCCTAACCCGTACTCTAACCCTAAACCTAACCCTAACTCTAAACCTAACCCGTAATATAACCCTAACACTAATCCTAACCCTAAGCCTAACCCTAACCCTAACATTAACCCTAACCCGTACTCTAACACTAACCCTAACCCTAACCATACTCTAACCCTAACCCTAACCCTCACCATAACCCTAACCCGTACTGTAACCGTATACCGTACCATAACCCTAAACCTAACCAGTACGCTAACCCTAAACCTAACTCGTACACTAACCCTAACCCTAAACCTGATCCTAACACTAACCCCAACCTATACCCTAAACCTAACCCGTACCCTAAACCTAACCCTAACCCTAACCCTTACCCTCACCCGTACACAAACGGTAAACCTAACCCATACCCTAACACTAACCCAAACCCGTACTCTAACCCTAACCCTAACCGTAAACCTAACACGCACCCTGAACCTAAGCCTAACCCTAACACAAACCATAACCCTTAACCGTTACCTAACCCTAACACATACCATAACCCTAACCCTAACCTTCACCATAAACCTAACCCATACCCTAACCCTAAAACTAACCCGTACCCTAACCCCAACCCTAACCCTAACCCATACCCTAACACTAACCCTAAACCTAACCCTGACCCTAAACCTAACCCTAACACTTACACTAATCCTAACCCTAACCGTAACCCGTAACCTACACCTAACCCTAAGCCTAAACCGTACATTAACCCCAACCCTAACCCTAACACTAACACTACCCCGTACTCTAACCCTAACCCTAACCCTGACCCTAACCCATACACTAACCCTAACCATAACCCTAACACTAATTCTACCCCGTACTCTAACCCTAAAACTAACCCTAAAACTAACACTAACCCTAACCCGTTCTCTAACACTAACCCTAACTCTAAACATACCCCTAACACTTACGCTAACCCTAACCCGTACCCTAACACTAACCCTAACACAAAACCTGACCCTAAACCTAACCCTAACCCGTACACTAACCCTAACCCTAACCCTAACCCGCACCCTAAACCTAACCATAACCCGTACCCTAAACCTATCCCGTAACCTAATCCTAACCCTAACACTAAACTTATCCCGTACGCTAACCCTATCCCATACCCTAAACCTAACCCTAACCCGAAGCCTAACCCTAAACCTAACCCTAAGCCTAACTCGTACATTAACCCTAACCCTAACCCTAACACTAACCCTACCCCGTAATCTAACCCTAACCCTAACCCTAACCCTAACCCATAACCTAACCCTAAACCTAACCCTAAACCTTTCCCTAACCCTAACACTAACCCTAAACTTTACTCTAACCCTAACCCTTACCCTTACCCTAAGTGTACTCTAACCCTAATCCTAACCCTCACCCTAACCCTAACCCGTACTGTAACCCTAACATGTAACATAACCCTAACTCTAACCCGTAACCTAACCCTAACCCTAACTCATAGCCTAACACTAACCCTGACCCTAACCCTAACCCGTACCCTAAACCTAACCCGTACCCTAACCCTAAACCTAACCCTAAGCCGTACCCTAAACCTAACCCGTACCCTAACTCATACCCTAACCCTAACTCTAACCCTGACCCTAACCCTAACCCGTACCCTAAACCTAACCCATACCCTAACCCTAATCCTAACCCTATCTGTAACCTTAACTCTTACCCTAAACCTAATCCTAACCCTTGACCTAACCCATACCCAAACCTATCTCGTACCCTAACCCTAACACTAACCTGTACCCAAACATAACAGTAATCCTAAACCATTCCCTAACACTAAGCCTAACCCTAAAACTAATCCTAACCCGCACCCTAAACCTAAACCTAACGCTAAACCTAACCATAACCCTTACCCGTACACTGACCCTAAGCATACCCTAAAACTAACCCCTTCCTGAACCGTAACCCTAACCCGTACCCTAACCCTAAAACTAACCCGTACCCTAACCCCAACCCTAACCCTCACCCGCACCTAAACCTAACCCTAACCCGTAACCTAACCCTTACCCGTAACCTAAACCTAACCCTAACCCTAAACATAACCTGAACACTAAACCTACCCCGTACCCTAAACCTAACCCTAAACTATACACTATCCCTAACCCTAACCCTAACACTATCCGTAAACTAACCCTAACCCTAACCCTAACACTAACCCTAACCCATACTCTAACACTAAACCTAACCCTAAAAGTAACCCTAACCCATACTCTAACCATAACCCGTACCCTAACACTAACCATTACACTAACCCTAAACCTAACCCGTACCCTAACCCTAAACGTAACCCTAACCCATACCCAAACTTTAACCCTAACATGTACTCTAACCCTAACCCTCACCCGCACACTAAACCTAACCCTAACCCTAGACAACACGTACACTAACCGTATCCAGTACCCTAACCTTAACCCTAACCCGTACCGTAAACCTAACACTAACCCTAACACTAACCCTAACCCGTAATTTAACCCTACCTGTAGCCTAACCCTAACTCTAACCCTAACCCCCAACCCTAACCCTAACTCTCACCCTAACCCGTACCCAAAAGGTAAACCTATCCCGTAAACAAACAATAACTCAAAACTGTACTCTAATCCTAACCCTAACCCTAACCCTAACCGTAACCCGTACCCTAACCCTTCCCGTAGCCTAACCCTAACTCTAACCCTAACCCCTAACACTAACCCTAACCCTAAACCTAACCCTAAACCGCACCCTAAACTTAAGCCTAACCCTAACCCAAACCATAACCCTTAATCGTAACCTAACCCTAACACATAACCTAACCCTAACCCTAACCTTATCCATAACCCTAATCCGTAAGCTAACCCTAAAAGTAACCCGGACCCTAACCCCAACCCTAACCCAAAAAGTACCCTAACACTAACCCTATCCCTAACCCTGACCCTAAACCTTATCCAAACCTTACACTAACCCTAACCCTAACCCAACCCGAACCCTAAACCTAACCCTAACCCGTACCCTAACCCTAACCCGTAACCTAAACCGAACCCTAACCCTAAAATTAAACCGTTCGCTAACCCTATCCCGTACCCTAAACCTAATCCTAACCCGTATCTTAACCCTAACCTAAGCCGAAGCCTAAACCGTACTTTAACCCCAACCCTAACCCTAACATTAACTCTACCCGTACTCTAACCCTAACCCTAACCCTAACCCGTACCCTAAACCTAACCCTAACCTTAACTCGTACCCTATCCCTAACAGTAAACCTGACCCTAACACTAACCCTAACCCGTACCCTAAACCTAACCCTAACCCTAACCCTAACCCTAACCCTAACACTAACCCTAACCCACACCTAAACCTAACCCTAACCCGTAACCTAACTCTAACCCATAACCTAAACCTAAACCTAAACCTAAACTTATCCCGTGCACTAACCCTATCCTGTACCCTAAACCTAACCCTAACCTGTATCCTAACCCTAACCCTAACCCTAACCCTATCCGTACACAAACCCTAACCCTAACCCTAACACTAACCCTAACCCATACTCTAACACTAACCCGTACCCTAACACTCACCCTTAGCCTAACCATAATCCTAACCCGTACCCTAACCCTAAACGTAACCCTAACCCGAACCCAAACCCTAAACCAATCCCGTACCCTAACCCTAATGCTAACCTGTCCCTAACCCTAGACCTAACCCGTACTCTAACCCTAACCCGTACCCTAACACTAACCCTAAACCTAAACCTAAACCGTACCCTAACCCTAACACTAACCCTAATCCTAACACTATCCCGTACACTAAACCTAACCCTAACCCTAACCCGTACCCGTACCCTAACCCTAACCCTAACCCGTAACCTAACCCTAACCCTAACCTGTACGCTAACACGTACCATAACCCTAACCCTAATCCTAACCCTAACCCTAACCCTAAACCTAAACCATACCCTACACCTCACCCTAACCCATACCCTAACCCTAACTCGTACCCTAACCCTAACCCTTACCCTAACCCCTAACCCTAACCGTAACCCGTACCCTAAACCGAACCCTAACCCGAACTCGTACCCTAACCATAACCCTAACCATGTCCCTAAAGCGTACCATAACCCTAACCCGTAACCTAAACCTAACCCTATCCCTAAACTTAACCCACACGCTAACCCTATACCGTACCCTAAACCTAACCCTAATGCGTACCCTAACCCTAACCCTAACCCTATCCGTACACTATCCCTAACCCTAACCCTAAACCGAACACTAACCCTAACCCGTACTCTAACCCTAAACCTAACCCTAACTCTAAACCTAACCCGTAATATAACCCTAACACTAATCCTAACCCTAAGCCTAACCCTAACCCTAACATTAACCCTAACCCGTACTCTAACACTAACCCTAACCCTAACCATACTCTAACCCTAACCCTAACCCTCACCATAACCCTAACCCGTACTGTAACCGTATACCGTACCATAACCCTAAACCTAACCAGTACGCTAACCCTAAACCTAACTCGTACACTAACCCTAACCCTAAACCTGATCCTAACACTAACCCCAACCTATACCCTAAACCTAACCCGTACCCTAAACCTAACCCTAACCCTAACCCTTACCCTCACCCGTACACAAACGGTAAACCTAACCCATACCCTAACACTAACCCAAACCCGTACTCTAACCCTAACCCTAACCGTAAACCTAACACGCACCCTGAACCTAAGCCTAACCCTAACACAAACCATAACCCTTAACCGTTACCTAACCCTAACACATACCATAACCCTAACCCTAACCTTCACCATAAACCTAACCCATACCCTAACCCTAAAACTAACCCGTACCCTAACCCCAACCCTAACCCTAACCCATACCCTAACACTAACCCTAAACCTAACCCTGACCCTAAACCTAACCCTAACACTTACACTAATCCTAACCCTAACCGTAACCCGTAACCTACACCTAACCCTAAGCCTAAACCGTACATTAACCCCAACCCTAACCCTAACACTAACACTACCCCGTACTCTAACCCTAACCCTAACCCTGACCCTAACCCATACACTAACCCTAACCATAACCCTAACACTAATCCTACCCCGTACTCTAACCCTAAAACTAACCCTAAAACTAACACTAACCCTAACCCGTTCTCTAACACTAACCCTAACTCTAAACATACCCCTAACACTTACGCTAACCCTAACCCGTACCCTAACACTAACCCTAACACAAAACCTGACCCTAAACCTAACCCTAACCCGTACACTAACCCTAACCCTAACCCTAACCCGCACCCTAAACCTAACCATAACCCGTACCCTAAACCTATCCCGTAACCTAATCCTAACCCTAACACTAAACTTATCCCGTACGCTAACCCTATCCCATACCCTAAACCTAACCCTAACCCGAAGCCTAACCCTAAACCTAACCCTAAGCCTAACTCGTACATTAACCCTAACCCTAACCCTAACACTAACCCTACCCCGTAATCTAACCCTAACCCTAACCCTAACCCTAACCCATAACCTAACCCTAAACCTAACCCTAAACCTTTCCCTAACCCTAACACTAACCCTAAACTTTACTCTAACCCTAACCCTAACCCTTACCCTAAGTGTACTCTAACCCTAATCCTAACCCTCACCCTAACCCTAACCCGTACTGTAACCCTAACATGTAACATAACCCTAACTCTAACCCGTAACCTAACCCTAACCCTAACTCATAGCCTAACACTAACCCTGACCCTAACCCTAACCCGTACCCTAAACCTAACCCGTACCCTAACCCTAAACCTAACCCTAAGCCGTACCCTAAACCTAACCCTAACCCTAACTCATACCCTAACCCTAACTCTAACCCTGACCCTAACCCTAACCCGTACCCTAAACCTAACCCATACCCTAACCCTAATCCTAACCCTATCCGTAACCTTAACTCTTACCCTAAACCTAATCCTAACCCTTGACCTAACCCATACCCAAACCTATCTCGTACCCTAACCCTAACACTAACCTGTACCCAAACATAACAGTAATCCTAAACCATTCCCTAACACTAAGCCTAACCCTAAAACTAATCCTAACCCGCACCCTAAACCTAAACCTAACGCTAAACCTAACCATAACCCTTACCCGTACACTGACCCTAAGCATACCCTAAAACTAACCCCTTCCTGAACCGTAACCCTAACCCGTACCCTAACCCTAAAACTAACCCGTACCCTAACCCCAACCCTAACCCTCACCCGCACCTAAACCTAACCCTAACCCGTAACCTAACCCTTACCCGTAACCTAAACCTAACCCTAACCCTAAACATAACCTGAACACTAAACCTACCCCGTACCCTAAACCTAACCCTAAACTATACACTATCCCTAACCCTAACACTATCCGTAAACTAACCCTAACCCTAACCCTAACACTAACCCTAACCCATACTCTAACACTAAACCTAACCCTAAAAGTAACCCTAACCCATACTCTAACCATAACCCGTACCCTAACACTAACCATTACACTAACCCTAAACCTAACCCGTACCCTAACCCTAAACGTAACCCTAACCCATACCCAAACTTTAACCCTAACATGTACTCTAACCCTAACCCTCACCCGCACACTAAACCTAACCCTAACCCTAGACAACACGTACACTAACCGTATCCAGTACCCTAACCTTAACCCTAACCCGTACCGTAAACCTAACACTAACCCTAACACTAACCCTAACCCGTAATTTAACCCTACCTGTAGCCTAACCCTAACTCTAACCCTAACCCCCAACCCTAACCCTAACTCTCACCCTAACCCGTACCCAAAAGGTAAACCTATCCCGTAAACAAACAATAACTCAAAACTGTACTCTAATCCTAACCCTAACCCTAACCCTAACCGTAACCCGTACCCTAACCCTTCCCGTAGCCTAACCCTAACTCTAACCCTAACCCCTAACACTAACCCTAACCCTAAACCTAACCCTAAACCGCACCCTAAACTTAAGCCTAACCCTAACCCAAACCATAACCCTTAATCGTAACCTAACCCTAACACATAACCTAACCCTAACCCTAACCTTATCCATAACCCTAATCCGTAAGCTAACCCTAAAAGTAACCCGGACCCTAACCCCAACCCTAACCCAAAAAGTACCCTAACACTAACCCTATCCCTAACCCTGACCCTAAACCTAATCCAAACCTTACACTAACCCTAACCCTAACCCAACCCGAACCCTAAACCTAACGCTAACCCGTACCCTAACCCTAACCCGTAACCTAAACCGAACCCTAACCCTAAAATTAAACCGTTCGCTAACCCTATCCCGTACCCTAAACCTAATCCTAACCCGTATCTTAACCCTAACCTAAGCCGAAGCCTAAACCGTACTTTAACCCCAACCCTAACCCTAACATTAACCCTACCCGTACTCTAACCCTAACCCTAACCCTAACCCGTACCCTAAACCTAACCCTAACCTTAACTCGTACCCTATCCCTAACAGTAAACCTGACCCTAACACTAACCCTAACCCGTACCCTAAACCTAACCCTTACCCTAACCCTAACCCTAAACCTAACCCTAACCCTAACCCGTACCCTAAACCTAACCCTCACCCTTGACCTAACCCGTACCCAACACTATCCCGTACCCTAACCCTAACCCTAACCCGTACCCAAAACCTAACAGCAACCCTAACCCATACCTTAGCACTAACCCTAACCCTAACCCTAAGCCTAACCCGCACCCTAAACCTAAAACTAACCCTAAACTTAACCATAACCCTTACCCGTACCCTAACCCTAACCCATACTCTAACAATAACCCTAACCTTAACCGTAACCCTAACCTGTACCCTAACCATAAAACTAACCCGTACCCTAACCCCAACCCTAACCCTAACCCGTACCATAATCCTATCCCTACCCCTAACCCTGACCCTAAACCTAACCCCAACCCGTACCCTAACCCTAACCCGCACCTAAACCTAACCCTAACCGGTACCCTAAATCTAAGCCATAACCTAAACCTAACCCTAACCCTAAACTTAACCCGTACACTAACCCTATCCTGTACCCTAAACCTAACCCTAACCCGTACCCTAACCCTAACCCGAACCCTAACCCTATCCGTACACTAACCCTAACCCTAACACTAACCCTAACATGTACTCTAAACCTAACCCTAACCCTAAACGTAACCCTAACCCGTAATCTAACACTAACCCGTACCCTAACACTAACCCTAACCCTAACACTATCCCTAACCCGTACCCTAACCCTAAACGTAAACCTAACTCGTACCCAAACCCTAACCCTAACACGTACTCTAAATCTAACCCTAAACCGCACACTAAAACTAACCCTAAACCTAGACCTAACACGTACACTAAACCTATCCTGTACCGTAACCTTAACCCTAACCCGTACCGTAACCCTAACACCTAACCTAACCCTAACCCTAACCCTAACCCTAACCCATAGACTAACCCTAACCCGAAACCTAACCCTAACCCTAACCCTCAACGTACCCTAAACCGAACCCTAACCCGTACCCTAACACTAACCCTTACCCTAACCCTAAACCTAACCCATAACCTAACCCTAAACGTAACCCTAACCCGTACCCAAACCCTAACCCTAACACGTACACTAACACTAACCCTATCCCTAACCCGCACACTAAACCTAAACGAAACCCTAGACCTAACACGTACACTAAACCTATCCCATACCGTAACCTTAACCCTAACCCGTACCATAACCCTAACACTAACCCTAACCCTAACCCGAACCCTAACCCGTACACTAACCCTAACCCTAACCCTAAACTTACCCTAACGCTAACCCTAACCCTAACCCTAACACTAACGCTTACCCGTACTCTAACCTAACCCTAACCCTAAACCTAACCCGTACTCTAACTCTAACCCTACCCTAACACTAACCATAACCCTAACACTAAACCAAACACGTACTCTAACCCTAAACCTAACCCTAACACTAAACCTAATCCCCTACTTTAACCCTAACCCTAAACCTAACACTAACCCTAACCCTAACTCATACCGTAACCCAAAATCGTACCCTAACCCTAACCCTAACCTTAAACTAACCCTAACCCTGACCCTAACCCTAAACCTAATCCTGTACCCTAACCCTAACCCTAACCCGCACCCTAAACTTAACCCTAACCCTAATGCAAAACATAACCCTAAACCATAACATAACCTAACCCATACCCTAACCCTAACCTAACCTTAACCATAACGCTAACCTGTACCCTAACCCTAAAACTAACCCATACCCTAACCGCAACCCTAAACCTAACCTGTCCCCTAACACTAACCATAACCCTAACCCTGACCCTAAACCTAACCCTAACCCATACCCTAACCCTAACCCGTAACCTAACCCTAACCCTAACCCTAAACTTAAACCGTACGCAAACCCTATCCCGTACCCTAAACCTAACCCTAACCTGTAACCTAACAATAAACCTAACCCTAAGCCTAACCCATACATTAACCCTAACCCTAACACTAAAAGTAACCCTACCACATACTCTAACCCTAATCCTAACTCTAACCCTAACCCGTAACCTAACCCTAACCCTAACCCTAACCCTAACACTAACACTAACCCTACCCCGTACTCTAAACCTAACACAAACCCTAACCCTAACCCGTACTCTAACCTTAACCCTAACCCTAACCCTAACCCTAATCCTAACCGTTTTCTAACCCTAAAACTAACCCTCACCCTAACCCTAACCATACTGTAACCCTAACCCGTACAATATCCCTAACCCTATTCCGTACCCTAAACCTAACTCGTCACCTAAACCTAACCCTAACCCTAAACTTAACCCGTACGCTAACCCTATCCTTTACCCTAAACCTAACCCTAACCCGTACCACTACCCTAACAAAAACCCTAACACTAACCCGAACTCTAACCCTAACCCCTAACCCTAACCCTAACCCTTACCCTAACCCGTACCCAAACGATAAACCTAACCCGTACCCTAACACTAACCCAAACCGGTACTCTAAACCTAACCCTAACCCTAACACTAACCCTAACCCTAAACGGCACCCTAAACTTAACCCTAACCCTAACCCTAACATTAACCCTTAACGGTAGCCTAACCCTAACTCGTACCCTAACCCTAACACTGACCCTAACCCTAAACCATACCCTAATCCTAACCCGTACCCTAACCCTAAACCTAACCCTAACCCTAACTCGTACCCTAAAACTAACCCTAACCCTGACCCTAACCCTAACCCGTACCCTAAACCTAACCCATACCCTAACCCTAACCATAAACTTAACCCTAACACTATTCCGTACCCTAAACCTAACCCTAACCCTTGCCTTAACCCGTACCCAACCCTATCCCATACCCTAACCCTAACCCTAACCGGTCCCCAAACCCTAAGAGTAAACCTAGCCCATACCCTAGCGCTAACCCTAAACCTAACACTAACCGTAACAATAAACCGCACCCTAAACCTAAACCTAACCCTAACCCTAACCATAACCCTTACCCGTACCCTAACCTAACCCATACCCTAACCCTAACCCTAAACTTAACCGTAAACTTGACCCTTACCCTAACCCTAAAATTAACCCGTACCCTAAACCCAACCCTAACCCTAACCCTACCCTGTACTGTAACCCTAACCCGTACCATAACCCTAACCCTAACCCGCACACTAAACCTAACCCTAACCCTAGACCTAACACGTACACTAAACCTATCCCGTACCGTAACCCTTACCCTAACCCGTACCGTAACCCTAACACTAACCCTAAACCTAACCCTAACACTAACCTTAACCTCCTACTATAAACCTAACCCTAAACCTAACCCTAACCCTAACCCTAAAACTAATTCCGTACCCTAACCCTAACTCTAACCCGCATCCTAAACCTAACCCTAAACCTAGACCTAACCCGTACCCTAACCCTAACCCGTACCCTAACACTAACCCTAACCCTAACCCATACCATAACCCTAACATTAACAATAACCCTAACCCTAACCCTAACCCTACCCAATCTAACCCTAACCCGTACCTTAACCCTAACCCTAACCCTAAACCTAATCCTAACTCTAAACCTAACCCGTACTCTAACCCTAACCCTAACCCTAACCCTAACCCATACCCAAACCCTAACAGTAACTCTAACCCATACCCTAGCGCTAACCCTAACCCTAACACTATCCCGTACCCTAACCCTAACCCTAACCCTAACCCGTACTTTAACCATAACCATAACCCTAAACCTAACCCTAACCCATAATCTAACCCTAACCCGTACCCTAACACGAAACCTTACCCTAACCCTAACCCTAACCCGTACCCTAACCCTAAATGTAACCCTAACCAGTACCCAATCCCTAACCCTAACACGTACCCTAAGCCTAAACCTAACCCTAACCCGCACACTAAACCTAACTCTAACCCTAGACCTAACACGTACACTGAACCTATCCCGTACGGGAACCTTAAACCTAACCCCTACCGTAACCCTTACACTAAGCCTAACCCTAAACCTAAACCTAACCCTAACCCGCACACTAACCCTAACCCCCGAACCATAACCCTAACCCTAACCCGTACCCTAATCCTACCCGTAGCCTAACCCTAGCCCTAACGCTAACTCCTAACCCTAAACCTAACCCTAACCCTTACCCTATCCCATACACAAACGGTAAACCTAACCCATACCCTAACACTAACCCAAACCCGTACTCTAACACTAACCCTAACCTGCACCCTAAACTTAACCCTAACCCTAACCCAAACCATAACACTAAACCTTAACTTAACCCTAACACATACCCTTACCCTAACCCTAACCTTAACCATAACCCTAACCTGAAACTTAACCCTAAAACTAACCCGTATCCTAACCGCAACACTAACCCTAACACGTACCCTAACAATAACCCTAACCCTAACCCTGACACTAAACCTAAACCTAACCCTTACACTAACCCTAACCCTAACCCGCACCCTAAACCTAACCCTAACCCAAACCCTAACCGTAACCCGTAACCTAAACCTAACCCTAACCCTAAACTTAACCCGTATGAAAACCCAATCCGTACCCTAAACCTAACCCTAACCCGTATCCAAACCCTAAACCTAACCCTAAGCCTAACCCGCACATTAACCCTAACCCTAACCCTAACACTAACCCTAACCCATACTCTAACCCTAAACCTAACCGTACTCTAACCCTAACGCTAACCCTCACCCTAATCCTAACCCGTACTGTAACCCTAACCCATACCATAACCCTAACCCTAACCCGTACCGTAACCCTAAACCATCACCTAAACCTAACCCTAACCCTAAACTTAACCCGTACACTAACCCTATCCCGTACCCTAAACCTAACCCTAACCCATACCCTAACCCTAACCCTGACCCTAACCCTAACACTAATCCTAACCCGTACTCTAACCCTAACCCTAACCCTAACCCTAACTGTACTCTAACCCTAACCCTAACCCTACCCATACTGTAACCCTAACCCGTACCATAACCCTAACACTAAACCGTACCCTAACCCTAACCGTAACTCGCACCCTAACCCTAACACTGACCCTGACCCTAACCCTAACCCGTACACTAAACCTAACCCGTACCCTAAACCTAACCCTAACCCTAACTCGTACCCTAAACCTACCCTAACCCTGACCCTAACCCTAACCCTAACCCATACCCTAAGCCTAACCCATACCTTAACCCTAACCCTAAACCTAAACCTAACCCTAACCCGTACCTAAACGTAACCCTAACCTTCTACCTAACCCGTACCCAAACCTATCCCATACCATAACCTTAACCCAAACCCGTACCCAAACCCTAACAGTAACCCTAACCCATACCCTAGCGCTAACCCTAACCCTAACCCTAACCCGGACCCTAAACCTAACCCTAACCCTGACCCTAACACTAACCATATCCCGTACCCTAACCCTAAACCATCACCTAAACCTAACCCTAACCCTAAACCTAACCCATACCCTAACCCTAAACGTAACCCTAGCCCGTACCCATACCCTAACCCGAACCATAACCCTAAACCTAACCCGTACCCTAACCCTACCCGTAGCCTAATCCTAACTCTAACCCTAACCCCTAACCCTAAGGCTAACCCTAACCCTTACCCGAACCCGTACCCAAACGATAAACCTAACCCGTACCCTAACAATGAACCATACCCGTACTCTAACCCTAACCATAACCCTAACCCTAAACCTAGCCCGCACCCTAAACTTAACACTAATCCTAACCCAAACCATAACCCTTAACCATAACCTAACCCTAACCCATTACCTAACCCTAACCCTAACCTTAACCATAACCTTAATCCGTACCCAAACCCTAAAACTAACCGATACCCTAACACCAACCCTAACGCTAACCCGTACCGTAACACTAACCCTAACCCTAACCCTGACCCTACACCTACCCCTAACCCTTACTCTAACCCTAACCCTAACCCAACCCGCACCCTAAACCTAACCCTAACCCACACCTTAACCCTAAACCGTAACAAAACCGAACTCTAAAGCTAAACTTAACCCGTTCGCTAACCCTATCCCGTACCCTAAACTTAACCCTAATCCGAATCCTAACCCTAACCTAACCCTAAGCCTAACCCGTACATTAACCCTTACCATAACCCTAAAACTAACCCTACCCCGTACTCTAACCTTAACCCTAACCCTAACCCTAACCCATACCCTTAACCTATCCCTAACCCTAACTCTTACGCTAACCCTAAACCTAAACCTGACCCTAACCCTAAACCTAACCCGTACCCTAAAAGTAACCCATACCCTAACCCTAACCGTAAACCTAACCCTAACCCTGCCCGTACCCTAAACCTAACCCTAAACGTTGTCTTAACCCGTACCCAACCTTATCCCGTACCCTAACCCTAACCCTAACCCGTACCCAAAACCTAACAGTACCCCTAACCCATACCCTAGCACTAATCCTAACCTTAACCCTAAGCCTACCCCACACCCTAAACCTAAACCTAACCCTAACCCTAACCATAACCCTTACCCGTACCCTAACCTAACCCATACCCTGACCCTAACCCTAAACTTAACCGTAAACTTGACCCTTACCCTAACCCTAAAATTAACCCGTACCCTAAACCCAACCCTAACCCTAAATCTAACCCTAACCCGTACCTTAACCCTAACCCTAACCCTAAACCTAATCCTAACTCTAAACCTAACCCGTACTCTAACCCTAACCCTAACCCTAACCCTAACCCATACCCAAACCCTAACAGTAACTCTAACCCATACCCTAGCGCTAACCCTAACCCTAACACTATCCCGTACCCTAACCCTAACCCTATCCCTAACCCGTATTCTAACCATAACCATAACCCTAAACCTAACCCTAACCCATAATCTAACCCTAACCCGTACCCTAACACGAAACCTTACCCTAACCCTAACCCTAACCCGTACCCTAACCCTAAATGTAACCCTAACCAGTACCCAATCCCTAACCCTAACACGTACCCTAAGCCTAAACCTAACCCTAACCCGCACACTAAACCTAACTCTAACCCTAGACCTAACACGTACACTGAACCTATCCCGTACGGGAACCTTAAACCTAACCCCTACCGTAACCCTTACACTAAGCCTAACCCTAAACCTAAACCTAACCCTAACCCGCACACTAACCCTAACCCCCGAACCATAACCCTAACCCTAACCCGTACCCTAATCCTACCCGTAGCCTAACCCTAGCCCTAACGCTAACTCCTAACCCTAAACCTAACCCTAACCCTTACCCTATCCCATACACAAACGGTAAACCTAACCCATACCCTAACACTAACCCAAACCCGTACTCTAACACTAACCCTAACCTGCACCCCAAACTTAACCCTAACCCTAACCCAAACCATAACACTAAACCTTAACTTAACCCTAACACATACCCTTACCCTAACCCTAACCTTAACCATAACCCTAACCTGAAACTTAACCCTAAAACTAACCCGTATCCTAACCGCAACACTAACCCTAACACGTACCCCAACAATAACCCTAACCCTAACCCTGACACTAAACCTAAACCTAACCCTTACACTAACCCTAACCCTAACCCACACCCTAAACCTAACCCTAACCCAAACCCTAACCGTAACCCGTAACCTAAACCTAACCCTAACCCTAAACTTAACCCGTATGAAAACCCAATCCGTACCCTAAACCTAACCCTAACCCGTATCCAAACCCTAAACCTAACCCTAAGCCTAACCCGCACATTAACGCTAACCCTAACCCTAACACTAACCCTAACCCATACTCTAACCCTAAACCTAACCGTACTCTAACCCTAACGCTAACCCTCACCCTAATCCTAACCCGTACTGTAACCCTAACCCATACCATAACCCTAACCCTAACCCGTACCGTAACCCTAAACCATCACCTAAACCTAACCCTAACCCTAAACTTAACCCGTACACTAACCCTATCCCGTACCCTAAACCTAACCCTAACCCATACCCTAACCCTAACCCTGACCCTAACCCTAACACTAACCCTAACCCTGACCCTAACCCTAACCCTAACCCTAACCCTAACTGTACTCTAACCCTAACCCTAACCCTAACCCATACTGTAACCCTAACCCGTACCATAACCCTAACACTAAACCGTACCCTAACCCTAACCGTAACTCGCACCCTAACCCTAACACTGACCCTGACCCTAACCCTAACCCGTACACTAAACCTAACCCGTACCCTAAACCTAACCCTAACCCTAACTCGTACCCTAAACCTACCCTAACCCTGACCCTAACCCTAACCCTAACCCATACCCTAAGCCTAACCCATACCTTAACCCTAACCCTAAACCTAAACCTAACCCTAACCCGTACCTAAACGTAACCCTAACCTTCTACCTAACCCGTACCCAAACCTATCCCATACCATAACCTTAACCCAAACCCGTACCCAAACCCTAACAGTAACCCTAACCCATACCCTAGCGCTAACCCTAACCCTAACCCTAACCCGGACCCTAAACCTAACCCTAACCCTGACCCTAACACTAACCATATCCCGTACCCTAACCCTAAACCATCACCTAAACCTAACCCTAACCCTAAACCTAACCCATACCCTAACCCTAAACGTAACCCTAGCCCGTACCCATACCCTAACCCGAACCATAACCCTAAACCTAACCCGTACCCTAACCCTACCCGTAGCCTAATCCTAACTCTAACCCTAACCCCTAACCCTAAGGCTAACCCTAACCCTTACCCGAACCCGTACCCAAACGATAAACCTAACCCGTACCCTAACACTAAACCAAACCCGTACTCTAACCCTAACCATAACCCTAACCCTAAACCTAGCCCGCACCCTAAACTTAACACTAATCCTAACCCAAACCATAACCCTTAACCATAACCTAACCCTAACCCATTACCTAACCCTAACCCTAACCTTAACCATAACCTTAATCCGTACCCAAACCCTAAAACTAACCGATACCCTAACACCAACCCTAACGCTAACCCGTACCGTAACACTAACCCTAACCCTAACCCTGACCCTACACCTACCCCTAACCCTTACTCTAACCCTAACCCTAACCCAACCCGCACCCTAAACCTAACCCTAACCCGAACCTTAACCCTAAACCGTAACCTAAACCGAACTCTAAAGCTAAACTTAACCCGTTCGCTAACCCTATCCCGTACCCTAAACTTAACCCTAATCCGAATCCTAACCCTAACCTAACCCTAAGCCTAACCCGTACATTAACCCTTACCATAACCCTAAAACTAACCCTACCCCGTACTCTAACCTTAACCCTAACCCTAACCCTAACCCGTACCCTTAACCTATCCCTAACCCTAACTCTTACGTTAACCCTAAACCTAAACCTGACCCTAACCCTAAACCTAACCCGTACCCTAAAAGTAACCCATACCCTAACCCTAACCGTAAACCTAACCCTAACCCTAACCCGTACCCTAAACCTAACCCTAAACGTTGTCTTAACCCGTACCCAACCTTATCCCGTACCCTAACCCTAACCCTAACCCGTACCCAAAACCTAACAGTACCCCTAACCCATACCCTAGCACTAATCCTAACCTTAACCCTAAGCCTACCCCACACCCTAAACCTAAACCTAACCCTAACCCTAACCATAAACCTTACCCATACCCTAACCCATACCCTAACACTAACCCTAACCTTAACCGTAACCCTAATCCGTAGCGTACCTAAAACTAACCCATACCCTAACCCCAACCCTAACCCTAACCCGAACCATAACCCTATCCCTAACCCTAAACCTGACCCTAAACCTAACCCTAACCCGTACCCTAACCCTAACCCGCACCTAAACCTAACCCTACCCCGTACCCTAATCTAACCCATAACCTAAACCTAACCCTAACCGTAAACTTAACCCGTACAAACCCTATCCCGTACGCTAAACCTAACGCTAACCCTAACCATAACACTAATCCTAAACCGTACTCTAACCCTACCCTAACCCTAACCCTAACCGTTTTCTAACCCTAACCCTAACCCTCACCCTAACCCTAACCCGTACTATAACCCTAACCCGTACCATAAAGCTAACCCTAACACTAATTCGTACCCTAACCCTAACCCTAACCCTGACCCTAACCCTAACCCGTACCCGTACCCTAAACCTAAACTGTACCCTAACCGTAAACCTAACCCTAACCCGTACCCTAAACCTAACCCTAACCAGTACCCTAACACTAAACCTAACCCTAAACCTGACCCTAACCCTAACCCTAACACGTACCCTAAGCCTAACCCATACCCTAACCCTAAACCTAACCCTAACACTAAGCCTACCCCGTACTCTAACCCTAACCCTAAACCTAACCCTAAACCTCACCCTAACCCTAACCCGTACTGTAACACTAACCCATTCCATAACCCTAACCCTAACCCATACCCTAACCCTAACCCTAATTCGTACCCTAACCCTAACCGTAACCCTGACCCTAACCCTAAACCTAACCCGTACCCTAAACCTAACACATAACCTAACCCTAAACCTAACCCTAACCCGTACCCTAAACACCTAGCACATACCCTAGCGTACCTTAAACCTAACCCGTAACCTAAACCTAAACGTAACCCTAACCCGTACCCAAACCCTAAACCTAACACGTACCCGAAACCTAACCCTAAACCTAACCCTTACCCTAACCCGTACCCAAACGTTAAACCTAACCCGTACCTTAACACTAACCCAAACCTGTACTCTAACCCTAACCCTAACCCTAACACTAACCCTACCCTGCATTCTAACACTAAGCCTAAACCTAACCCTAACCCGTACTCTAACCCTAACCCTAACCCTAACCCGTACACTAACCCTAACCCTAAACCTATCCCTAACCCTAAACCTAACCCTAAACGTATTCTATCCCTAACCTTAACCCTCACCTTAACCCTAACCCGTACTGTAACCCTAACCCATACCATAACCCTAAACCTAACCCGTACCCTAAACCTAACCCTTATTCATACCCTACACCTAAACCTAACCATGACACTTACCTTAACCCTAACCCGTATCCTAATCCTAACCAATACCCTAACCCTAAACCTAACCCTAACCCGTACCCTAACCCTAACCCTAATCCTAACCCTGACCCCAACCCGTACTCAAACCCTAACCCTAAACCTAACCCTAACCGTACTCTAACCATAACACTAACCTTCACCCTAACCCTAACCGTACTGTAACCCTAACCCGTACCATAAACCTAACCCTAACCCTAACCCTAACCCTGACCCTAACCCTAAACCTAATCCTAACCCGTACCCTAAGCCTAACCCATACCGTAACCCTAAACCTAATCCTAAACCTAACCCTACCCCGTACCTAAACCTAAACCTAACCCTTGACCTAACCCGTACCCAACCCTATCCCGTAACCTAACCTTAACCCTAACCCGTACCCAAACCCTAACAGTAACCCTAAGCCATACCGTGTGCTAACCCTAACCATAACCCTAAACCTAAACCTGACCCTAACCCTAACCCTAACCCGTACCCTAAGCCTAACCCATACGCTAACCCTAACCCAAACACCAACCCTACCGCGTACTCTAACCCTAACCCTAAACCTAACCCTAACCCCAACCCGTACCCTAACCCTAACCCTAACCCTAACCCTAACACCAACTCTATCCCGTACTCTAACCCTTACCCTAACCCTAACCGTACTCTAACCCTAACCCTAAACCTCACCCTAACCCTAACCCGTACTCTAAACCTAACCCGTACCCTAACACTAACCCTTACCCTAACCCTAAACTTAAACTGTACCCTAACCCTAAACGTAACCCTAACCCGAAAGCAAACCCTAAACCTAACACGTACCCTAACCCTAACCCTAACCCGCACACTAAAACTAACCCGAACCCTAGACCTAACACGCACACTAAACCTATCCTGTACCGTAACCCTAACCCTAACCTGTACCGTAACACTAACACTAACCCTAACCCTAACCCTAACCCTAACCCTAACACTAACCCTAAAAGGTACTCTAACTTAACCCTAACCCTAAACCGAACCCTAACCCGTACTCTAACCCTAACCCTAACACTAACACTAAACATAATCTTAACACTAAAGCTAACCCGTAATCTAACACGTCAATTAACCCTAACCCTAAACCTAACACTAACCCTACCCCGTAATCTAACCCAAACCCGAACCCTAACCCTAACCCCAACCCGTACCCTAATCCTACACCTAAACCTTTCCCTAACCCTAACACTAACCCTAACCCTTACTCTAACCATAACCCTAACCCTTACCCTAACTGTACTCTAACCCTAACCCTAACCATCACCCTAACACTAACCCGTACTATAACCCTAACAAGTAACATAACCCATATCTAACCCGTACCCTAACCCTAACCCTAACTCACACCCTAACACTAACCCTGACCCTAACCCTAACCCGTACCCTAAACCTAACCCGTACCCTAACCCGAAACCTAAACCTAAGCCGTACCCTAAACCTAACCCTAACCTAACTCATACCCTAACCCTCACCCTAACCCTGACCCTAACCCTAACCCGTACCCTAAACCTAACCCATACCCTAACCCTAACCCTAACCCTAACCCTTACCATAAACCTAACCCTAACCCTTGACGTAACCCGTACCCAACTCTATCTCGTACCCTAACCCTAACCCTAACCCGTACCCAAACCCTAACAGTAACCCTAACCCATTCCCTAGCACTAACCCTAACCCTAAACCTAATCCTAACCTGCACCCTAAACCTAAACCTAACCCTAACACTAACCATAACCCTTCCCCTTCCCCTAACCCTAACCCATAACCTAACACTAACCCTAAAGTTAACCGTAACCCTAACCCGAACCCTAACCCTAAAACTAACCCATACCTTAACCCCAACTCTAACCCTAACCCACTCCTAAACCTAACCATAACCCGTACCCTAACCCTAACCAGTAAACTAATGTTAACCCTAACCCTAAACTCAAACCGAACACTAAACCTATCCAGTACCCAAACCTAACCCTAACCAGTACACTAACCCTAACCCTAACACTATCTGTACACTAACCCTAACCCTAACCCTAACCCTAACCCTAACACTAACACTAACCCGTACTCTAACACTAAACCTAACCCTAAACCTAACCCTAACCCGTACTCTAACCCTAACCCATACCCTAACACTAACCCTTATCCTAAGCCTAACCCTAACACGTACCCAAATCTAACCCTAACCCTATTCCTTACCCTAACCCGTACCCAAATGGTAAACCTAAACCGTACCCTAACACTAACACAAACCCGTACTCTAAACCTAACCCTAACCCTAAAACTAACCCCACCAGGTACTCTAACACTCACCCTAACCCTAACCCTAACCCTAACCCTAACCCTAAACCTAACACTAAACTTAACCCGTACTCTAACCCTAACCCTACCCTAACACTAACACTACCCCATACTCTAACACTAAACCCTAATCTTAACCCTAACTCGTACCCTAACCCTAAACTAACCCTAACCCTAACACTAACCCTAACCCGTACTCTATCCCTAACCCTAACCCTAACCGTATTCTAAACCTAACCCTAACCCTCACCCTAACCCTAACACGTACTGTAACCCTAACCCATACCATAACCCTAAACCTAACCCGTACCCTAAACCTAACCCTAATTCGTACCCTAACACTAACCCTAAACCTGACCCTAACACTAACACGTACCCTAAACTTAACCCTAACCCTTGACCTAACCCGTAATATAACCCTATCCCTAACCCATACCCAAACCCTAAGAGTAACCCTAAACCATACACTAGCGCTAACACTAAACCTAACCCTAACTCTAACCATTACCCGTACCCTAACCCTAACCCATACCCTAAACCTAACCCTAAACTTAACCGTAACCCTGACCCGTACCCTAAACCTAAAATTAACCCGTACACTAACCCCAACCCTAACCCTAACCCGTACCCTAACCCTAACCCTAACCCTAAACCGTAACCTAACCTAAACCCTAACCCTAAGCCTAACCCGTACATTAACCCTAACCCTAACACTAACACTAACCCTACCCCTACTCTAACCCTAACCCTAACTCTAAACCTAACCCTATCCCTCACCTAAACCTAACCCTAACCCGTACCCTAACCCTAACCCGTAACCTAAACCTAACCCTAACCCTAAACTTAACCCGTACGCTAACCCTATCCCGTACCCTAAACCTAACCCAAACCCGTACCCTAAACCTAACCCTAACCCTAACCCTAACCCTATCCGCACACTAACCCTAACCCTATCCCTAAAACTAACTCTACCCCGTACTCTAACCCTAACACAAACCCTAACCCTAAACCGTACCCTAACCCTAACCCTATCCACAATCTAACCCTAACCCTAACCCTAACCCTAAACCTAACACTAACCATAACCCGTACTCTAACCCTAACCTTAACCTAACCATAACCCATACCCTAACCCTAACCCGTAACCTAAACCTAACCCTAACCCTAAACTTAACCCGTACGCTAACCCTATCCCATACCCTAAACCTAAACCTAACCCGTACCCTAAACCTAACCCTAACACTAACCCTATCCGCACTCTAACCCTAACCCTAACCCTAACCCTAACACTAACCCTAACCCATACTCTAACCCTAACCCTGACCCTAAAACTAACCCTAACACGTACTCTAACACTAACCTGTACCCTAACACTAACCCTTACCCTAACCCTAAACTTAACCCATACCCTAACCCTAAATGTAACCCTAACCCGTACCCAAACCCTAACCCGAACACGTACCCTAACCCTAACCCTAACCCTAACCCGCACACTAAACCTAACCCTAATCCTAGACCTAACACGTACACTAAACCTATCCCTTACCATAAACTTAACCCTAACCCGTACCGTAACCCTAACACTAACCCTAACCCTAACCCTAACCCTAACCCATACACTAACCCTAACCCCAACCCTAAACGTACCCTAACCCTAACGCTAACCCTAACCCTAACACTAACCCTAACACATACTCTAACCTAGCCCTAACCCTAAACCTATCCCTCACCCGTACTCTAACCCTAACCCTAACCCTAACCATAACCCTTACCCGTACCCTAACCCTAACCCATACCCTAATACTAACCCTAACTTTAACCGTAACACTAACCCGTTCCACAACCCTAAAACTAACCCGTACCCTAACCCCAACACTAACCATAACCCGTACCATAACCCTATCCCTAACCCAAACCCTGACCATAAACCACACGCTAACCCATACCATAACACTTTCCCGCACCTAAACCTAACCCTATCCCGTACCCTAACACTAACCCGTAACCTAAACCTAACCCTAAACCTAAACTTAACCCGTACACTACCCTATCCCATACCGTAAACCTAACCCTAACCCGTACCCTAACCCTAACCCTAACCCTAACCCTAACCCTATCCGTACACTAACCCTAACCCTAACCCTAACATTAACCCTAACCCATACTCTAACCCTAACCCTTACCCTAAACCTAACCCTAACACATACTCTAACCCTAACCCGTACCCTAACACTAACCCTTACCCTAACCCTAAACCTAACACGTACCCTAACCGTAAACGTAACCCTAACCAGTACCCAAACCCTAACCCTAACACTTACCCTAACCCTAACCCTAACCCTAACCTGCACACTAAAGGTAACCTTAACTCTAGACCTAACATGAACACTAAACCTATCCCGTACCGGAATCTTAAACCTAACCCGTACCGTAACCCTAACACTAAGCCTAACCCTAAACCTTAACCTAACCCTAACACGTACACTAAGCCTAACCCGAACCGTAACCCGTACCCTAACCCTACCCTTAGCCTAACCCTAACTCTAACGCTAACCCCTAACCCTAAACCTAAACCTAACCCTTACCCTAAACCGTACCCAAACGGTAAACCAAACGCGTACCCTAACACTATCCCAAACCCGTACTCTAACCCTAACCATAACCCTAACCCACACCCTAAACTTAACCCTAACCCTAACCCAAACCATAACACTTAACCGTAACTTAACCCTAACCCATACTGTAACCCTAACCCTAACCTTAACCATAATCCTAACCTGTACCCTAACCCTAAAACTAACCCGTACCCTAACCGCAACCCTAACCCTAACCCGTACCCTATACTAACCCTAACCCTAACCCTGACCCTAAACCTAACCCTAACCCTTACACTAACCCTAACCCTAACCCGCACCCTAAACCTAACCCTAACCCGTATCCTAACCCTAAACCTAACCCTAAGCCTAAACCGTACATTAACCCTAACCCTAACCCTAAGACTAACCCTACCCCGTACTCTAACACTAACCCTAACCCTAACCCGTACCCTAACCCTAACCCTAACCCTAACACTAATACTAAATTGTACTTTAACCCTAACCCTAACCCTAACCCTAACCCTAACCGTACTCTAACCCTAAACCTAACCCTCACCCTAACCCTAACCCGTACTGTAACCCTAACCCGTATCATAACTCTGACCCTAACCCGTACCCTAACCCTAACCCGTAACCTAAACCTAACCCTAACCCTAAACTTAACCCATACGCTAACCCTATCCCTTACCCTAAAACTAACCCTAACCCGTATCCTAACCCTAAACCTAACCCTTAGCCTAACCCGTACAATAACCCTAACCCTACACTAACCCTAACCCTAACACTAACCCTAACCCATACTCTAACCCTAACCCTATCCCTAACCATACTCTAAATCTAACCGTAACCCTCACCCTAACCCTAACCCGTACTGTAACCCTAACCCGTACCATAACCATAACCCTAACCCCTACCCTAACCCTAACCCTAACTCGTACCCTAACCCTAACCCTAAACCTGACCCTAAACCTAACCCTAACCCGTACCCTAAACCTAACCCGTACTTTAACCTTAACCCTAATCCTAACCTGTACACTAAACCTAAACCTAACACTAACTCTTACCCTAAACCTAACCCTAACCCTGACCCTAAACCTAACACTAAACCGTACCCTAAGCATAACCCATACCCTAACACTAAACCTAAACCTAACCCTAACCCTAACCCGTAACCTAAACCTAACCCTAACCCTTGACCTAACCCGTACCCAAACCTATCCCGTACCCAACCCCTAACCCGTACCCAAACACTAGCAGTAACCCTAACCCATAACCTAGCGCTAACCCTAACCCTAACCCTAACCCTAACCATACTCTAACACTAACCTTAACCCTCACCCTAACCCTACCCTGTACTGTAACCCTAACCCGTACCATAACCCTAACCCTAACCCGCACACTAAACCTAACCCTAACCCTAGACCTAACACGTACACTAAACCTATCCCGTACCGTAACCCTTACCCTAACCCGTACCGTAACCCTAACACTAACCCTAAACCTAACCCTAACACTAACCTTAACCTCCTACTATAAACCTAACCCTAAACCTAACCCTAACCCTAACCCTAAAACTAATTCCGTACCCTAACCCTAACTCTAACCCGCATCCTAAACCTAACCCTAAACCTAGACCTAACCCGTACCCTAACCCTAACCCGTACCCTAACACTAACCCTAACCCTAACCCGTACCATAACCCTAACATTAACCCTAACCCGTACCCTAACCCTAACCTGTACCCTAACCCTAACCCGATGCCTAACCCTAACCCACACCGAAAACCTAACCCTAACCCTAGACCTAAACCGTACCCTAAACCTATCCCGTTACCTAAACCTAACGCTAACCTGTACCCTAACCCTAACACTAACACTAACCCTAATCCTAAGCCTATCCCGTACACTAACCCTAACCCTAACACTAACCCGTAACCTAACCCTAACCCTAAACCTAACCCTAACCCTGACCCTAACCATAACCCTAATCCCGTACCCTAACCCTAACCCGCATCCTAAACCTAACTCTAACTCTTACACTAACCCATACCATAAACCTAACACTAACCCTAACCCAAACAAAAACCCTAACACGTACACTAACTCTAACCCGATGCCTAACCATAACCCACACACTAAACCTAACCCTAACACTACACTTAAACCGTACCCTCAACCTATCCCATACCCTAACCCTAACGCTAACCTGTACCCTAAAAATAACACTAACACTAACCCTAATCCTACCCTATCCCGTACACTAACCCTAACCCATACCCTAACCCTAACCCGTAACATTATAGGTACCTTAAACCTAACCCTAACCCGTACCCTCACCCGTAACCTAAACCTAACACTAACCTGTACGCTAACACGTACCATAACCCTAACCCTAACCCTAACCTAAACGGTAACCCTAACCCGTAACCTAACCCTAAAACAAACCCGTACCCTAACCCCAACCCTAACCCTAACCCGTTCCCTAAAACTAACCCTAACCCTAACCCTGACACTAAACCTAAACCTAACACTTACACTAACCCTAACCCTAACCCAAACCGCACGCTAAACCTAACCCTAACCCGTACCCTAACCCTAACCCATAACCTAAACCGAACACTAACCCTAAACTTAAACCGTTCGCTAACACTATCCGTACCCTAAACCTAACCCTAACCCGTGTCCTAACCCTAACCTAACCCTAAGCCTAACCCGTACTTTAACCCCACCCTAACCCTAACACTAACCCTACCCCGTACTCTAACCCTAACCCTAACTCTAACCCTAACCCGTAACCTAACCCTAACCCTAACCCTAACCCTAACACTAACACTAACCCTACCCCGTACTCTAAACCTAACACAAACCCTAACCCTAACCCGTACTCTAACCTTAACCCTAACCCTAACCCTAACCCTAATCCTAACCGTTTTCTAACCCTAAAACTAACCCTCACCCTAACCCTAACCATACTGTAACCCTAACCCGTACAATATCCCTAACCCTATTCCGTACCCTAAACCTAACTCGTCACCTAAACCTAACCCTAACCCTAAACTTAACCCGTACGCTAACCCTATCCTTTACCCTAAACCTAACCCTAACCCGTACCACTACCCTAACAAAAACCCTAACACTAACCCGAACTCTAACCCTAACCCCTAACCCTAACCCTAACCCTTACCCTAACCCGTACCCAAACGATAAACCTAACCCGTACCCTAACACTAACCCAAACCGGTACTCTAAACCTAACCCTAACCCTAACACTAACCCTAACCCTAAACGGCACCCTAAACTTAACCCTAACCCTAACCCTAACATTAACCCTTAACGGTAGCCTAACCCTAACTCGTACCCTAACCCTAACACTGACCCTAACCCTAAACCATACCCTAATCCTAACCCGTACCCTAACCCTAAACCTAACCCTAACCCTAACTCGTACCCTAAAACTAACCCTAACCCTGACCCTAACCCTAACCCGTACCCTAAACCTAACCCATACCCTAACCCTAACCATAAACTTAACCCTAACACTATTCCGTACCCTAAACCTAACCCTAACCCTTGCCTTAACCCGTACCCAACCCTATCCCATACCCTAACCCTAACCCTAACCGGTCCCCAAACCCTAAGAGTAAACCTAGCCCATACCCTAGCGCTAACCCTAAACCTAACACTAACCGTAACAATAAACCGCACCCTAAACCTAAACCTAACCCTAACCCTAACCATAACCCTTACCCGTACCCTAACCTAACCCATACCCTAACCCTAACCCTAAACTTAACCGTAAACTTGACCCTTACCCTAACCCTAAAATTAACCCGTACCCTAAACCCAACCCTAACCCTAACCCTACCCTGTACTGTAACCCTAACCCGTACCATAACCCTAACCCTAACCCGCACACTAAACCTAACCCTAACCCTAGACCTAACACGTACACTAAACCTATCCCGTACCGTAACCCTTACCCTAACCCGTACCGTAACCCTAACACTAACCCTAAACCTAACCCTAACACTAACCTTAACCTCCTACTATAAACCTAACCCTAAACCTAACCCTAACCCTAACCCTAAAACTAATTCCGTACCCTAACCCTAACTCTAACCCGCATCCTAAACCTAACCCTAAACCTAGACCTAACCCGTACCCTAACCCTAACCCGTACCCTAACACTAACCCTAACCCTAACCCATACCATAACCCTAACATTAACAATAACCCTAACCCTAACCCTAACCCTACCCAATCTAACCCTAACCCGTACCTTAACCCTAACCCTAACCCTAAACCTAATCCTAACTCTAAACCTAACCCGTACTCTAACCCTAACCCTAACCCTAACCCTAACCCATACCCAAACCCTAACAGTAACTCTAACCCATACCCTAGCGCTAACCCTAACCCTAACACTATCCCGTACCCTAACCCTAACCCTAACCCTAACCCGTACTTTAACCATAACCATAACCCTAAACCTAACCCTAACCCATAATCTAACCCTAACCCGTACCCTAACACGAAACCTTACCCTAACCCTAACCCTAACCCGTACCCTAACCCTAAATGTAACCCTAACCAGTACCCAATCCCTAACCCTAACACGTACCCTAAGCCTAAACCTAACCCTAACCCGCACACTAAACCTAACTCTAACCCTAGACCTAACACGTACACTGAACCTATCCCGTACGGGAACCTTAAACCTAACCCCTACCGTAACCCTTACACTAAGCCTAACCCTAAACCTAAACCTAACCCTAACCCGCACACTAACCCTAACCCCCGAACCATAACCCTAACCCTAACCCGTACCCTAATCCTACCCGTAGCCTAACCCTAGCCCTAACGCTAACTCCTAACCCTAAACCTAACCCTAACCCTTACCCTATCCCATACACAAACGGTAAACCTAACCCATACCCTAACACTAACCCAAACCCGTACTCTAACACTAACCCTAACCTGCACCCTAAACTTAACCCTAACCCTAACCCAAACCATAACACTAAACCTTAACTTAACCCTAACACATACCCTTACCCTAACCCTAACCTTAACCATAACCCTAACCTGAAACTTAACCCTAAAACTAACCCGTATCCTAACCGCAACACTAACCCTAACACGTACCCTAACAATAACCCTAACCCTAACCCTGACACTAAACCTAAACCTAACCCTTACACTAACCCTAACCCTAACCCGCACCCTAAACCTAACCCTAACCCAAACCCTAACCGTAACCCGTAACCTAAACCTAACCCTAACCCTAAACTTAACCCGTATGAAAACCCAATCCGTACCCTAAACCTAACCCTAACCCGTATCCAAACCCTAAACCTAACCCTAAGCCTAACCCGCACATTAACCCTAACCCTAACCCTAACACTAACCCTAACCCATACTCTAACCCTAAACCTAACCGTACTCTAACCCTAACGCTAACCCTCACCCTAATCCTAACCCGTACTGTAACCCTAACCCATACCATAACCCTAACCCTAACCCGTACCGTAACCCTAAACCATCACCTAAACCTAACCCTAACCCTAAACTTAACCCGTACACTAACCCTATCCCGTACCCTAAACCTAACCCTAACCCATACCCTAACCCTAACCCTGACCCTAACCCTAACACTAATCCTAACCCGTACTCTAACCCTAACCCTAACCCTAACCCTAACTGTACTCTAACCCTAACCCTAACCCTACCCATACTGTAACCCTAACCCGTACCATAACCCTAACACTAAACCGTACCCTAACCCTAACCGTAACTCGCACCCTAACCCTAACACTGACCCTGACCCTAACCCTAACCCGTACACTAAACCTAACCCGTACCCTAAACCTAACCCTAACCCTAACTCGTACCCTAAACCTACCCTAACCCTGACCCTAACCCTAACCCTAACCCATACCCTAAGCCTAACCCATACCTTAACCCTAACCCTAAACCTAAACCTAACCCTAACCCGTACCTAAACGTAACCCTAACCTTCTACCTAACCCGTACCCAAACCTATCCCATACCATAACCTTAACCCAAACCCGTACCCAAACCCTAACAGTAACCCTAACCCATACCCTAGCGCTAACCCTAACCCTAACCCTAACCCGGACCCTAAACCTAACCCTAACCCTGACCCTAACACTAACCATATCCCGTACCCTAACCCTAAACCATCACCTAAACCTAACCCTAACCCTAAACCTAACCCTAACACTAAGCCTACCCCGTACTCTAACCCTAACCCTAAACCTAACCCTAAACCTCACCCTAACCCTAACCCGTACTGTAACACTAACCCATTCCATAACCCTAACCCTAACCCATACCCTAACCCTAACCCTAATTCGTACCCTAACCCTAACCGTAACCCTGACCCTAACCCTAAACCTAACCCGTACCCTAAACCTAACACATAACCTAACCCTAAACCTAACCCTAACCCGTACCCTAAACACCTAGCACATACCCTAGCGTACCTTAAACCTAACCCGTAACCTAAACCTAAACGTAACCCTAACCCGTACCCAAACCCTAAACCTAACACGTACCCGAAACCTAACCCTAAACCTAACCCTTACCCTAACCCGTACCCAAACGTTAAACCTAACCCGTACCTTAACACTAACCCAAACCTGTACTCTAACCCTAACCCTAACCCTAACACTAACCCTACCCTGCATTCTAACACTAAGCCTAAACCTAACCCTAACCCGTACTCTAACCCTAACCCTAACCCTAACCCGTACACTAACCCTAACCCTAAACCTATCCCTAACCCTAAACCTAACCCTAAACGTATTCTATCCCTAACCTTAACCCTCACCTTAACCCTAACCCGTACTGTAACCCTAACCCATACCATAACCCTAAACCTAACCCGTACCCTAAACCTAACCCTTATTCATACCCTACACCTAAACCTAACCATGACACTTACCTTAACCCTAACCCGTATCCTAATCCTAACCAATACCCTAACCCTAAACCTAACCCTAACCCGTACCCTAACCCTAACCCTAATCCTAACCCTGACCCCAACCCGTACTCAAACCCTAACCCTAAACCTAACCCTAACCGTACTCTAACCATAACACTAACCTTCACCCTAACCCTAACCGTACTGTAACCCTAACCCGTACCATAAACCTAACCCTAACCCTAACCCTAACCCTGACCCTAACCCTAAACCTAATCCTAACCCGTACCCTAAGCCTAACCCATACCGTAACCCTAAACCTAATCCTAAACCTAACCCTACCCCGTACCTAAACCTAAACCTAACCCTTGACCTAACCCGTACCCAACCCTATCCCGTAACCTAACCTTAACCCTAACCCGTACCCAAACCCTAACAGTAACCCTAAGCCATACCGTGTGCTAACCCTAACCATAACCCTAAACCTAAACCTGACCCTAACCCTAACCCTAACCCGTACCCTAAGCCTAACCCATACGCTAACCCTAACCCAAACACCAACCCTACCGCGTACTCTAACCCTAACCCTAAACCTAACCCTAACCCCAACCCGTACCCTAACCCTAACCCTAACCCTAACCCTAACACCAACTCTATCCCGTACTCTAACCCTTACCCTAACCCTAACCGTACTCTAACCCTAACCCTAAACCTCACCCTAACCCTAACCCGTACTCTAAACCTAACCCGTACCCTAACACTAACCCTTACCCTAACCCTAAACTTAAACTGTACCCTAACCCTAAACGTAACCCTAACCCGAAAGCAAACCCTAAACCTAACACGTACCCTAACCCTAACCCTAACCCGCACACTAAAACTAACCCGAACCCTAGACCTAACACGCACACTAAACCTATCCTGTACCGTAACCCTAACCCTAACCTGTACCGTAACACTAACACTAACCCTAACCCTAACCCTAACCCTAACCCTAACACTAACCCTAAAAGGTACTCTAACTTAACCCTAACCCTAAACCGAACCCTAACCCGTACTCTAACCCTAACCCTAACACTAACACTAAACATAATCTTAACACTAAAGCTAACCCGTAATCTAACACGTCAATTAACCCTAACCCTAAACCTAACACTAACCCTACCCCGTAATCTAACCCAAACCCGAACCCTAACCCTAACCCCAACCCGTACCCTAATCCTACACCTAAACCTTTCCCTAACCCTAACACTAACCCTAACCCTTACTCTAACCATAACCCTAACCCTTACCCTAACTGTACTCTAACCCTAACCCTAACCATCACCCTAACACTAACCCGTACTATAACCCTAACAAGTAACATAACCCATATCTAACCCGTACCCTAACCCTAACCCTAACTCACACCCTAACACTAACCCTGACCCTAACCCTAACCCGTACCCTAAACCTAACCCGTACCCTAACCCGAAACCTAAACCTAAGCCGTACCCTAAACCTAACCCTAACCTAACTCATACCCTAACCCTCACCCTAACCCTGACCCTAACCCTAACCCGTACCCTAAACCTAACCCATACCCTAACCCTAACCCTAACCCTAACCCTTACCATAAACCTAACCCTAACCCTTGACGTAACCCGTACCCAACTCTATCTCGTACCCTAACCCTAACCCTAACCCGTACCCAAACCCTAACAGTAACCCTAACCCATTCCCTAGCACTAACCCTAACCCTAAACCTAATCCTAACCTGCACCCTAAACCTAAACCTAACCCTAACACTAACCATAACCCTTCCCCTTCCCCTAACCCTAACCCATAACCTAACACTAACCCTAAAGTTAACCGTAACCCTAACCCGAACCCTAACCCTAAAACTAACCCATACCTTAACCCCAACTCTAACCCTAACCCACTCCTAAACCTAACCATAACCCGTACCCTAACCCTAACCAGTAAACTAATGTTAACCCTAACCCTAAACTCAAACCGAACACTAAACCTATCCAGTACCCAAACCTAACCCTAACCAGTACACTAACCCTAACCCTAACACTATCTGTACACTAACCCTAACCCTAACCCTAACCCTAACCCTAACACTAACACTAACCCGTACTCTAACACTAAACCTAACCCTAAACCTAACCCTAACCCGTACTCTAACCCTAACCCATACCCTAACACTAACCCTTATCCTAAGCCTAACCCTAACACGTACCCAAATCTAACCCTAACCCTATTCCTTACCCTAACCCGTACCCAAATGGTAAACCTAAACCGTACCCTAACACTAACACAAACCCGTACTCTAAACCTAACCCTAACCCTAAAACTAACCCCACCAGGTACTCTAACACTCACCCTAACCCTAACCCTAACCCTAACCCTAACCCTAAACCTAACACTAAACTTAACCCGTACTCTAACCCTAACCCTACCCTAACACTAACACTACCCCATACTCTAACACTAAACCCTAATCTTAACCCTAACTCGTACCCTAACCCTAAACTAACCCTAACCCTAACACTAACCCTAACCCGTACTCTATCCCTAACCCTAACCCTAACCGTATTCTAAACCTAACCCTAACCCTCACCCTAACCCTAACACGTACTGTAACCCTAACCCATACCATAACCCTAAACCTAACCCGTACCCTAAACCTAACCCTAATTCGTACCCTAACACTAACCCTAAACCTGACCCTAACACTAACACGTACCCTAAACTTAACCCTAACCCTTGACCTAACCCGTAATATAACCCTATCCCTAACCCATACCCAAACCCTAAGAGTAACCCTAAACCATACACTAGCGCTAACACTAAACCTAACCCTAACTCTAACCATTACCCGTACCCTAACCCTAACCCATACCCTAAACCTAACCCTAAACTTAACCGTAACCCTGACCCGTACCCTAAACCTAAAATTAACCCGTACACTAACCCCAACCCTAACCCTAACCCGTACCCTAACCCTAACCCTAACCCTAAACCGTAACCTAACCTAAACCCTAACCCTAAGCCTAACCCGTACATTAACCCTAACCCTAACACTAACACTAACCCTACCCCTACTCTAACCCTAACCCTAACTCTAAACCTAACCCTATCCCTCACCTAAACCTAACCCTAACCCGTACCCTAACCCTAACCCGTAACCTAAACCTAACCCTAACCCTAAACTTAACCCGTACGCTAACCCTATCCCGTACCCTAAACCTAACCCAAACCCGTACCCTAAACCTAACCCTAACCCTAACCCTAACCCTATCCGCACACTAACCCTAACCCTATCCCTAAAACTAACTCTACCCCGTACTCTAACCCTAACACAAACCCTAACCCTAAACCGTACCCTAACCCTAACCCTATCCACAATCTAACCCTAACCCTAACCCTAACCCTAAACCTAACACTAACCATAACCCGTACTCTAACCCTAACCTTAACCTAACCATAACCCATACCCTAACCCTAACCCGTAACCTAAACCTAACCCTAACCCTAAACTTAACCCGTACGCTAACCCTATCCCATACCCTAAACCTAAACCTAACCCGTACCCTAAACCTAACCCTAACACTAACCCTATCCGCACTCTAACCCTAACCCTAACCCTAACCCTAACACTAACCCTAACCCATACTCTAACCCTAACCCTGACCCTAAAACTAACCCTAACACGTACTCTAACACTAACCTGTACCCTAACACTAACCCTTACCCTAACCCTAAACTTAACCCATACCCTAACCCTAAATGTAACCCTAACCCGTACCCAAACCCTAACCCGAACACGTACCCTAACCCTAACCCTAACCCTAACCCGCACACTAAACCTAACCCTAATCCTAGACCTAACACGTACACTAAACCTATCCCTTACCATAAACTTAACCCTAACCCGTACCGTAACCCTAACACTAACCCTAACCCTAACCCTAACCCTAACCCTAACCCATACACTAACCCTAACCCCAACCCTAAACGTACCCTAACCCTAACGCTAACCCTAACCCTAACACTAACCCTAACACATACTCTAACCTAGCCCTAACCCTAAACCTATCCCTCACCCGTACTCTAACCCTAACCCTAACCCTAACCATAACCCTTACCCGTACCCTAACCCTAACCCATACCCTAATACTAACCCTAACTTTAACCGTAACACTAACCCGTTCCACAACCCTAAAACTAACCCGTACCCTAACCCCAACACTAACCATAACCCGTACCATAACCCTATCCCTAACCCAAACCCTGACCATAAACCACACGCTAACCCATACCATAACACTTTCCCGCACCTAAACCTAACCCTATCCCGTACCCTAACACTAACCCGTAACCTAAACCTAACCCTAAACCTAAACTTAACCCGTACACTACCCTATCCCATACCGTAAACCTAACCCTAACCCGTACCCTAACCCTAACCCTAACCCTAACCCTAACCCTATCCGTACACTAACCCTAACCCTAACCCTAACATTAACCCTAACCCATACTCTAACCCTAACCCTTACCCTAAACCTAACCCTAACACATACTCTAACCCTAACCCGTACCCTAACACTAACCCTTACCCTAACCCTAAACCTAACACGTACCCTAACCGTAAACGTAACCCTAACCAGTACCCAAACCCTAACCCTAACACTTACCCTAACCCTAACCCTAACCCTAACCTGCACACTAAAGGTAACCTTAACTCTAGACCTAACATGAACACTAAACCTATCCCGTACCGGAATCTTAAACCTAACCCGTACCGTAACCCTAACACTAAGCCTAACCCTAAACCTTAACCTAACCCTAACACGTACACTAAGCCTAACCCGAACCGTAACCCGTACCCTAACCCTACCCTTAGCCTAACCCTAACTCTAACGCTAACCCCTAACCCTAAACCTAAACCTAACCCTTACCCTAAACCGTACCCAAACGGTAAACCTAACGCGTACCCTAACACTATCCCAAACCCGTACTCTAACCCTAACCATAACCCTAACCCACACCCTAAACTTAACCCTAACCCTAACCCAAACCATAACACTTAACCGTAACTTAACCCTAACCCATACTGTAACCCTAACCCTAACCTTAACCATAATCCTAACCTGTACCCTAACCCTAAAACTAACCCGTACCCTAACCGCAACCCTAACCCTAACCCGTACCCTATACTAACCATAACCCTAACCCTGACCCTAAACCTAACCCTAACCCTTACACTAACCCTAACCCTAACCCGCACCCTAAACCTAACCCTAACCCGTATCCTAACCCTAAACCTAACCCTAAGCCTAAACCGTACATTAACCCTAACCCTAACCCTAAGACTAACCCTACCCCGTACTCTAACACTAACCCTAACCCTAACCCGTACCCTAACCCTAACCCTAACCCTAACACTAATACTAAATTGTACTTTAACCCTAACCCTAACCCTAACCCTAACCCTAACCGTACTCTAACCCTAAACCTAACCCTCACCCTAACCCTAACCCGTACTGTAACCCTAACCCGTATCATAACTCTGACCCTAACCCGTACCCTAACCCTAACCCGTAACCTAAACCTAACCCTAACCCTAAACTTAACCCATACGCTAACCCTATCCCTTACCCTAAAACTAACCCTAACCCGTATCCTAACCCTAAACCTAACCCTTAGCCTAACCCGTACAATAACCCTAACCCTACACTAACCCTAACCCTAACACTAACCCTAACCCATACTCTAACCCTAACCCTATCCCTAACCATACTCTAAATCTAACCGTAACCCTCACCCTAACCCTAACCCGTACTGTAACCCTAACCCGTACCATAACCATAACCCTAACCCCTACCCTAACCCTAACCCTAACTCGTACCCTAACCCTAACCCTAAACCTGACCCTAAACCTAACCCTAACCCGTACCCTAAACCTAACCCGTACTTTAACCTTAACCCTAATCCTAACCTGTACACTAAACCTAAACCTAACACTAACTCTTACCCTAAACCTAACCCTAACCCTGACCCTAAACCTAACACTAAACCGTACCCTAAGCATAACCCATACCCTAACACTAAACCTAAACCTAACCCTAACCCTAACCCGTAACCTAAACCTAACCCTAACCCTTGACCTAACCCGTACCCAAACCTATCCCGTACCCAACCCCTAACCCGTACCCAAACACTAGCAGTAACCCTAACCCATAACCTAGCGCTAACCCTAACCCTAACCCTAACCCTAACCATACTCTAACACTAACCTTAACCCTCACCCTAACCCTACCCTGTACTGTAACCCTAACCCGTACCATAACCCTAACCCTAACCCGCACACTAAACCTAACCCTAACCCTAGACCTAACACGTACACTAAACCTATCCCGTACCGTAACCCTTACCCTAACCCGTACCGTAACCCTAACACTAACCCTAAACCTAACCCTAACACTAACCTTAACCTCCTACTATAAACCTAACCCTAAACCTAACCCTAACCCTAACCCTAAAACTAATTCCGTACCCTAACCCTAACTCTAACCCGCATCCTAAACCTAACCCTAAACCTAGACCTAACCCGTACCCTAACCCTAACCCGTACCCTAACACTAACCCTAACCCTAACCCGTACCATAACCCTAACATTAACCCTAACCCGTACCCTAACCCTAACCTGTACCCTAACCCTAACCCGATGCCTAACCCTAACCCACACCGAAAACCTAACCCTAACCCTAGACCTAAACCGTACCCTAAACCTATCCCGTTACCTAAACCTAACGCTAACCTGTACCCTAACCCTAACACTAACACTAACCCTAATCCTAAGCCTATCCCGTACACTAACCCTAACCCTAACACTAACCCGTAACCTAACCCTAACCCTAAACCTAACCCTAACCCTGACCCTAACCATAACCCTAATCCCGTACCCTAACCCTAACCCGCATCCTAAACCTAACTCTAACTCTTACACTAACCCATACCATAAACCTAACACTAACCCTAACCCAAACAAAAACCCTAACACGTACACTAACTCTAACCCGATGCCTAACCATAACCCACACACTAAACCTAACCCTAACACTACACTTAAACCGTACCCTCAACCTATCCCATACCCTAACCCTAACGCTAACCTGTACCCTAAAAATAACACTAACACTAACCCTAATCCTACCCTATCCCGTACACTAACCCTAACCCATACCCTAACCCTAACCCGTAACATTATAGGTACCTTAAACCTAACCCTAACCCGTACCCTCACCCGTAACCTAAACCTAACACTAACCTGTACGCTAACACGTACCATAACCCTAACCCTAACCCTAACCTAAACGGTAACCCTAACCCGTAACCTAACCCTAAAACAAACCCGTACCCTAACCCCAACCCTAACCCTAACCCGTTCCCTAAAACTAACCCTAACCCTAACCCTGACACTAAACCTAAACCTAACACTTACACTAACCCTAACCCTAACCCAAACCGCACGCTAAACCTAACCCTAACCCGTACCCTAACCCTAACCCATAACCTAAACCGAACACTAACCCTAAACTTAAACCGTTCGCTAACACTATCCGTACCCTAAACCTAACCCTAACCCGTGTCCTAACCCTAACCTAACCCTAAGCCTAACCCGTACTTTAACCCCACCCTAACCCTAACACTAACCCTACCCCGTACTCTAACCCTAACCCTAACTCTAACCCTAACCCGTAACCTAACCCTAACCCTAACCCTAACCCTAACACTAACACTAACCCTACCCCGTACTCTAAACCTAACACAAACCCTAACCCTAACCCGTACTCTAACCTTAACCCTAACCCTAACCCTAACCCTAATCCTAACCGTTTTCTAACCCTAAAACTAACCCTCACCCTAACCCTAACCATACTGTAACCCTAACCCGTACAATATCCCTAACCCTATTCCGTACCCTAAACCTAACTCGTCACCTAAACCTAACCCTAACCCTAAACTTAACCCGTACGCTAACCCTATCCTTTACCCTAAACCTAACCCTAACCCGTACCACTACCCTAACAAAAACCCTAACACTAACCCGAACTCTAACCCTAACCCCTAACCCTAACCCTAACCCTTACCCTAACCCGTACCCAAACGATAAACCTAACCCGTACCCTAACACTAACCCAAACCGGTACTCTAAACCTAACCCTAACCCTAACACTAACCCTAACCCTAAACGGCACCCTAAACTTAACCCTAACCCTAACCCTAACATTAACCCTTAACGGTAGCCTAACCCTAACTCGTACCCTAACCCTAACACTGACCCTAACCCTAAACCATACCCTAATCCTAACCCGTACCCTAACCCTAAACCTAACCCTAACCCTAACTCGTACCCTAAAACTAACCCTAACCCTGACCCTAACCCTAACCCGTACCCTAAACCTAACCCATACCCTAACCCTAACCATAAACTTAACCCTAACACTATTCCGTACCCTAAACCTAACCCTAACCCTTGCCTTAACCCGTACCCAACCCTATCCCATACCCTAACCCTAACCCTAACCGGTCCCCAAACCCTAAGAGTAAACCTAGCCCATACCCTAGCGCTAACCCTAAACCTAACACTAACCGTAACAATAAACCGCACCCTAAACCTAAACCTAACCCTAACCCTAACCATAACCCTTACCCGTACCCTAACCTAACCCATACCCTAACCCTAACCCTAAACTTAACCGTAAACTTGACCCTTACCCTAACCCTAAAATTAACCCGTACCCTAAACCCAACCCTAACCCTAACCCTACCCTGTACTGTAACCCTAACCCGTACCATAACCCTAACCCTAACCCGCACACTAAACCTAACCCTAACCCTAGACCTAACACGTACACTAAACCTATCCCGTACCGTAACCCTTACCCTAACCCATACCGTAACCCTAACACTAACCCTAAACCTAACCCTAACACTAACCTTAACCTCCTACTATAAACCTAACCCTAAACCTAACCCTAACCCTAACCCTAAAACTAATTCCGTACCCTAACCCTAACTCTAACCCGCATCCTAAACCTAACCCTAAACCTAGACCTAACCCGTACCCTAACCCTAACCCGTACCCTAACACTAACCCTAACCCTAACCCATACCATAACCCTAACATTAACAATAACCCTAACCCTAACCCTAACCCTACCCAATCTAACCCTAACCCGTACCTTAACCCTAACCCTAACCCTAAACCTAATCCTAACTCTAAACCTAACCCGTACTCTAACCCTAACCCTAACCCTAACCCTAACCCATACCCAAACCCTAACAGTAACTCTAACCCATACCCTAGCGCTAACCCTAACCCTAACACTATCCCGTACCCTAACCCTAACCCTAACCCTAACCCGTACTTTAACCATAACCATAACCCTAAACCTAACCCTAACCCATAATCTAACCCTAACCCGTACCCTAACACGAAACCTTACCCTAACCCTAACCCTAACCCGTACCCTAACCCTAAATGTAACCCTAACCAGTACCCAATCCCTAACCCTAACACGTACCCTAAGCCTAAACCTAACCCTAACCCGCACACTAAACCTAACTCTAACCCTAGACCTAACACGTACACTGAACCTATCCCGTACGGGAACCTTAAACCTAACCCCTACCGTAACCCTTACACTAAGCCTAACCCTAAACCTAAACCTAACCCTAACCCGCACACTAACCCTAACCCCCGAACCATAACCCTAACCCTAACCCGTACCCTAATCCTACCCGTAGCCTAACCCTAGCCCTAACGCTAACTCCTAACCCTAAACCTAACCCTAACCCTTACCCTATCCCATACACAAACGGTAAACCTAACCCATACCCTAACACTAACCCAAACCCGTACTCTAACACTAACCCTAACCTGCACCCTAAACTTAACCCTAACCCTAACCCAAACCATAACACTAAACCTTAACTTAACCCTAACACATACCCTTACCCTAACCCTAACCTTAACCATAACCCTAACCTGAAACTTAACCCTAAAACTAACCCGTATCCTAACCGCAACACTAACCCTAACACGTACCCTAACAATAACCCTAACCCTAACCCTGACACTAAACCTAAACCTAACCCTTACACTAACCCTAACCCTAACCCGCACCCTAAACCTAACCCTAACCCAAACCCTAACCGTAACCCGTAACCTAAACCTAACCCTAACCCTAAACTTAACCCGTATGAAAACCCAATCCGTACCCTAAACCTAACCCTAACCCGTATCCAAACCCTAAACCTAACCCTAAGCCTAACCCGCACATTAACCCTAACCCTAACCCTAACACTAACCCTAACCCATACTCTAACCCTAAACCTAACCGTACTCTAACCCTAACGCTAACCCTCACCCTAATCCTAACCCGTACTGTAACCCTAACCCATACCATAACCCTAACCCTAACCCGTACCGTAACCCTAAACCATCACCTAAACCTAACCCTAACCCTAAACTTAACCCGTACACTAACCCTATCCCGTACCCTAAACCTAACCCTAACCCATACCCTAACCCTAACCCTGACCCTAACCCTAACACTAATCCTAACCCGTACTCTAACCCTAACCCTAACCCTAACCCTAACTGTACTCTAACCCTAACCCTAACCCTACCCATACTGTAACCCTAACCCGTACCATAACCCTAACACTAAACCGTACCCTAACCCTAACCGTAACTCGCACCCTAACCCTAACACTGACCCTGACCCTAACCCTAACCCGTACACTAAACCTAACCCGTACCCTAAACCTAACCCTAACCCTAACTCGTACCCTAAACCTACCCTAACCCTGACCCTAACCCTAACCCTAACCCATACCCTAAGCCTAACCCATACCTTAACCCTAACCCTAAACCTAAACCTAACCCTAACCCGTACCTAAACGTAACCCTAACCTTCTACCTAACCCGTACCCAAACCTATCCCATACCATAACCTTAACCCAAACCCGTACCCAAACCCTAACAGTAACCCTAACCCATACCCTAGCGCTAACCCTAACCCTAACCCTAACCCGGACCCTAAACCTAACCCTAACCCTGACCCTAACACTAACCATATCCCGTACCCTAACCCTAAACCATCACCTAAACCTAACCCTAACCCTAAACCTAACCCATACCCTAACCCTAAACGTAACCCTAGCCCGTACCCATACCCTAACCCGAACCATAACCCTAAACCTAACCCGTACCCTAACCCTACCCGTAGCCTAATCCTAACTCTAACCCTAACCCCTAACCCTAAGGCTAACCCTAACCCTTACCCGAACCCGTACCCAAACGATAAACCTAACCCGTACCCTAACAATGAACCATACCCGTACTCTAACCCTAACCATAACCCTAACCCTAAACCTAGCCCGCACCCTAAACTTAACACTAATCCTAACCCAAACCATAACCCTTAACCATAACCTAACCCTAACCCATTACCTAACCCTAACCCTAACCTTAACCATAACCTTAATCCGTACCCAAACCCTAAAACTAACCGATACCCTAACACCAACCCTAACGCTAACCCGTACCGTAACACTAACCCTAACCCTAACCCTGACCCTACACCTACCCCTAACCCTTACTCTAACCCTAACCCTAACCCAACCCGCACCCTAAACCTAACCCTAACCCGCACCTTAACCCTAAACCGTAACAAAACCGAACTCTAAAGCTAAACTTAACCCGTTCGCTAACCCTATCCCGTACCCTAAACTTAACCCTAATCCGAATCCTAACCCTAACCTAACCCTAAGCCTAACCCGTACATTAACCCTTACCATAACCCTAAAACTAACCCTACCCCGTACTCTAACCTTAACCCTAACCCTAACCCTAACCCATACCCTTAACCTATCCCTAACCCTAACTCTTACGCTAACCCTAAACCTAAACCTGACCCTAACCCTAAACCTAACCCGTACCCTAAAAGTAACCCATACCCTAACCCTAACCGTAAACCTAACCCTAACCCTGCCCGTACCCTAAACCTAACCCTAAACGTTGTCTTAACCCGTACCCAACCTTATCCCGTACCCTAACCCTAACCCTAACCCGTACCCAAAACCTAACAGTACCCCTAACCCATACCCTAGCACTAATCCTAACCTTAACCCTAAGCCTACCCCACACCCTAAACCTAAACCTAACCCTAACCCTAACCATAAACCTTACCCATACCCTAACCCATACCCTAACACTAACCCTAACCTTAACCGTAACCCTAATCCGTAGCGTACCTAAAACTAACCCATACCCTAACCCCAACCCTAACCCTAACCCGAACCATAACCCTATCCCTAACCCTAAACCTGACCCTAAACCTAACCCTAACCCGTACCCTAACCCTAACCCGCACCTAAACCTAACCCTACCCCGTACCCTAATCTAACCCATAACCTAAACCTAACCCTAACCGTAAACTTAACCCGTACAAACCCTATCCCGTACGCTAAACCTAACGCTAACCCTAACCATAACACTAATCCTAAACCGTACTCTAACCCTACCCTAACCCTAACCCTAACCGTTTTCTAACCCTAACCCTAACCCTCACCCTAACCCTAACCCGTACTATAACCCTAACCCGTACCATAAAGCTAACCCTAACACTAATTCGTACCCTAACCCTAACCCTAACCCTGACCCTAACCCTAACCCGTACCCGTACCCTAAACCTAAACTGTACCCTAACCGTAAACCTAACCCTAACCCGTACCCTAAACCTAACCCTAACCAGTACCCTAACACTAAACCTAACCCTAAACCTGACCCTAACCCTAACCCTAACACGTACCCTAAGCCTAACCCATACCCTAACCCTAAACCTAACCCTAACACTAACACTAAGCCTACCCCGTACTCTAACCCTAACCCTAAACCTAACCCTAAACCTCACCCTAACCCTAACCCGTACTGTAACACTAACCCATTCCATAACCCTAACCCTAACCCATACCCTAACCCTAACCCTAATTCGTACCCTAACCCTAACCGTAACCCTGACCCTAACCCTAAACCTAACCCGTACCCTAAACCTAACACATAACCTAACCCTAAACCTAACCCTAACCCGTACCCTAAACACCTAGCACATACCCTAGCGTACCTTAAACCTAACCCGTAACCTAAACCTAAACGTAACCCTAACCCGTACCCAAACCCTAAACCTAACACGTACCCGAAACCTAACCCTAAACCTAACCCTTACCCTAACCCGTACCCAAACGTTAAACCTAACCCGTACCTTAACACTAACCCAAACCTGTACTCTAACCCTAACCCTAACCCTAACACTAACCCTACCCTGCATTCTAACACTAAGCCTAAACCTAACCCTAACCCGTACTCTAACCCTAACCCTAACCCTAACCCGTACACTAACCCTAACCCTAAACCTATCCCTAACCCTAAACCTAACCCTAAACGTATTCTATCCCTAACCTTAACCCTCACCTTAACCCTAACCCGTACTGTAACCCTAACCCATACCATAACCCTAAACCTAACCCGTACCCTAAACCTAACCCTTATTCATACCCTACACCTAAACCTAACCGTGACACTTACCTTAACCCTAACCCGTATCCTAATCCTAACCAATACCCTAACCCTAAACCTAACCCTAACCCGTACCCTAACCCTAACCCTAATCCTAACCCTGACCCCAACCCGTACTCAAACCCTAACCCTAAACCTAACCCTAACCGTACTCTAACCATAACACTAACCTTCACCCTAACCCTAACCGTACTGTAACCCTAACCCGTACCATAAACCTAACCCTAACCCTAACCCTAACCCTGACCCTAACCCTAAACCTAATCCTAACCCGTACCCTAAGCCTAACCCATACCGTAACCCTAAACCTAATCCTAAACCTAACCCTACCCCGTACCTAAACCTAATCCTAACCCTTGACCTAACCCGTACCCAACCCTATCCCGTAACCTAACCTTAACCCTAACCCGTACCCAAACCCTAACAGTAACCCTAAGCCATACCGTGTGCTAACCCTAACCATAACCCTAAACCTAAACCTGACCCTAACCCTAACCCTAACCCGTACCCTAAGCCTAACCCATACGCTAACCCTAACCCAAACACCAACCCTACCGCGTACTCTAACCCTAACCCTAAACCTAACCCTAACCCCAACCCGTACCCTAACCCTAACCCTAACCCTAACCCTAACACCAACTCTATCCCGTACTCTAACCCTTACCCTAACCCTAACCGTACTCTAACCCTAACCCTAAACCTCACCCTAACCCTAACCCGTACTCTAAACCTAACCCGTACCCTAACACTAACCCTTACCCTAACCCTAAACTTAAACTGTACCCTAACCCTAAACGTAACCCTAACCCGAAAGCAAACCCTAAACCTAACACGTACCCTAACCCTAACCCTAACCCGCACACTAAAACTAACCCGAACCCTAGACCTAACACGCACACTAAACCTATCCTGTACCGTAACCCTAACCCTAACCTGTACCGTAACACTAACACTAACCCTAACCCTAACCCTAACCCTAACCCTAACACTAACCCTAAAAGGTACTCTAACTTAACCCTAACCCTAAACCGAACCCTAACCCGTACTCTAACCCTAACCCTAACACTAACACTAAACATAATCTTAACACTAAAGCTAACCCGTAATCTAACACGTCAATTAACCCTAACCCTAAACCTAACACTAACCCTACCCCGTAATCTAACCCAAACCCGAACCCTAACCCTAACCCCAACCCGTACCCTAATCCTACACCTAAACCTTTCCCTAACCCTAACACTAACCCTAACCCTTACTCTAACCATAACCCTAACCCTTACCCTAACTGTACTCTAACCCTAACCCTAACCATCACCCTAACACTAACCCGTACTATAACCCTAACAAGTAACATAACCCATATCTAACCCGTACCCTAACCCTAACCCTAACTCACACCCTAACACTAACCCTGACCCTAACCCTAACCCGTACCCTAAACCTAACCCGTACCCTAACCCGAAACCTAAACCTAAGCCGTACCCTAAACCTAACCCTAACCTAACTCATACCCTAACCCTCACCCTAACCCTGACCCTAACCCTAACCCGTACCCTAAACCTAACCCATACCCTAACCCTAACCCTAACCCTAACCCTTACCATAAACCTAACCCTAACCCTTGACGTAACCCGTACCCAACTCTATCTCGTACCCTAACCCTAACCCTAACCCGTACCCAAACCCTAACAGTAACCCTAACCCATTCCCTAGCACTAACCCTAACCCTAAACCTAATCCTAACCTGCACCCTAAACCTAAACCTAACCCTAACACTAACCATAACCCTTCCCCTTCCCCTAACCCTAACCCATAACCTAACACTAACCCTAAAGTTAACCGTAACCCTAACCCGAACCCTAACCCTAAAACTAACCCATACCTTAACCCCAACTCTAACCCTAACCCACTCCTAAACCTAACCATAACCCGTACCCTAACCCTAACCAGTAAACTAATGTTAACCCTAACCCTAAACTCAAACCGAACACTAAACCTATCCAGTACCCAAACCTAACCCTAACCAGTACACTAACCCTAACCCTAACACTATCTGTACACTAACCCTAACCCTAACCCTAACCCTAACCCTAACACTAACACTAACCCGTACTCTAACACTAAACCTAACCCTAAACCTAACCCTAACCCGTACTCTAACCCTAACCCATACCCTAACACTAACCCTTATCCTAAGCCTAACCCTAACACGTACCCAAATCTAACCCTAACCCTATTCCTTACCCTAACCCGTACCCAAATGGTAAACCTAAACCGTACCCTAACACTAACACAAACCCGTACTCTAAACCTAACCCTAACCCTAAAACTAACCCCACCAGGTACTCTAACACTCACCCTAACCCTAACCCTAACCCTAACCCTAACCCTAACCCTAACCCTAAACCTAACACTAAACTTAACCCGTACTCTAACCCTAACCCTACCCTAACACTAACACTACCCCATACTCTAACACTAAACCCTAATCCTAACCCTAACTCGTACCCTAACCCTAAACTAACCCTAACCCTAACACTAACCCTAACCCGTACTCTATCCCTAACCCTAACCCTAACCGTATTCTAAACCTAACCCTAACCCTCACCCTAACCCTAACACGTACTGTAACCCTAACCCATACCATAACCCTAAACCTAATCCGTACCCTAAACCTAACCCTAATTCGTACCCTAACACTAACCCTAAACCTGACCCTAACACTAACACGTACCCTAAACTTAACCCTAACCCTTGACCTAACCCGTAATATAACCCTATCCCTAACCCATACCCAAACCCTAAGAGTAACCCTAAACCATACACTAGCGCTAACACTAAACCTAACCCTAACTCTAACCATTACCCGTACCCTAACCCTAACCCATACCCTAAACCTAACCCTAAACTTAACCGTAACCCTGACCCGTACCCTAAACCTAAAATTAACCCGTACACTAACCCCAACCCTAACCCTAACCCGTACCCTAACCCTAACCCTAACCCTAAACCGTAACCTAACCTAAACCCTAACCCTAAGCCTAACCCGTACATTAACCCTAACCCTAACACTAACACTAACCCTACCCCTACTCTAACCCTAACCCTAACTCTAAACCTAACCCTATCCCTCACCTAAACCTAACCCTAACCCGTACCCTAACCCTAACCCGTAACCTAAACCTAACCCTAACCCTAAACTTAACCCGTACGCTAACCCTATCCCGTACCCTAAACCTAACCCAAACCCGTACCCTAAACCTAACCCTAACCCTAACCCTAACCCTATCCGCACACTAACCCTAACCCTATCCCTAAAACTAACTCTACCCCGTACTCTAACCCTAACACAAACCCTAACCCTAAACCGTACCCTAACCCTAACCCTATCCACAATCTAACCCTAACCCTAACCCTAACCCTAAACCTAACACTAACCATAACCCGTACTCTAACCCTAACCTTAACCTAACCATAACCCATACCCTAACCCTAACCCGTAACCTAAACCTAACCCTAACCCTAAACTTAACCCGTACGCTAACCCTATCCCATACCCTAAACCTAAACCTAACCCGTACCCTAAACCTAACCCTAACACTAACCCTATCCGCACTCTAACCCTAACCCTAACCCTAACCCTAACACTAACCCTAACCCATACTCTAACCCTAACCCTGACCCTAAAACTAACCCTAACACGTACTCTAACACTAACCTGTACCCTAACACTAACCCTTACCCTAACCCTAAACTTAACCCATACCCTAACCCTAAATGTAACCCTAACCCGTACCCAAACCCTAACCCGAACACGTACCCTAACCCTAACCCTAACCCTAACCCGCACACTAAACCTAACCCTAATCCTAGACCTAACACGTACACTAAACCTATCCCTTACCATAAACTTAACCCTAACCCGTACCGTAACCCTAACACTAACCCTAACCCTAACCCTAACCCTAACCCTAACCCATACACTAACCCTAACCCCAACCCTAAACGTACCCTAACCCTAACGCTAACCCTAACCCTAACACTAACCCTAACACATACTCTAACCTAGCCCTAACCCTAAACCTATCCCTCACCCGTACTCTAACCCTAACCCTAACCCTAACCATAACCCTTACCCGTACCCTAACCCTAACCCATACCCTAATACTAACCCTAACTTTAACCGTAACACTAACCCGTTCCACAACCCTAAAACTAACCCGTACCCTAACCCCAACACTAACCATAACCCGTACCATAACCCTATCCCTAACCCAAACCCTGACCATAAACCACACGCTAACCCATACCATAACACTTTCCCGCACCTAAACCTAACCCTATCCCGTACCCTAACACTAACCCGTAACCTAAACCTAACCCTAAACCTAAACTTAACCCGTACACTACCCTATCCCATACCGTAAACCTAACCCTAACCCGTACCCTAACCCTAACCCTAACCCTATCCGTACACTAACCCTAACCCTAACCCTAACATTAACCCTAACCCATACTCTAACCCTAACCCTTACCCTAAACCTAACCCTAACACATACTCTAACCCTAACCCGTACCCTAACACTAACCCTTACCCTAACCCTAAACCTAACACGTACCCTAACCGTAAACGTAACCCTAACCAGTACCCAAACCCTAACCCTAACACTTACCCTAACCCTAACCCTAACCCTAACCTGCACACTAAAGGTAACCTTAACTCTAGACCTAACATGAACACTAAACCTATCCCGTACCGGAATCTTAAACCTAACCCGTACCGTAACCCTAACACTAAGCCTAACCCTAAACCTTAACCTAACCCTAACACGTACACTAAGCCTAACCCGAACCGTAACCCGTACCCTAACCCTACCCTTAGCCTAACCCTAACTCTAACGCTAACCCCTAACCCTAAACCTAAACCTAACCCTTACCCTAAACCGTACCCAAACGGTAAACCTAACGCGTACCCTAACACTATCCCAAACCCGTACTCTAACCCTAACCATAACCCTAACCCACACCCTAAACTTAACCCTAACCCTAACCCAAACCATAACACTTAACCGTAACTTAACCCTAACCCATACTGTAACCCTAACCCTAACCTTAACCATAATCCTAACCTGTACCCTAACCCTAAAACTAACCCGTACCCTAACCGCAACCCTAACCCTAACCCGTACCCTATACTAACCCTAACCCTAACCCTGACCCTAAACCTAACCCTAACCCTTACACTAACCCTAACCCTAACCCGCACCCTAAACCTAACCCTAACCCGTATCCTAACCCTAAACCTAACCCTAAGCCTAAACCGTACATTAACCCTAACCCTAACCCTAAGACTAACCCTACCCCGTACTCTAACACTAACCCTAACCCTAACCCGTACCCTAACCCTAACCCTAACCCTAACACTAATACTAAATTGTACTTTAACCCTAACCCTAACCCTAACCCTAACCCTAACCGTACTCTAACCCTAAACCTAACCCTCACCCTAACCCTAACCCGTACTGTAACCCTAACCCGTATCATAACTCTGACCCTAACCCGTACCCTAACCCTAACCCGTAACCTAAACCTAACCCTAACCCTAAACTTAACCCATACGCTAACCCTATCCCTTACCCTAAAACTAACCCTAACCCGTATCCTAACCCTAAACCTAACCCTTAGCCTAACCCGTACAATAACCCTAACCCTACACTAACCCTAACCCTAACACTAACCCTAACCCATACTCTAACCCTAACCCTATCCCTAACCATACTCTAAATCTAACCGTAACCCTCACCCTAACCCTAACCCGTACTGTAACCCTAACCCGTACCATAACCATAACCCTAACCCCTACCCTAACCCTAACCCTAACTCGTACCCTAACCCTAACCCTAAACCTGACCCTAAACCTAACCCTAACCCGTACCCTAAACCTAACCTGTACTTTAACCTTAACCCTAATCCTAACCTGTACACTAAACCTAAACCTAACACTAACTCTTACCCTAAACCTAACCCTAACCCTGACCCTAAACCTAACACTAAACCGTACCCTAAGCATAACCCATACCCTAACACTAAACCTAAACCTAACCCTAACCCTAACCCGTAACCTAAACCTAACCCTAACCCTTGACCTAACCCGTACCCAAACCTATCCCATACCCAACCCCTAACCCGTACCCAAACACTAGCAGTAACCCTAACCCATAACCTAGCGCTAACCCTAACCCTAACCCTAACCCTAACCATACTCTAACACTAACCTTAACCCTCACCCTAACCCTACCCTGTACTGTAACCCTAACCCGTACCATAACCCTAACCCTAACCCGCACACTAAACCTAACCCTAACCCTAGACCTAACACGTACACTAAACCTATCCCGTACCGTAACCCTTACCCTAACCCGTACCGTAACCCTAACACTAACCCTAAACCTAACCCTAACACTAACCTTAACCTCCTACTATAAACCTAACCCTAAACCTAACCCTAACCCTAACCCTAAAACTAATTCCGTACCCTAACCCTAACTCTAACCCGCATCCTAAACCTAACCCTAAACCTAGACCTAACCCGTACCCTAACCCTAACCCGTACCCTAACACTAACCCTAACCCTAACCCGTACCATAACCCTAACATTAACCCTAACCCGTACCCTAACCCTAACCTGTACCCTAACCCTAACCCGATGCCTAACCCTAACCCACACCGAAAACCTAACCCTAACCCTAGACCTAAACCGTACCCTAAACCTATCCCGTTACCTAAACCTAACGCTAACCTGTACCCTAACCCTAACACTAACACTAACCCTAATCCTAAGCCTATCCCGTACACTAACCCTAACCCTAACACTAACCCGTAACCTAACCCTAACCCTAAACCTAACCCTAACCCTGACCCTAACCATAACCCTAATCCCGTACCCTAACCCTAACCCGCATCCTAAACCTAACTCTAACCCTAACACTAACCCATACCATAAACCTAACACTAACCCTAACCCAAACAAAAACCCTAACACGTACACTAACTCTAACCCGATGCCTAACCATAACCCACACACTAAACCTAACCCTAACACTACACTTAAACCGTACCCTCAACCTATCCCATACCCTAACCCTAACGCTAACCTGTACCCTAAAAATAACACTAACACTAACCCTAATCCTACCCTATCCCGTACACTAACCCTAACCCATACCCTAACCCTAACCCGTAACATTATAGGTACCTTAAACCTAACCCTAACCCGTACCCTCACCCGTAACCTAAACCTAACACTAACCTGTACGCTAACACGTACCATAACCCTAACCCTAACCCTAACCTAAACGGTAACCCTAACCCGTAACCTAACCCTAAAACAAACCCGTACCCTAACCCCAACCCTAACCCTAACCCGTTCCCTAAAACTAACCCTAACCCTAACCCTGACACTAAACCTAAACCTAACACTTACACTAACCCTAACCCTAACCCAAACCGCACGCTAAACCTAACCCTAACCCGTACCCTAACCCTAACCCATAACCTAAACCGAACACTAACCCTAAACTTAAACCGTTCGCTAACACTATCCGTACCCTAAACCTAACCCTAACCCGTGTCCTAACCCTAACCTAACCCTAAGCCTAACCCGTACTTTAACCCCACCCTAACCCTAACACTAACCCTACCCCGTACTCTAACACTAACCCTAACCCGTACCCTAAACCTAACCCTAACCCTAACTCATACCCTATACCTAACAGTAAACCTGACCCTAACCCTAACACTAACCCGTATCCTAAACCTAACCCATACCCTAACCCTAACCCTAAACCTAACCCTAACCCTTGACCTAACCTGTACCCAACCCTATCCTGTACCCTAACCCTAACCCTAACCCATACCCAAAACCTAACAGTAACTCTAACCCAAACATTAGCGCTAAACCTAACCCTAAGCCTAACCCGCACCCTAAACCTAAACCTAACCCTAACCCTAACAATAACCCTTACTCGTACCCTAACCCGAAACCATACCCTAACACTAACACTAACCTTAACCGTAACCCTAACCCGTACCCTAACCCTAAAACTAACCCGTACCCTAACCCCAACCCTAACCCTAACCCGTACCATAATCCTATCCCTAACCCTAACACTGACCCTAAACATAACCGTAATCCGTACCCTAAGCCTAACTCATACCCTATCCCCAACACTAAACCTACCACTAACCCTATCCTGTACCCTAAACCTAACCCTAAACCTTGTCCTAACCCGTACCCAACCCTATCCCGTACCCTAACCCTAACCCTAACCCTTAATCAAACTCTACGAGTAACCCTAAACCATACACTAGCGCTAACCCTAACCCTAACCCTAAGCCTAAACTGCACCCTAAATCTAAGCCTAACCATAACCTTAGCCATAACCCTTACCCGTACCCTAACCCTAACCCATAACCTAACAATAACCCTAATCTTAACCATAACCCTAAACCGTACCCTAACCCTAAATCTAACCCGTACCGTAACCCCAACCCTAACCCTAACCCGTACCATAACCCTATCCCTAATCCTAACCCTGACCCTAAACCTAACCTAACCCGTACCCTAAACCTAACCCGCACCTAAACCTAACCCTAACCCATACCCTAACCCTAAACCTTAACCTAAACCTAAACCTAAACCTAATCCTAAACTTATCCCGTACACTAACCCTATCCCGTACCCTAAACCTAACCCTAAACTGTACCCTAACCCTAACCCTAACCCTAAACCTATCCGTACACTAACCCTAACCCTAACCCTAACACTAACCCTACCCCGTACTCTAACTCTAACACAAACCCTAAACCTAAACCGTACCCTAACACAAACCCTAACCCTAAACCGTACCCTAACCCTAACCCTAACCCTAACTCTAACACTAACCCCAACCAGTACTCAACCCCTAACCTTAACCCTAACCCTAACTGTACTCTAACCGTAACACTAACCCTCACCCTAAACCTAACCGTACTGTAACCCTAACGCGTACCATGAACCTAAACCTAACCCTAACCCTAACCCTGACCCCAACCCTAAACCTAATCCTAACCCGTACCCTAAGCCTAACCCATACCGTAACCCTAAACCTAATTCTAACCCTAACCCTACCCCGTACCTAAACCTAAACCTAACCCTTGACCTAACCCGTACCCAACCCTATCCCGTAACCTAACCTTAACCCTAACCCGTACCCAAACCCTAACAGTAACCCTAACCCATACCGTAGCGCTAACCCTAACCGGAATCCTAACCCTAAACCTCACCCTAACCCTAACCCTAACCCGTACCCTAAGCCTAACCCATACGCTAACCCTAACCCAAACACCAACCCTACCGCGAACTCTAACCCTAACCCTAAACCTAACCCTAACCCGTACCCGTACCCTAACCCTAACCCTAACCCTAACCCTAACACCAACCCTATCCCGTACTCTAACCCTTACCCTAACCCTAACCCTAACCGTACTCTAACCCTAACCCTAAACCTCACCCTAACCCTAACCCGTACTCTAAACCTAACCCATACCTTAACACTAACCCTTACCCTAACCCTAAACCTAACCCGTACCCTAACCCTAAACGTAACCCTAACCTGAAACCAAACCCTAAACCTAACACCTACCCTAACCCTAACCCTAACCCGCACACTAAAACTAACCCTAACCCCAGACCTAACACGTACACTAAACCTATCCTGTACCATAAACCTAACCCTAACCCGTACTGTAACCCTAACCCTAACCCTAACCCTAACCCTAACACAAACCCTAACCCGTACTCTAACTTAACCCTAACCCTAAACCGAACCCTAACCCGTACTCTAACCCTAACCCTAACACTAACACTAACCATAATCTTAACACTAAAACTAACCCTAAACCTAACACTGACACTAACCCTAACCCCCTACTATAACCCAAACCCTAAACCTAACCCTATCCATAACCCTAACTCTTACCGTAACCTGAACCCGTACCCTAATCCTAAACCTAACCCGAAACCTAACTCTAACCCTGACCCTAACCCTAGACCTAATCCCGTACCCTAAACCTGACCCTAACCCACATCTAAACTTAACCCTAATCCTAGACCTAACCCGCACCCTAACCATAACCCGTACCCTAACCCTAACCCGATGCCTAACCCTAACCCTCTCCCTAAACCAAACCCTAACCCTAGACCTAACCCGTACACTAAACCTATCCCGTACCCTAACCCTAATGCTAACCTGCCCCTAACCCTAGACCTAACCCGTACCCTAACCCTAACCCGTACCCTAACACTAACCCTAACCCTAAACCTAAACTGTACCCTAACCCTAACCCTAACACTAACCCTAATCCTAACCCTTTCCCGTACACTAACCCTAACCCTAACCCATACCCGTACCCTAACCCTAAACCTAACTCTAACCCTAACACTAACCCTACCCCGTACTCTAACCCTAACCCTAACCCTAACCCTAAACCGCACCCTAAACCTAAGCATAACTCGAAAACTAACCCTAACCCTAACCCGTAACCTAAACCTAACCCTAAAACTAAACTTATCCCATATGCTAACCCTATCCCGTACCCTAATCCTAACCCTAACCCGTAACCTACACCTAAACCTAAACCTAAGCCTAACCCATCAATTAACCCTAACCCTAAACCTAACACTAACCCTAACCCGTAATCTAACCCTAACCCTAAACCTAATCCTAACCCCAACCCGTACCCTAATCCTAACCCTAAACATTTCCCTAACCCTAACACTAATCGTAATCCTTACTCTAACCCTAACCCTTACCCTAACTGTACTCTAACCCTAACCCTAACCATCACCCTAACACTAACCCATTCTATAACCCTAACTCGTAACATAACCCTAAATCTAACCCGTACCCTAACCCTAACCCTAACTCATACCCTAACACTAACCCTGACCCTAACCCTAACTCGTACCCTAAACCTAACCCGTACCCTAACCCTAAACCTAACCCTAAGCCGTACCCTAAACCTAACCCTAACCCTAACTCTTACCCTAACCCTAATCCTAACCCTGACCCTAACCCTAACCCGTACCCTAAACCTAACCCATACCCTAACCCTAATCCTAACCCTAACCCTAACCCTAAACCTTACCATAAACCTAACCCTAACCCTTGACGTAACCCGTACCCAACTCTATCTCGTACCCTAACCCTAACCCGTACCCAAACCCTAACAGTAACCCTAACCCATTCCCTAGCGCTAACCCTAACCCTAAACCTAATCCTAACCTGCACCCTAAACCTAAACCTAACCCTAACACTAACCATAACCCTTACCCGTACCCTAACCCTAACCCATAACCTAACACTAACCCTAACGTTAACCGTAACCCTAACCCGTACCCTAACCCTAAAACTAACCCGTACCCTAACCCCAACCCTAACCCTAACCCGCTCCTAAACCTAACCATAACCCGTACCCTAACCCTAACCCGTAACCTAATGTTAACCATAACGCTAAACTTAACCTGAACACTAAACCTATCCAGTACCCTAAACCTAACCCTAACCCATACACTAACCCTAACCCTAACGCTAACACTATCCGTACACTAACACTAACCCTAACCCTAAAAACTAACCCTAACCCGTACTCTAACACTAAACCTAACCCTAAACCTAACCTTAACCCGTACTCTAACCCTAACACGTACCCTAACACTAACCCTTATCCTAACCCTAACCCTAACACGTACCCAAATCTAACCCTAACCCTATCCCATACCCTAACCCGTACCCAATGGTAAACCTAAACCGTAACCTAACACTAACCCAAACCCGTACTCGAAACCTAACCCTAACTCTAAAACTAACCCTACCCCGTACTCTAACCCTAACCCTAACCCTAACCCGTACCCGTACCCGTACCCGTACCCTAACCCTAAACCTAACCCTAAAACTAACCCTAACCTGTTTTCTAACCCTAACCCTAACACTAACACTAACACTACCCCGTACTCTAATACTAACCCTAATCCTAACCCTAACACGTACCCTAACCCTAAACCTAACCCTAACCCTAACACTAACCCTAACACATACTCTATCCCTAACCCTAACCCTAACCGTATTCTAACCCTAACCCTAACCCTCACCCTAACCCTAACCCGTACTGTAACCCTAACCCATAGCATAACCCTAAACCTAATCCGTACCCTAAACCTAACCCTAATTCGTACCCTAAACCTAACCCTAAACCTGACCCTAACCCTAAACCGTACCCTAAACTTAACCCTAACCCTTGACCTAACCCGTATATAACCCTAACCCTAACCCATACCCAAACCCTAAGAGTAACCTTAAACCATACCCTAGCGCTAACACTAACCCTAACCCTAACTCTAACCATTACCCGTACCCTAACCCTAACCCATACCCTAACCCTAACCCTAAACTTAACCATAACCCTGAACCGTACCCTAAACCTAAAATTAACCCGTACACTAACCCCAACCCTAACCCTAACCCGTACCCTAACCCGTACCCTAACCCTAAACAGTAACCTAACCTAAAACCTAACCCTAAGCCTAACCCATACATTAACCCTAACCCTAACACTAACACTAACCATACCCCGTACTCTCACCCTAACCCCAACTCTAACCCTAACCCATACCCTAACCCTAACCCTAACCCTAAAACTAACCCTACCCCGTACTCTAACCCTAACACAACCCTAACCCTAACCCGTACCCTAACACTAACCCTAACCCTAACCCTAACCCTAACCGTACTCTAACCCTAACACTAACCCTCACCCTAACACTAACCATACTGTAACCGTAAACCGTACAATAACCCTAAACCTAACCCTAAACTTATCCGTCACCCTGACCCGTACCCTAACCCTAAAACTAACCCGTACCCTAACCCCATCCCTAACCCTAAACCGCACCCTAACCCTATACCTAACGCTAACCCTGACCCTAAACCTAACCCTAACCCATACCCTAACCGTAACCCTAACCCTAACCCTCACCTAAACCTAACCCTAACCCGTACCCTAACCCTAACCCTAACTCTAACACTAACCCTAACCCTAACCGTACCCTAACCGTAACACTAATCCTCACCTTAACCCTAATGTACTGTAACCCCAACCCATACCATAACCCTAACCCTAGCCCTAAACTTAATCGTAAACCTGACCCGTACCCTAACCCTAAAACTAACCCGTACCCTAAACCCGACCCTAACCCTAACCCGTACGCTAACCCTATCCCTAACGCTAACCCTGACCCTAAACCTAAACCTAACCCGTACCCTATCCCTAACCCTAACCCTATCCCTCACCTAAACCTAACCCTAACCCGTACCCTAACCCTAACCCGTAACCTAAACCTAACCCTAACCCTAAACTTAACTCGTATGCTAACCCTATCCCGTACTCTAAAACTAACACAAACCCGTACCCTAACCCTAACCTTAACCCTAACCCTATCCGCACACTAACCTTAACCCTAACCCTAACACTAACTCTACCCCGTACTCTAACCCTAACACAAACCCTAACCCTAAACCGTACCCTAACCCTAAGCCTAAACCTATCCACACTCTAACCCTAACACTAACCCTAACCCTAACACTAACCATAACCCGTACTCTAACCCTAAACTTAACCTAACCCTAACCCGTACCCTAACCCTAACCCGTAACCTAAACCTAACCCTAACCCTAAACTTAACCCGTACGCTAACCCTATCCCATACCCTAAACCTAACCCTAATCCGTACCCTAAACCTAACCCTAACACTAACCCTATCCGCACTCTAACCCTAACCGTAACCCTACCCTAACACTAACCCTAACCCATAGACTAACCCTAACCCTAACCCTAAACCTAACACTAACACATACTCTAACCCTAACCTGTACCCTAACACTAACCCTTACCCTAACCCTAAACTTAACCCATACCCTAACCCTAAACGTAAACCTAACCCGTACCCAAACCCTAAACCTAACACGTACCCTAACCCTAACCCTAACCTGCACACTAAACCTAACCCTAATCCTAGACCTAACACGTACACTAAACCTATCCCGTACCGTAACCTTAACCCTAACACGTACCGTAACCGTAACACTAATCCTAACCCTAACCCTAACCCATACACTAACCCTAACCCTAACACTAAACGTACCCTAACCCTAACGCTAACCCTAACCCTAACACTAACCCTAACACATATCTAACCTAACCATAAACCTAAACCTATCCCTCACCCGTACACTAACCCTAACCCTAACCCTAACCATAACACTTGCCCGTACCCTAACCCTAACCCATACCCTAACACTAACCTTAACTTTAACCGTAACACTAACCCGTACCACAACCCTAAAACTAACCCGTACCCTAACCCCAACACTAACCCTAACACGTACCATAACCCTATCCTTAACCCAAACCCTGACCCTAAACCTCACCCTAACCCGTACCCTAACCCTATCCCGCACCTAATCCTAACCCTATCCCGTACCCTAACACTAACCCATAATCTAAACCTAACCCTAACCCTAAATTTAACCCATACACTAACCTTATCCCTAAACCTAAACCTAACCCTAACCCGTACCCTAACCCTAACCCTAACCCTAACCCTATCCGTACACTAACCCTAACCCTAACCCTAACAGTAACCATAACCCATACTCTAACCCTAACCCTTACCCTAAACCTAACCCTAACACATACTCTAACCCTAACCCGTACCCTAACACTAACCCTTAACCTAACCCTAAACCTAACACGTACCCTAACCCTAAACGTAACCCTAACCGTTACCCTAACCCTAACCCTAACACTAAACCTACCCCGTACTCTAACACTAACCCTGACCCTAACCCTAACCCTAACACTAACCCTAACCCGTACTCTAACCGTAACCCTAACCCTAACAATATTCTAACCCTAACCCTAACCCTCAACCGACACTAACCCGTACTTTAACCCTAACCCGTACCATAACCCTAAGCCTAACCCATATCCTAAACCTAACCCTAATTCGTACCCTAACCCTAAACCTAACCCTGACCCTAACCCTAACCCTATCCCGTACCCTAAACCTAACCTGTACCCTAACCTTATCCTAACCTAACCCTAACCTGTACTGTAACCCTAACCCGTACCATAACACTGACCCTAACCTGTACCCTAACCCTAACCCTAATTCGTACCCTAACCCTAAACCTAACCCTGACCCTAAACCTAACACTAACCCGTACCCTAATCCTAACCCTAACCCTAACCCTAACCCTCACCTAAACCTTACCCTAACCCGTACCCTAACCCTAACCCGCACCTAAACCTATCCCTAACACTTACCCTAACCCTAACCCTAACCCCTACCCATACCCTAACCCTAACCCAAACCCTAACACTAACCTTATCTCGTACTCTAACCCTAACCCAAACCCTAACCCAACCCCTTAAACCTAACCCTAACCCCTACCCTAAACCTAACCCTAACCCATACCCTAACCCTAACCCTAACCCTAACCCTGACCCTAACCCTAAACCTAACCCATAACCTAAACCCAAACCTAACCCTATCCTGTACCCTAAACCTAACACTAAACCGTACCCTAACCCTAATCCCTACCCGTACCCTAAGCCTAAACCATACCTTAACCCTAAACCTAATCCTAACCCTAACCCTACCCTGTACCTAAACCTAAACCTAACCCTTGACCTAACCGGTACCCAACCCTATCCCGTAACCTACCTTAAACTTAACCCATACCCAAACCCTAACAGTAACCCTAACCCATTCCTTAGCGCTAATCCTAACCCTAAACCTAACCCTAAACCTCACCATAACCCTAACCCTAACCCTAACCCTAACCCGTACCCTAACACTAACCCTAACCCTAAACCTGACCCTAAACCTAACTCTAACACTTACACTAACCCTAATCCTAACCCTAACCCGCACCCTAAACCTAACCCTAACCCGTACCATAACCCTAACCCGTAACCTAAACCTAACCCTAACCCTAAACTTAACCCGTACGCTAAACCTATCCCGTACCCTGAACCTAACCCTAACCCGTATCCTAATCCTAAACCTAACCCTAAGCCTAATCTGTACATTAACCCTAACCCTAACACTAACCCTACCCCGTTCTCCAACCCTAAACCTAACCCTAACCCGTACACTAACCCTAACCCTAACCCTAAGCCTTACTCTAACCCGCACCCTAAACCTAACCATAACTCGTACCCTAACCCTAACCCATTACCTAAACCTAGCCCTAACCCTAAACTTATCCAGTACGCTAACCCTATCCCGTACCCTAAACCGAACCCTAACCCGTAACCTAAACCTAAACCTAACCCTAAGCCTAACCCCTCAATTAACCCTAACCCTAACACTAACCTTACCCCGTACTCTAACCATAACACAAACCCTAACCCTAACCCGTACCCTAACCCTAACCCTAACGCTTACCCTAACCCGTACTCTAACCCTAACCCTATCCCTCACCCTAACCCTAACTGTACTGTAACCCTACCTCATACAATAACCCTAACCCTAACCCGTACCCTAAACCTAACCCGTAACTTAAACCTAAGCCTAACCCTATACTTAACCCTTATGCTAACCCTATCCTGTACCCTAAACTTAACCCTAAACCTTTCCCTAACCCTAACCCTAACCCTAACCCTATCCGTACTCTAACCCTAACGCTAACCCTAAACCTAACACTAACCCTAACCCGTATCCTAACACTAACCCTAACCCTAACACTATCCCTAACCCGTACTCTAACCCTAAACCTAACCCTAACTCTAAACCTAACCCGTACTATAACCCTAAACCTAACCCTAACCCTAAACCTAACCTTAACCCGTACTCTAACCCTATCTCGTAGCCTAACCCTACCTCTAACCCTAACCCCTAACCCTAACCGTAACCCTATTCCTTACCCTATCCCGTACCCAAATGGTACACCAAACCCGTACGCTAAACTAACCCAAACCCGTACTCTAACCCTAGCCATAACCCTAATCCTAACCCTAAACCGCACCCTAAACTTAACCCTAACCCTAACACTAACCTTAACCCTTAACCGTACCCTAAAATTAACCCACAACCTAACCATAACCCTAACCTTAACCATAACCCTAACCCGTAACCTAACCCTAAAACTAACCCGTACCCTAACCCAACCCTAAACCTAACCCATACCCTAACACTAAACCTAACCCTAACACTGACCCTAAACCTAACCCTAAAACTTACACTAACCCTAACCCTAACCCTAACCCACACCCTCAACCTAACCCTAACCCGTACCCTAAACCTAACCCGTAACCTAAACCTAAACCTAACCCTAAACTTAACCCGTACGCTAACCCTATCCCTAACGCTAACCTTGACCCTAAACCTAAACCTAACCCGTACCCTATCCCTAACCCTTACACTAACCCTAACCCTCCCCTAACCCGTACCCTAACCCTAACCCTAACCCTTACCCTAACCGTACTCTAACCCTAACACTAACCTTCACCCTAACCCTAACCGTACTGTAACCCTAACCCGTACCCTAAGCCCAACCCTAACCCTAACCCTAACCCTAACCCACACCTAAAACTAAACCTAACCCGTATCCTAAGCCTAACTCTAACCATAGACCCAACCGTACCCTAAACCTAACCCGTACCCTAACACTAACCCTAACTGTAACCCGTACCATAACCCTAACACTAACCCTAACCCGTTCCCTAACCCTAACCCGTACCCTATCCCTAACCCGATGCCTAACCCTAAACCACACCCTAAACCTAACCCTAACCTTAGACCTAAACCGTACCCTAAACCTATCCCGTAACCTAACCCTAACGCTAACCTGTACCCTAACAGTAACACTAACACGAACCCTAATCCTAAACCTACCCCGTACACTAACCCTAACCCTAACCCGTACCCTTACCCTAAACCTAACCCTAACCCTGACCCTAACACTAACCCTAATCCCGTACCCTAACCCTAACCCTAACCCGCATCCTAAACCTAACTCTAACCCTAATCCTAAACTGTACCATAAACCTAACACTAACCCTAACCCGTACAAAAACCCTAACATGTACAATAACCCTAACCCGACGCCTAACCCTAACCCACACACTAAAACTAACCCTAACCCTAGACCTAAACCGTACCCTCAACCTATCCCGTACCCTTGCCCTAATGCTAACCTGTACCCTAACCCTAACACTAACACTAACCCTAATCCTAACCCTATCCCGTACACTAAACCTAACCCGTACCCTAACCCTAACTCGTACCATTACACGTACCTTAACCCTAAACCTAACCCGTACCCTCACCCGTAACCTAAACCTAACCCTAACCTGTATGCTAACACGTAACATAACCCTAACCCTAATCTTAACCCTAACCATAAACCTAACCCATACCCTACCCTTCACCCTAACCCATACCCTAACCCTGACTCGTACCCTAACCCTAAAACTAAACCTTACCCTAACCCCACCCTAACCCTAACCCGTACCCTAAAACTATCCCTAACGCTAACCCTGACCCTAAACCTAAACCTAACCCGTACCATATCCCGAACCCTAACACTAACCCTCACCTAAACCTAACCCTAACCCGTACCCTAACCCTAACCCATAAACTAAACCTAACCCTAACCCTAAACTTAACCCCTAAGCTAACCCTATCCCGTATTCTCAACCTAACCCTAACCCCTACCCTAACCCTAACCCTAACCCTATCCGCACTCTAACCCTAACCCTAACCCTAACCCTAACACTAACCCTAACCCGTACCCTAACACTAACCCTAACCCTAAACGTAACCCTAACCCATACGCTAACCCTAACCCGTACCCTAACACTAAGCCTAACCCGTACTCTAACCCTAAACCTAACCCTATCTCTAACCCAAACCCGTACTATAACCCTAAACCTAACCCTAACACTAAACCTAACCCTAACCCGTACTCTAACCCTATCCCGTAGCCTAACACTAACTCTAACCCTAACCCCTAACACTAACACTATCTAATCCTTACCTAACCCATACCCAAACGGTAAACCTAACCCGTACCCTAACACTAACCCAAACCCGTACTCTTACCCTAACCCTAACCCTAACCCAAACCCTAAACCGCACGCTAAACTTAACCCTAACCCTAACGCTAACCATAACCCTTAACCGAACCCTAAACCTAACCCTAACTCGTACCCTAACCCTAACACTGACCCTAACCCTAACCCTAACCCGTACACTAACCCTAACCCGTACCCTAACCCTAACCCTAACCCTATCCGTACTCTAACCCTAAACCTAACCCTACCCCGTACTCTAACCCTAAACCTAACTCTAACCCTAACCCGTACCTTAACCCAAACCTAACCCTAACACTAACCCTACCCCGTATTCTCACCCTCACCCTAACCCTAACCGTAACCCTAACCCGTACCATAAACCTAAGCCTAACGCTAACTCGTACCCTATCCCTAACCCTAACCCTGACACTAACCGTAACCCTAACCCGTACCCTAAGCCTAAGCCATACCGTAACCCTAACCCTAAACCTACCCCTAACCCTATCCCATACCCTAACCCTAAACCGTAACCTAAACCTAAACCTAACCCTAAACTTATCCCGTACACTAACACTATCCCGTACACTAAACCTAACCCTAACATGTACCCTAACCCTAACCCTAACCCTATCCGTACACTAACCCTAACCCAACCCTGAAACTAAACCTAACTGACACTCTAACCCTAACCCTAAACCTAAACGTAACCCTAACCCGTAATCTAACCCTAACCCGTACCCTAACACTAACCCTAACCCTAACACTATTCCTAACCCGTACCCTAACCCTAAACGTAAATCTAACCCGTACCCAAACCCTAACCCGCACACTAAAACTAACCCTAACCCTAGACCTAACACGTACACTAAACCTATCCTGTACCGTAACCTTAACCCTAACTGTACCGTAACCCTAACAATGACCCTAACCATAACCATAACCCTAACCCTAACCCTACCCGTAGACTAACCCTAACCCGAACCCTAACCCTAACCCTAACCCTAAACGTACCCTAACCCTAACCCTAAACCTAACCCTAACCCGTACCTTAACACTAACCCTTACCCTAACCGTAAACCTAACCCGTACCCTAAACCTAAACGTAAACCTTGACCTAACCCGTACCCAACCCTAAATCGTAACCTAACCCTAACCCTAACCCGTACCCAAACCCTAACAGTAACGCTAACCATACCCTAGCACTAACCCTAACCCTAACCCTAAACGTAAACCTAACCCTAAAACTAACCATAAACCTTACCCGTACCCTAACCCTAACCCATACCCTAAACCTAACCCTAAACTTAACCTTAACCCTGACTCGTACCCTAAACCTAAAATTAACCCGTACCAATACCCAACCCTAACCCTAACCCTAACACTAACCCTAACCCGTACTCTAACCCTAAACATAACCCTAACCCTAACCGTACTCTAACCCTAACCCTAACCCTCACCCTAATCCTAACCCGTACTGTAACCCTAAACCATACCATAATCCTAACCCTGACCCTAAACCTAACCCTAAGCGTAACCCTAACCCCTACCCTAACCCTAAGCCTAACCCTAACCCTATCCCTAACCCTAACCCTGACCCTTAACCTAACCCTAACCCGTACCCTAACCCTAAACCTAACACTAACCCTCACCTAAACCTAACCCTAACCCGTACCCTAACCCTAACCCGTAACCTAAACCTAAACCTAACCCTAAACTTAACCCGTTCGGTAACCCTATCCATACCCTAAACCTAACCCTAACCCGTACCCTAACTCTAACCCTAACCCTAACCCTAACCCTAACCGCACTCTAACCCTAACCCTAACCCTAACACTAACACTAACCATAAACCGTACTCTAACCCTAACCCTAAACCTAACCCTAAATTGTACCCTAACCCTAACCCGTACCCTAAACCTAACCCTAACACTAAACTTAACCCGAACGCTAACTCTATCCCGTACCCTAAACCTAACCCTAACCTGTAGCCTAACCCTAACCCTAACCCTAACCCTAACCCTATCCACACTCTAACCCTCACCCTAACCCTAACACTAACACTAACCCATACTCTAACCATAACCCTAACCTTAAACCTAACCCTAACCCGTACTCTAACCCTAACCCGTACCCTAACACTAACCCTTACCCTAACCCTAAACTTAATCAATACACTAACCCTAAATGTAACCCTAACTCGTACCCAAACCCTAACCCTAACCCGTACCCTAACCCTAAACCTAACACTAACCCTCACCTAAACCTAACCCTAACCCGTACCCTAACCCTAACCCGTACCCAAACCCTAACCATAATCTAACCCATACCCTTGCGCTAACCCTAACCCTAAGCATAATGCGCACCCTAAACCTAAACCTAACCCTAACCTTAACCATAACCCTTACCCGTACCCTAAACCTAACACCTACCCTAGCACTAACCCTATCCTTAACTGTAACCCTAACCTGCACCCTAACCCTAAAACTAACCTGTACCCTAACCCCAACCCTAACCCTAGCCCGTAACATAAACCTATCCCTAACCATAACCCTGACCCTAAACCTAACCCTAACCCATACCCTAAACCTAACCCGCACCTAAACCTAACCCTAACCCGTACCCTAACACTAATCCATAACCTAAATCTAACCCTAACCCTAAACTTAACCCGTACACTAACCCTATCCCATCCCCTAAACCTAACCCTAACCCGTACCCTAACCCTAACCATAACCCTAAACCTATCCGTACACTAAACCTAATCCTAACCCTAACACTAGCCCTAACCCGTGCTCTAACCCTAACCCTAACCCTAAACCTAACCCTAACCCGTACTCTACCCCTAACCCGTACCCTAACACTAACCATTACCCTAACCCTAAACCTAACCCGTACCCTACCCTAATCGTAACCCTTACCCATACCAAAACCCTAACCCTAACACATACCCTATCCCTAACTCTAACCCTAACCCTAACCCGCACACTAAACCTAACCCTAACACTAGACCTAACACCTACACTAACCCTATCCCGTACCCTAACCTTAACCCTAACCCGTACCATAAACCTAACACTAGCCCTAACCCTAACCCTAACCCTAAGCCGTACACTAACCCTAACCCGAACCCTATCCCTAACCTAACCTGTACCCTAACCCTACCTGTAGCCTAACCGTAATTCTAACCCTAACCCCTAACCCTAACCCTAACCCTAAACCTTACCCTAACCCGTACCCAAACGTTAAACCTAACCCATACCCTAACATTAACCCAAACCCATACTCTAACCCTAACCCTACCCTAACCCTAACCAGCACCCAAAACTTAACCCTAACCCTACCCAAACCATAAACCTTAACCGTAACCTACCCTAACCCATACCATAACCCTAACCCTAACCTTAACCATAACCCTAACTCGTACCTTAACCCTAAAACTAACTCGTACCCTAACCCCACCCTAACCTTAACGCGTACACTAACCCTAACCCTAACCCTAAGCTGTACACTAACCCTAACCCGAATCCTAACCCTAACCTAACCTGTACCCTAACCCTACCTGTAGCCTAACCGTAATTCTAACCCTAACCCCTAACCTTAACCCTAACCCTAAACCTTACCCTAACCCGTACCCAAACGTTAAACCTAACCCATACCATAACACTAACCCAAACCCGTACTCTAACCCTAACCCTACCCTAACCCTAACCAGCACCCAAAACTTAACCCTAACACTACCCAAACCATAAACCTTAACCGTAACCTAACCCTAACCCATAACATAACCCTAACCCTAACCTTAACCATAACCCTAACTCGTACCTTAACCCTAAAACTAACTCGTACCCTAACCCCACCCTAACCTTAACGCGTACACTAACACTAACCCTAATCCTAACCCTGACCCTAACACTAACCCTATCCCGTACTCTAAACCTAAACCTAACCCTAATCCTAACCTTAACCCGAACTCTAATCTTAACCCTAACCCTAACACTAACTATAACCCTAACACTAACCCTAACCAGGACTCTAACCCTAAACGTAACCCTAACGCTAACCTTAACCACCTACTATAATCCTAACCCTAAACCTAACCATCACCCTAACCCTAACTCGTACCGTAACCCGAACCCGTACCCCACCCTACCCCTAACCCTAACACTGACCATAACCCTAAACCTAATCCCGTACCCTAACCCTAACCCTAACCCGCATCCTAAACCTAACCCTAAACCTAGCCCTAACCCGTACTCTAACCCTAACCCATACCCTAAACCTAACCCTAACCCTAACCCTAACCCTATCTGTATACTAACCCTAACCCTAACCCTAAAACTAACCCTAACCAGAGCACTAAACCTAACCCGTACCCTAACCCTAACCCGTACCCTAACACTAACACTAACCCTAACACTAACCCTAACCCGTACTCTAACCCTAAACCTAACCCTAACTCTAACCCTAACCCGTAATGTAACCCTAACCCTGACACTAACCCTAACCCGTACAGTAACCCTAACGCGTACACTAACCCTAACCCTAACCCTAAACTTAACCCTAACCTTGACCCTAAATCTAACCCTAACCTGTACCCTATCCCTAAACCGTACCATAACCCTAACCCGAAACCTAACCCGTACCCCAACCCTAAATGTAACCCTAACCCGTACCCAAACCCTAACCCTAACACGTACCCTAACCCTAACCATAAACCGCACACTAAACCTAACCCTAAACCTAAACCGTACACTAACCCTAACCCTAACCCGTAGCCGACCCTAACACTAAACGTAACCCTAACCCGATGCCTAACCCTAAACCACACCCTAAACCTAACCCTAACCCTAGACCTAACCCGTACCCTAACCCTATCCCGTACACTAAACCTAACGCTAACCCGTACCATAACCCTAACACTAACACTAACCCTAATCCTAACCCTATCCCGTACACTAACCCTAACCCTAACCCTAAACCGTACCCTAACCCTAACCCGTAGCCTAAACCTAACAATAACCCTAACCCCTAACCCTACCATAACCCTAACCCTTACCCTAACCCGTACCCAAACGTTAAACCTAACCTGTACCCTAACACTAACACAAACCCGTACCCTAACCCGTACACTAACCCTAACCCGTACCGTGACCCGAACCTTAAACCTAACCCTAACCCATACCCAAACCCGTACACTAACCCTAACCCTAACCTGTACCCTAACACGTAGCATAACCTTAACCCTAACCCTAAACCTAACCCTAAACCTAACCCATAACCGACGCCTAACCCTAAACCGTACTGTAACCCTAACCCTCACCCTAACCCCTAACACTAACCCTAACCCGTACCCTAAACCTAACCCTAACCTTAACTTGTACCCTAACCCTAACCCTAACCCTGACCCTAACACTAACCCTAACACGTACCATAACCCGTACCCTAACCCTAACCTGTCCCCTAACCCTAAACCTAAACCTAACACTAACCCTAACCCCCTACTATAACCCAAAACTTAAACCTAACCCTAAACCTAACCTTAACTCGTACCGTTAACTTTAACCGTACCGTAACCGTAACTCTAACCCTAAACCTAACTGTAACCCTGACCCTAACCCTAATCCTAAACCTAACCCTAACCCATACCCCAACCCTAACCCGTACCCAAACCCTAACCTAACACGAAACCTAACCCTAAACCTAAACCTAACCCTAACTCGCACACTAAACCTAACCCTAACCCTAGACCTAACACCTACACTAACCCTATCCCATACCCTAACCTTAATGCTAACCCGTACCGTAACCCTAACACTAACCCTAACCCTAACCCTAACCCTAACCCTAACCCAAACCCGTACTCTAATCCTAACCCTAACCCTAACCCTAACCCTAAAACTAACCCGTACCCTAACCCTTCCCGTAGCCTAACCCTAACTCTAACCCTAACCCCTAACCTTAACCCTAATCCTTAACCTAACACGTACCCAAACGGTAAACCTAACACGTACCCTAACACTAACCGAAACCCGTACTCTAACCCTAACCCTAACCCTAACCCTAATCCGCACCCTAAACTTAACCCTAACCCTAACCCAAACCATAACCCTTAACCGTAACCTAACACTAACCCATACCCTAACCCTAACCCTAACCTTAACCGTAACCCTAACTCTTACCCTAACCCTAAAACTAACCCGTACCCTAACCACAACCCTAACCTTAACGCGTACACTAACCCTAACCCTAACAATAACCAAAACCCTAACACTAAACCTAACCAGTACTCTAACCCTAAACGTAACCCTAACACTAACCCTAACCCTCTACTATAATCCTAAACCTAAACCTAACCCTTAAACTAACCCTTACTCGTACCGTAACCAGAACCCATACCCACCCTAACCCTAAACCTAAACCTAACCCTAACTCTGACCCTAACCCTAACCCTAATCCCGTACCCTAACCCTAACCCTAACCCACATCCTAAACCTAACCCTAAACCTAGACCTAACCCGTAGCCTAACCCTAACCCGTACCCTAACACTAATCCAAACCCTCACCCTAACCCTAACCCGCATCCTAAACCTAACCCTAAACCTAGAACTAACCCGTAGCCTAACCCTAACCCATACCCTAACACTAACCCGTAACCTAACCCTAACACTAACCCTAACCCAAACCCGTACACTAACGATAACCCTAACCCATACCTAACCCTAACCCGTACCCTAACCCTAACCCAGGACCTAACACTAACCCGCACCGTAACCCTAATCCTAACCGTAGTCATAACCCGTACCCTAACACTATCACGTACCCTATCCTTAGTCCTAACCCGTATCCTAACCCTAACACTAACCCTAACCCTAAAACTAACCCTAACCCATACACTAACCCTAACCCTAACCCTAACCCGTACCCTAACCCTAACCCGCACCGAAACCTAACCCTAACCCGTACCCTAACCCTAACCCGTAATCTAAACCTAACCCTAACCCTAAACTTAACCTTTACACTAAACCTATCCCATACCCTAAACCTAACCCTAACCCATACCCTAACCCTAACTCTAACCCTAACCCTATCCGTACACTAACCCTAACCCTAACCCTAACACTAACCCTAACTCGTACTCTAACACTAACCCTAACCCTAACCTAACCCTAACCGTACTCTAACCCTAACCCGTACCCTAACACTAACCCTTACCCTAACCCTAAACCTACCCCGTACCCTAACCCTAAACGGAACCCTAAACCGTACCCAAACCCTAACCCTAACACGTACCCTAACCCTAATCCTAACCCTAACCCTAACCCGCACACTAAACCTAACCCTAACCCTACACCTAACACGTACACTAACCCTATCCCATAACGTAACTTTAACCCTAACCCGTACCGTAACCCTAACACTAAAAATAACCCTAACCCTAACCCTAAGCCGTACACTAACCCTAACCCGAACCCTAACTCTAACCCTAACCCGTACCCTAACCCTACCCGGAGCCTAACCCTAACCCTAACCCTAACCCCTAACACTAACCCTAACCCTAACCCTAACCCTTACCCTAACCCATCCCCAAACGTTAAACCTAACCCGTACCCTAACACTAAAACAAAACCATACTCTAACGCTAACCCTAACCCTAAACTTAACCCTAACCCTCACCCTAAACTTAACCCCAACCCTACCCCAATCCATAACACTTAACCGTAACCTAACCCTAAACCATACCCTAACCCTAATCCTAACCTTAACCATAACCCTAACCAGTACCCGAACCCTAAAACTAACTCGTACCCTAATCCCAACCCTAAACCTAACCCGTACCCTAACACTAACCCTAACCTTAACCTGTACCCTAACCCATACGATAAACCTAGCCCTAAACCTATCCCGAAACCTAACCCATACCCTACCCCTACCCCTACCCGTACCCTATCCCTAACCCGTACCCAAACCTAACCCTAACCCCTAAACCTAACCCTAAACCGTACCCTAAACATAACCCTAAACCTAACCCGTACCCTAACCCGTACCCGTACCCTAAACCTAACCCTAAATCTACCTCATACCCTATCCCTAACCCTAACCGTGACCCTAATCCTAACCCTAACCCGTACCCTAACCCTAACACTAACCCTAACCCTAACCCTAAACCGTACACTAACCCTAACCCTAACCCGTACCCTAACCCTAACACTAACCCTAACCCTAACCTGATGCCTAACCCTAACCCACACCCAAAACCTAACCCTAACCCTAGACCTAACCCGTACCCTAACCCTCTCCCGTACACTAACCCTAATGCTAACCCGTACCATAACCCTGACACTAACACTAACCCTAATCCTAACCCTATCCCATACACTAACCCTAACCCTAACCCAAACCCGTACCCTAACCCTAACCTGTAGCCTAACCCTAACACTAACCCTAATCCCTAACCCTACCATAACACTAACCCTTACCCTAACCCGTACCCAAAAGTTAAACCTAACCCGTACCCTAACACTAACACAAATCCGTACCCTAACCCTAAACCGTACCATTACCCGTACCTTAAAACTAACCCTAACCCGTACCCAAACCCGTACCATAACCCTAACCCTAACCTGTACACTAACACGTAGCATAACCCTAACGCTAACACTAACCCTAACCCTAAACCTAACCCATAACCTACGCCTAACCATAACCCGTACCCTAACCCTATCCCTCACCATAACCCCTAACACTAACCCTAACCTGTACCCTAAACCTAACCCTAACCTTAACTCGTACCCTAACCCTAACACTAACCCTGACCCTAACCCTAACCCTAACCCATTCCCTAACCCGTACCCTAACCCTAACCTGTCCCCTAACCCTAAACCTAACCCTAACACTAAACCTAACCCCCTACTATAACCCAAACCCTAAACCTAACCCTAAACCTAACCCTAACTCGTACCGTTAACTTTACCCATACCCTAACCGTAACCCTAACCCTAAACCTAACCATAACCCTGACCCTAACCCTAACGCTAATGACGTACCCTAACCATAACACTAACTCGCATCCTAAATCTAACCCTAACCCTAGACCTAACCCGTACCCTAACCCTAACCCGTACCCTAACACAAACCCTTACCCTAACCCAAACCCTTACCCTAACCCTAAACTTTACCCTAATCCTAACCCTAACACTAACCCATACCTAACCCTAAACTGTACCCAAACCCTACCCCTAACACATACCCTAAACCTAACCCTAAACCTAACCCTAACCCGCACACTAAACCTAACCCTAACCCTAGACCTAACACCTACACTAACCCTATTCCATACCCTAAACTTAACCCTTACCCGTACCGTAACCCTAACACTAACCCTAACCCTAACCATAACCCTAACCCATACACTAACCCTCACCCGAACCCTAAACCTAACCCTAACCCGTACCGTCCCCTACCCGTAGCCTAACTGTAACTCTAACCCTAACCCCTAACCCTAACCCTAACACTAACCCTTACCCTAACCTGTACCAAAACGGTAAACCTGACCCGTACCCTAACACTAAACCAAACCCGTACTCTAACCCTAATCCTAAACGTAACCCTAACCCTAACCCGCACCCTAAACTTAACCCTAAACCTAACCCAAACCAAAACCCTTAACCGTAACCTAACCATAACCCATACCCTAAACCTAACACTAACCTTAACCATAACCGTAACCCGTACCCTAACCCTAAACCTAACCCTAAACCTTACACTAACCCTAACAATAACCCGTACCCTAAAACTAACCCTAACCCTAACCCGCACCCTAAACCTAACCCTAACCTGTACCCTAACCATAACCCCTAACCTAACCCTAACCCTAACCCTAAACTTAACCCGTACGCTAACCCTATGCCGTACCCTAAACCTAACCCTAACCCGTATCCTAACCCTAACATAACCCTAAGCCTAACCCGTATATTAACTCTAACCATAACCATAACACTAACCCTACGCTGTACTCTAACCCTAACCCGAAAGCTAACCCTAAACCTAACCCTAACCTGTACCCTAAACCTAACCCTAACCCGAACTTGTACCCTAACTCTAACCCTAATCCATACCCTAACCCTAACCCGTACCCAAACCCTAACCATAACCCTAACCCATACCCTAGCGCTAACCCTAACACTAACCCTAAGCATAACCCGCACCCTAAACCTAAAACTAACCCTAACCCTAACCATAACCCTTATCCGTACCCTAAACCTTACCCATACCCTAACACTAACCCTAATATTAACTGTAACCCTAACCCGTACCCTAACCCTAAAACTAACCTGTACCCTAACCCCAACTCTAACCCTAGCCCGTACCATAAACCTATCCCTAACCCTAAACCTGACCCTAAACCTAACCCTAACCCATACCCTAACCCTAACCCTAACCCTCACCTAAACCTAACCTTAACCCGTACCCTAACACTAACCCATAACCTAAATCTAACCCTAACCCTAAACTAAACCCGTAGACTAAACCTATCCCGTCCCCTAAACCTAACCCTTACCCGTACCATAACCCTAACCCTAACCCTAACCCTATCCGTACACTAACCCTAACCCTAACCCTAACACTAACCCTAACCCGTACTCTAACCCGAACCCTAACCCTAAACCTAACCCTAACCCATACGCTACCCCTAACCCGTACCCTAACACTAACCCTTACCCTAACCCTAAACCTAACCCGTACCCTACCCTAAACATAACCCTAACCCGTACCCTAACACTACCTGTAGCCTAACCGTAACTCTAACCCTAACCCCTAACCCTAACCCTAACCCTAACCCTAATTCGTACCCTAACCCTAACCCTAACCCTGACCCTAACCCTAACCAGCACGTACTCTAACCCTAAACCTAACCCTAACTCTAACCCTAACCCGTAATGTAACCCTAACCCTGACACTAACCCTAACCCGTACAGTAACCCTAACGCGTAACCCTAACCCTAACCCTAAACTTAACCCTAACCTTGACCCTAAATCTAACCCTAACCTGTACCCTATCCCTAAACCGTACCATAACCCTAACCCGAAACCTAACCCGTACCCCAACCCTAAATGTAACCCTAACCCGTACCCAAACCCTAACCCTAACACGTACCCTAACCCTAACCATAAACCGCACACTAAACCTAACCCTAAACCTAAACCGTACACTAACCCTAACCCTAACCCGTAGCCGACCCTAACACTAAACCTAACCCTAACCCGATGCCTAACCCTAAACCACACCCTAAACCTAACCCTAACCCTAGACCTAACCCGTACCCTAACCCTATCCCGTACACTAAACCTAACGCTAACCCGTACCATAACCCTAACACTAACACTAACCCTAATCCTAACCCTATCCCGTACACTAACCCTAACCCTAACCCTAAACCGTACCCTAACCCTAACCCGTAGCCTAAACCTAACAATAACCCTAACCCCTAACCCTACCATAACCCTAACCCTTACCCTAACCCGTACCCAAACGTTAAACCTAACCTGTACCCTAACACTAACACAAACCCGTACCCTAACCCGTACACTAACCCTAACCCGTACCGTGACCCGAACCTTAAACCTAACCCTAACCCATACCCAAACCCGTACACTAACCCTAACCCTAACCTGTACCCTAACACGTAGCATAACCTTAACCCTAACCCTAAACCTAACCCTAAACCTAACCCATAACCGACGCCTAACCCTAAACCGTACTGTAACCCTAACCCTCACCCTAACCCCTAACACTAACCCTAACCCGTACCCTAAACCTAACCCTAACCTTAACTTGTACCCTAACCCTAACCCTAACCCTGACCCTAACACTAACCCTAACACGTACCATAACCCGTACCCTAACCCTAACCTGTCCCCTAACCCTAAACCTAAACCTAACACTAACCCTAACCCCCTACTATAACCCAAAACTTAAACCTAACCCTAAACCTAACCTTAACTCGTACCGTTAACTTTAACCGTACCGTAACCGTAACTCTAACCCTAAACCTAACTGTAACCCTGACCCTAACCCTAATCCTAAACCTAACCCTAACCCATACCCCAACCCTAACCCGTACCCAAACCCTAACCTAACACGAAACCTAACCCTAAACCTAAACCTAACCCTAACTCGCACACTAAACCTAACCCTAACCCTAGACCTAACACCTACACTAACCCTATCCCATACCCTAACCTTAATGCTAACCCGTACCGTAACCCTAACACTAACCCTAACCCTAACCCTAACCCTAACCCTAACCCTAACCCAAACCCGTACTCTAATCCTAACCCTAACCCTAACCCTAACCCTAAAACTAACCCGTACCCTAACCCTTCCCGTAGCCTAACCCTAACTCTAACCCTAACCCCTAACCTTAACCCTAATCCTTAACCTAACACGTACCCAAACGGTAAACCTAACACGTACCCTAACACTAACCGAAACCCGTACTCTAACCCTAACCCTAACCCTAACCCTAATCCGCACCCTAAACTTAACCCTAACCCTAACCCAAACCATAACCCTTAACCGTAACCTAACACTAACCCATACCCTAACCCTAACCCTAACCTTAACCGTAACCCTAACTCTTACCCTAACCCTAAAACTAACCCGTACCCTAACCACAACCCTAACCTTAACGCGTACACTAACCCTAACCCTAACAATAACCAAAACCCTAACACTAAACCTAACCAGTACTCTAACCCTAAACGTAACCCTAACACTAACCCTAACCCTCTACTATAATCCTAAACCTAAACCTAACCCTTAAACTAACCCTTACTCGTACCGTAACCAGAACCCATACCCACCCTAACCCTAAACCTAAACCTAACCCTAACTCTGACCCTAACCCTAACCCTAATCCCGTACCCTAACCCTAACCCTAACCCACATCCTAAACCTAACCCTAAACCTAGACCTAACCCGTAGCCTAACCCTAACCCGTACCCTAACACTAATCCAAACCCTCACCCTAACCCTAACCCGCATCCTAAACCTAACCCTAAACCTAGAACTAACCCGTAGCCTAACCCTAACCCATACCCTAACACTAACCCGTAACCTAACCCTAACACTAACCCTAACCCAAACCCGTACACTAACGATAACCCTAACCCATACCTAACCCTAACCCGTACCCTAACCCTAACCCAGGACCTAACACTAACCCGCACCGTAACCCTAATCCTAACCGTAGTCATAACCCGTACCCTAACACTATCACGTACCCTATCCTTAGTCCTAACCCGTATCCTAACCCTAACACTAACCCTAACCCTAAAACTAACCCTAACCCATACACTAACCCTAACCCTAACCCTAACCCGTACCCTAACCCTAACCCGCACCGAAACCTAACCCTAACCCGTACCCTAACCCTAACCCGTAATCTAAACCTAACCCTAACCCTAAACTTAACCTTTACACTAAACCTATCCCATACCCTAAACCTAACCCTAACCCATACCCTAACCCTAACTCTAACCCTAACCCTATCCGTACACTAACCCTAACCCTAACCCTAACACTAACCCTAACTCGTACTCTAACACTAACCCTAACCCTAACCTAACCCTAACCGTACTCTAACCCTAACCCGTACCCTAACACTAACCCTTACCCTAACCCTAAACCTACCCCGTACCCTAACCCTAAACGGAACCCTAAACCGTACCCAAACCCTAACCCTAACACGTACCCTAACCCTAATCCTAACCCTAACCCTAACCCGCACACTAAACCTAACCCTAACCCTACACCTAACACGTACACTAACCCTATCCCATAACGTAACTTTAACCCTAACCCGTACCGTAACCCTAACACTAAAAATAACCCTAACCCTAACCCTAAGCCGTACACTAACCCTAACCCGAACCCTAACTCTAACCCTAACCCGTACCCTAACCCTACCCGGAGCCTAACCCTAACCCTAACCCTAACCCCTAACACTAACCCTAACCCTAACCCTAACCCTTACCCTAACCCATCCCCAAACGTTAAACCTAACCCGTACCCTAACACTAAAACAAAACCATACTCTAACGCTAACCCTAACCCTAAACTTAACCCTAACCCTCACCCTAAACTTAACCCCAACCCTACCCCAATCCATAACACTTAACCGTAACCTAACCCTAAACCATACCCTAACCCTAATCCTAACCTTAACCATAACCCTAACCAGTACCCGAACCCTAAAACTAACTCGTACCCTAATCCCAACCCTAAACCTAACCCGTACCCTAACACTAACCCTAACCTTAACCTGTACCCTAACCCATACGATAAACCTAGCCCTAAACCTATCCCGAAACCTAACCCATACCCTACCCCTACCCCTACCCGTACCCTATCCCTAACCCGTACCCAAACCTAACCCTAACCCCTAAACCTAACCCTAAACCGTACCCTAAACATAACCCTAAACCTAACCCGTACCCTAACCCGTACCCGTACCCTAAACCTAACCCTAAATCTACCTCATACCCTATCCCTAACCCTAACCGTGACCCTAATCCTAACCCTAACCCGTACCCTAACCCTAACACTAACCCTAACCCTAACCCTAAACCGTACACTAACCCTAACCCTAACCCGTACCCTAACCCTAACACTAACCCTAACCCTAACCTGATGCCTAACCCTAACCCACACCCAAAACCTAACCCTAACCCTAGACCTAACCCGTACCCTAACCCTCTCCCGTACACTAACCCTAATGCTAACCCGTACCATAACCCTGACACTAACACTAACCCTAATCCTAACCCTATCCCATACACTAACCCTAACCCTAACCCAAACCCGTACCCTAACCCTAACCTGTAGCCTAACCCTAACACTAACCCTAATCCCTAACCCTACCATAACACTAACCCTTACCCTAACCCGTACCCAAAAGTTAAACCTAACCCGTACCCTAACACTAACACAAATCCGTACCCTAACCCTAAACCGTACCATTACCCGTACCTTAAAACTAACCCTAACCCGTACCCAAACCCGTACCATAACCCTAACCCTAACCTGTACACTAACACGTAGCATAACCCTAACGCTAACACTAACCTAACCCTAAACCTAACCCATAACCTACGCCTAACCATAACCCGTACCCTAACCCTATCCCTCACCATAACCCCTAACACTAACCCTAACCTGTACCCTAAACCTAACCCTAACCTTAACTCGTACCCTAACCCTAACACTAACCCTGACCCTAACCCTAACCCTAACCCATTCCCTAACCCGTACCCTAACCCTAACCTGTCCCCTAACCCTAAACCTAACCCTAACACTAAACCTAACCCCCTACTATAACCCAAACCCTAAACCTAACCCTAAACCTAACCCTAACTCGTACCGTTAACTTTACCCATACCCTAACCGTAACCCTAACCCTAAACCTAACCATAACCCTGACCCTAACCCTAACGCTAATGACGTACCCTAACCATAACACTAACTCGCATCCTAAATCTAACCCTAACCCTAGACCTAACCCGTACCCTAACCCTAACCCGTACCCTAACACAAACCCTTACCCTAACCCAAACCCTTACCCTAACCCTAAACTTTACCCTAATCCTAACCCTAACACTAACCCATACCTAACCCTAAACTGTACCCAAACCCTACCCCTAACACATACCCTAAACCTAACCCTAAACCTAACCCTAACCCGCACACTAAACCTAACCCTAACCCTAGACCTAACACCTACACTAACCCTATTCCATACCCTAAACTTAACCCTTACCCGTACCGTAACCCTAACACTAACCCTAACCCTAACCATAACCCTAACCCATACACTAACCCTCACCCGAACCCTAAACCTAACCCTAACCCGTACCGTCCCCTACCCGTAGCCTAACTGTAACTCTAACCCTAACCCCTAACCCTAACCCTAACACTAACCCTTACCCTAACCTGTACCAAAACGGTAAACCTGACCCGTACCCTAACACTAAACCAAACCCGTACTCTAACCCTAATCCTAAACGTAACCCTAACCCTAACCCGCACCCTAAACTTAACCCTAAACCTAACCCAAACCAAAACCCTTAACCGTAACCTAACCATAACCCATACCCTAAACCTAACACTAACCTTAACCATAACCGTAACCCGTACCCTAACCCTAAACCTAACCCTAAACCTTACACTAACCCTAACAATAACCCGTACCCTAAAACTAACCCTAACCCTAACCCGCACCCTAAACCTAACCCTAACCTGTACCCTAACCATAACCCCTAACCTAACCCTAACCCTAACCCTAAACTTAACCCGTACGCTAACCCTATGCCGTACCCTAAACCTAACCCTAACCCGTATCCTAACCCTAACATAACCCTAAGCCTAACCCGTATATTAACTCTAACCATAACCATAACACTAACCCTACGCTGTACTCTAACCCTAACCCGAAAGCTAACCCTAAACCTAACCCTAACCTGTACCCTAAACCTAACCCTAACCCGAACTTGTACCCTAACTCTAACCCTAATCCATACCCTAACCCTAACCCGTACCCAAACCCTAACCATAACCCTAACCCATACCCTAGCGCTAACCCTAACCCTAACCCTAAGCATAACCCGCACCCTAAACCTAAAACTAACCCTAACCCTAACCATAACCCTTATCCGTACCCTAAACCTTACCCATACCCTAACACTAACCCTAATATTAACTGTAACCCTAACCCGTACCCTAACCCTAAAACTAACCTGTACCCTAACCCCAACTCTAACCCTAGCCCGTACCATAAACCTATCCCTAACCCTAAACCTGACCCTAAACCTAACCCTAACCCATACCCTAACCCTAACCCTAACCCTCACCTAAACCTAACCTTAACCCGTACCCTAACACTAACCCATAACCTAAATCTAACCCTAACCCTAAACTAAACCCGTAGACTAAACCTATCCCGTCCCCTAAACCTAACCCTTACCCGTACCATAACCCTAACCCTAACCCTAACCCTATCCGTACACTAACCCTAACCCTAACCCTAACACTAACCCTAACCCGTACTCTAACCCGAACCCTAACCCTAAACCTAACCCTAACCCATACGCTACCCCTAACCCGTACCCTAACACTAACCCTTACCCTAACCCTAAACCTAACCCGTACCCTACCCTAAACATAACCCTAACCCGTACCCTAACACTACCTGTAGCCTAACCGTAACTCTAACCCTAACCCCTAACCCTAACCCTAACCCTAACCCTAATTCGTACCCTAACCCTAACCCTAACCCTGACCCTAACCCTAACCAGCACGTACTCTAACCCTAAACCTAACCCTAACTCTAACCCTAACCCGTAATGTAACCCTAACCCTGACACTAACCCTAACCCGTACAGTAACCCTAACGCGTAACCCTAACCCTAACCCTAAACTTAACCCTAACCTTGACCCTAAATCTAACCCTAACCTGTACCCTATCCCTAAACCGTACCATAACCCTAACCCGAAACCTAACCCGTACCCCAACCCTAAATGTAACCCTAACCCGTACCCAAACCCTAACCCTAACACGTACCCTAACCCTAACCATAAACCGCACACTAAACCTAACCCTAAACCTAAACCGTACACTAACCCTAACCCTAACCCGTAGCCGACCCTAACACTAAACCTAACCCTAACCCGATGCCTAACCCTAAACCACACCCTAAACCTAACCCTAACCCTAGACCTAACCCGTACCCTAACCCTATCCCGTACACTAAACCTAACGCTAACCCGTACCATAACCCTAACACTAACACTAACCCTAATCCTAACCCTATCCCGTACACTAACCCAAACCCTAACCCTAAACCGTACCCTAACCCTAACCCGTAGCCTAAACCTAACAATAACCCTAACCCCTAACCCTACCATAACCCTAACCCTTACCCTAACACGTACCCAAACGTTAAACCTAACCCATACCCTAACACTAACCCAAACCCGTACTCTAACCCTAACTCTACCCTAACCCTAACCAGCATCCAAAAGTTAACCCTAACCCTAACCCAAACCATTCCCCTTAACCGTAACCTAACCCTAAACCATACCCTAACACTAAACCTAACCTTAACCGTAACCCTAACCCGTACCTTAACCCTAAAACTAACCCCGTACCCTAACCCCAACCCTAACCCTAAACCGTACCCTAACACTAACCCGTACCCTAACACTAACCCTTACACTAACCATAAACCTAACCCGTACCTTAACCCTAAACGTAACCCTAACCCGTACCCAAACCCTAACCCTAACCCGTACCCTAACCCTAACCCTAACTCTAACCCGCACACTAGACCTAACCCTAACCCTAGACCTAACATGTACACTAAACATATCCCATACCGTAAACTTAACGCTAAACCGTACCGTAAACCTAACACTAACCCTAACCCTAACCTTAACCCTAACCAGTACACTAACACTAACCCGAACCCTAACCCTAACCCTAACCCTAAACATACACTAACCCTAACCCTTACCCTAACCCTAACACTAACCCTAACCCGTACTCTAAACTAACCCTAACCCTAAACCTAACCCTATCCCGTACTCTAACCCTAACCCTAAACCTAACACTAACCATAACCCTAACACTAAAACTAACCCGTTCTCTAACCCTAAACCTAACCCTAACACTAACCCTAACCCCCTACTATAACCCTAAACCTAAACCTAACCCTAACCCTAGCCCTAACTCGTACCGTAACCCGAACCCGTACCCTAACACTAACGCTAAACCTAAAACTAAACCTAAACCTGACCGTAACCCTAAACCTAATCCCGTACCCTAACCCTAACCCTAACCCGCATCCTAAACCTAACCGTAACCCTAGACCTAACCCGTACCCTAACCCTAGCCCTAAACCTAAACCTAACACTAACCCTAAACCGTACTCTATCCCTAGCATAACCCTAACCCTAAACGTGTTCTAACCCTAACCTTAACCCTCACACTAACCCTAACCCGTACTGTAACACTAACCCATACCATAACCCTAAACCTAACCCGAACCCTAACCCTAACCCTAATTCGTACCCTAACCCTAACCCTAACCCTGACCCTAACCCTAACCCTAACCCGTATCCTAAACCTAACCCATACCCTAACCCTAAACCTAACCCTAACCTGTACCCTAAACCTAACCATAACCCGTACCCTAACCCTAACCCTAACCCTGACCCTGACCCTAACCCTAACCCGTACCCTAAGCCTAACCCATACCCTAAACCTAAACCTAATCCTAACCCTATCCCTAACACGTAACCTAAACCTAACCCTAACCCTTAACCTAACCCGTAACCTAACCCTAACCCTAACCCATACCCAAACCCTAACAGTAACCCTAAACCATACCCTAGCGCTAACACTAACCCTAACCCTAACCATTACCCGTACCCTAACCCTAAACCATACCCTAAAACTAACCCTAAACTTAACCGTAAACATGACCCGTACATTAAACCTAAAATTAACCCGTACCCTAACCCCACCCTAACCCTAACCTGTACCCTAACCCTAACTCTAACCCACACCAAACCTAACCCTGACCAGTAACTTAAGCCTAACCCTAACCCTAAACTTAACCCGTACGCTAACCTTATCCCGTACCCTAAACCTAACCCTAAACCGTAACCTAACCCTAAACCTAACCCTAAGCCTAACCCGTACATTAACCTTAACCCTAACACTAACACTAACCCTACCCCGTACTGTAAACCTAAACCTAACTCTAACCCTAAACCGTACCCTAAACCTAACCCTAACCCTAACCCTACACTAACCCTACCCCAAACTCTAACCCTAACACAAACTCTAACCCTAAACCGTACTCTATCCCTGACCCTAACCGTAACCCTAACCCTAACCCTATCCGCACTCTAACCCTAAACCTAACCCAAACCCTAACACTAAACCTAACCCGTACTCTAGCACTAACCCTAAACCTAAACGTAAACCTAACCCATACGCTAACCCTAACCCGTACCCTAACACTAACCTTAAACCTAACACTATCCCTAACCCGTACTCTAACCCTAAACCTAACCCTTCACTAACCCAAACCCGTACTATAACCCTAAACCTATACCTAACCCTAAAACTAACCCTAACCCGTACTCTAACCCTATCCTGTAGCCTAACACAAACTCTAACCCTAACCCTAACCCTAACCTTAAACGTACCCTAACCCTAACCCTAACCCGTACCCTAACACTAACCCTTAACCTAACCTAAACCTAACCCATACCCTAACCCTAAACGTAACCCTAACCCGTACCCAAACCCTAACCCTAACACGTACCCTAACCCTAACCCTAATCCTAACCCGCACACTAAACCTAACCCTAACCCTAGACCTAACACGTACACTAAACGTATCCCGTAGCATAAACTTAACGCTAAACCGTACCATAAACCTAACACTAACCCTAACACTAAACCTAACCCTAACCCGTACACTAACACTAACCCGAACCCTAACCCTAACCCTAACACTAAACGTACACTAACCCGAACCCTAACACTAACACTAACCCTCATCCTTATTCTAAACTAACCCTAATCCTAAACCTAACTCTATCCCATATCTCTAACCCTAACCCTAACCTAACACTAACCATAACCTTAACACTAAACCTAACCCGTTCTCTAACCCTAAACCTAACCCTTACCCTAACCCTAACTCGTACCGTAACCCGAACCCGTACCCTAACCCTAACCCTAACCCTAAACCTAACCCTAACACTGACCGTAACCCTAAACCTAATCCCATACCCTAACCCTAACCTTAACCCGCATCCTAAACCAACCCTAACCCTAGACCTAACCCATAACCTAACCCTAAACCGAACCCTAACCCTAACCCGTACCCGTACCCTAACACTACCTGTAGCCTAACCCTAAATCTAACCCTAACCCCTAACCCTAACCCTAACCCTAACCCTTACACTAACACTAACCCGAACCCTAACCCTAACCCTAACCCTAAACCTAACCCTAAACGTACCCTAACCCGAACCCTAACAATAACCCTAACCCTAACCCTAACCCATAACATAATCCTAACTCTAACCCTAACCCTAACACTAATCCTACCGGTACTCTAACCCTAACCCGTATCCTAACCCTAATCTGTACCCTAATCCTAACCCTAACCCTAACCCTAACCCTAAACCTAACCCTAACCCGTACAGTAACCCTAACCCGTACCCTAACCCTAACCCTAAACCTAAACCTAACCCTAACCCTGACCCTAAACCAAACCCTAACCCGTACCCTAACCCTAAACCGTACCCTAACCCTAACCCTAAACCTAACCCGTACCCTAACCCTAAACGTAACGCTAACCCATACCCAAACCCTATCCCTAACACGTACCCTAAACCTAACCCTAACCCACACACTAAACATAACCCTAACCCTAGACCTAACACGTACACTAACCCTATCCCGTACCCCAGCCTTAATCCAAACCCGTACCGTAACCGTAACACTAAACCTAACCCTAACCCTACCCGTACACTAACCCTAACCCGAACCCTAACCCTAACCCATACCCTAATACTACCTGTAGCCTAACCCTAAATCTAACCCTAAGCCCTAACCCTAACCCTAAACCTAACCCTTACCCTAACCCGTACCCAAACGGTAAACCTGACCCGTACCCTAACACTAACCCAAACCCGTACTCTAACCCTAACCCTAACCCAAACCCGCACCCTAAACTTAACACTAACCCTAACCCAAACCATAACCCTTAACCGTACCCTAACCCTAACCCATATCCTAACCCTAACCCTTACCTTAACCGTAACCCTAACCCATACCCTAACCCTAAAACTAAACCGTACCCTAAACCCAACCCTAAACCTAACCCGTAAACTAACACTAACCCTAAACCTAACCCTGACCCTAAACCTAACCATAACCCTTACACTAATACTAACCCTAACCCTACCCCGCACCCAAAACCTAACCCTAACCCGTACCCTAACCCTAACCCGTAACCTAAACCTAAACATAACCCTAAACTTAACCCGTACTCTAACTCTATCCCGTACCCTAACCTAACCCTAACCCGTATCCTAACCCTAAAGCTAACCCTAAGCCTAAACCGTACATTAATCCCAAACCTAACCCTAACACTAACCCTACACCGTACTCTAACACTAACCCTAACCCTAACCCTAACCCGTACCCAAACCCTAATAGTAACCCTAACCCATACCCTAGCTCTAACCCTAACCCTAACCATAACCCGGACCCTAAACCTAACTCTTACCCTGACCCTAACACTAACCCTATCCCGTACCTTAACCCTAAACCGTACACAAACACTAACCCTAAACCTAACCCATACCCTAACCCTAAACGTAACCCTAGCCCTTACCCAAACCCTAACCCGAACCTTAACCCTAACCCGTAGCCTAACCCTACCCGTAGCCTAATCCTATCTCTAACCCTAACCCCTAAACCTAAGCCTAACCCTAACCCTTACCCGAACCCGTACCCAAACGGCAAACCTAACCCGTACCCTAACACTAACCCAAACCCGTACTCTAACCCTAACCATAACACTAACCCTAACCCTAACTCGCACCCTAAACTTAACCCTAACTCTAACCCAAACCATAACCCTTAACCGTAACCTAACCCTAACCCATAAACTAACCCTAACCCTAACCTTAACCATGACCCTAATCTGTACCCAACCCTAAAACTAACCCATATCCTAACCCCAACCCTAACGCTAACCCGTACCCTAACACTAACCCTAACCCTAACCCTGACCCTACCTAACCCTAACCCTACCTTACCCTAACCCGTACCCAAAACGGTAAACCTAACCCGTACCCTAACACTAACCCAAACCCGTACTCTAACCCTAACCCTAACCATAACCATAACCCGCACCCTAAACTTAACCCTAACCCTAACCCAAACCATAACCCTTAACCGTAACCTAACCCTAACCCATACCCTAAACCTAACCCTAACCTTATCCATAACCCTAAACCATACTCTAACCCTAAAACTAACCCATACCCTAAACCCAACCCTAACCCTAACCCGTACCCTAACACTAACCCTAACCCTAACCCTGACCCTAAACCTAACCCTAACCCTTACACTAATCCTAACCTAACCCTAACCCGCACCCAAAACCTAACCCTAACCCGTAACCTAACCCTAACCCGTAACCTAAACCTTAACCATAACCCTAAACTTAACCTGTACGCTAACCCTATCCCGTACCCTACACCTAAACCTAATCCGTATCCTAACCCTAAAGCTAACCCTAAGCCTAAACCGTACATTAATCCCAAACCTAACCCTAACACTAACCCTACAGCGTACACTAACCCTAACCCTAACCCGTACACTAACCCTAACCCAAACCCTAACCTAACACTAATCCTACCCCGTACATTAACCCTAAACCTAACCCTAACCCTAACCCTAACCCGTACCCTAACCCTAACCCTAACCCTAACACTAACTGTATTCTAACCCTAACCCTAACCCTAACCCCTAACCCTAACCCTAACCCGTACTTAACCCTAACCCATACCATAACCCTAAACCTAACCCTTGACCCTAACCCTAATCCTAACCCATACCCTAAACCTAAACCGTACCTTAAACCTAACCCTAACCCTAAACCGTACCCTAAACCTAACCCTAACCCTAACTCGTACCCTAAACCTACCCTAACCCTGACCCTAACCGTAAGCCTAATCCAAACCCTAAGCCTAACCCATACCCACCCTAAACCTAAACCTAACCCTAACCCTAAACCGTACCTTAAACGTAACCCTAACCCTCTACCTAACCCGTACCCATACCTATCCCGTAACTTAAATCTAACCCTAAACCGTTCCCAAACCCTAACAGTAAACCCTAACCTAGTACCCTAGCACTAACCCTAAACCCTAACCCTAACCCAGACCCTAAACCTAACCCTTACCCTGACCGTAACACTACCCCTATCCCGTACCCTACTCTAAAACGTACACGAACACTAACCCTAAACCTAACCCATACCCTAACCCTAAACGTAACCCTAGGCGGTACCCAAACCCTAACCTGAACCTTAACCCTAACCCTAACCTGTACCATAACCCTACCCGTAGCGTAATCCTAACTCTAACCCTAACCCCTAAACCTAAGCCTAACCCTAACCCTTACCCGAACCCGTACCCAAAAGGTAAACCTAACCCGTACCCTAAGACTAACCCAAACCCGTACTCTAACCCTAACCCGCACCCTAAACTTAACCCTAACCCTAAACCAAACCATTACCCTTAACCGTAACCTAACCCTAACCCATAACCTAACAGTAACCCTAACTTTAACCATAACCCTAATCCGTACCCAAACCCTAAAACTAACGCATACCCTAACCCCAACCCTAACGCTAACCCGTACCCTAACACTAACCCTAACCCTAACCCTGAACCTAAACCTAACCCTAACTCTTACCCTAACCCTAACCCTAACCCTAACCCAACCCGCACCCTAAACTTAACCCTAACCCGTACCCTGGAGCTCTACCGTAACCTAAACCGAAGCCTAACCCTAAACTTAACCCGTTCGCTAACCCTATCCCGTACCCTAAACCTAACCCTAACCCATACCCTTAACCTATCCCTAACCCTAACTCGTACCGTAACCCTAACCCTAAACCTGACCCTAACACTAACCCTAACCGGTACCCTCAAACTAACCCATACCCTAACCCTAACAATAAACCTAACCCTAACCCTAACCCGTACACTAAACCTAACCCTAACTCTTGACCTAACCCATACCCAACCTTATCCCGTACCCTAACCCTAACCCGTACCCAAACCCTAACAGTAACACTAACCCATACCCTAGCGCTAACCCAAACCCTAACCCTAAGCCTAACCAGCACCCTAAACCTAAACCTAACCCTAACCATAACCATAAAACTTAACCGTACCCTAAACCTAACCCATAACCTAACAGTAACCCTCACCTTAACCGTAACCCTAACCCGTACCCTAACCCTAAAACTACCCGTACCCTAACCACAACCCTAACCCTAACACGTACCATAACCCTATCCCTAACCTTAACCCTGACCCTAAACCTAACCCTAACCCGTACCCAAACCCTAATCCTAACACGTACCCTAACCCTAAACCTAACCCTAACACTTTCCCTAACCCGTACCCAAATGGAAAAACTAACCCGCAACCTAACACTAACCCAAACCCGTACTCTAACCCTAACCCTACCCTAACACTAACCCTACCCCGTACTCTAACACTAACCCTAACCCTAACCTGTACCCTAACCTTAAACCTAAACCTAACCCTAACCCGTACTCTAACCCTAACCCTAACCCTAACACTAACCCTGCCCCGTACTCTAACACTAACCCTAACCCTAACCCTAACCCATACTCTAACCCTAACCCTAACCCGTACTCTAACCCTAACCCTAACCCTAACCCTATCACTAACCCTAACCTGCACCTAAACCTAACCCTAACCCATACCCTAACACTAACCCGTAACCTAAACCTAAACCTAAACCTAAACTTATCCCGTGCACTAACCCTATCCTGTACCCTAAACCTAACCCTAACCTGTACCCTAACCTTTACCCTAACCCTAACCCTATCCGTACACAAACCCTAACCCTAAACCTAACACTAACCCGAACCCATAATCTAACCCTAACCCTAACCCTAACCCTAAACCTAACCCTAACCCGTGTTCTAACCCTAACCCGTACGCTAACACTCACCCTTACCCTAACCATAAATCTAACCCGTACCCTAACCCTAAACGTAACCCTAACCCGAACCCAAACCCTAAACCTATCCCGTGCCCTAACCCTAATGCTAACCTGTCCCTAAACCTAGACCTAACCCGTAATCTAACCTTAACCCGTACCCTAACACTAACCCTAAACCTAAACCTAAACCGTACCCTAACCCTACCCCTAACCCTAACACTAACCCTAATCTTAACACTATCCCGTACACTAACCCTAACCCTAACCCATACGGGTAACCTAACCCTAACCCTAACTCTAACCCTAACACTAAACCTACCCCGTACTCTAACCTTAACCCAAACCGTAACCCTAACCCGTACCCTAACCCGTAACCTAACCCTAACCCTAACCTGTACGCTAACACGTACCATAACCCTAACCCTAATCCTAACCCTAACCCTAAACCTAAACCATACCCTACCCCTCAACCTAACCCATACCCTAACCCTAAATCCTACCCTAACCCTAACCCTTACCCTAACCCCTAACCCTAACCCTAACCTGTACCCTAAACCTAAACCTAACCCTAGCTCGTACCCTAACCCTACCCCTAACCCTGCCCCTAACCCATACCATAACCCTAACCCATAACCTAAACCTAACCCTAACCCTAAACTTAACCCACACGCTAACCCTATCCCGTACCCTAAACCTAACCCTAACGCGTACCCTAACCCTAACCCTAACCCTATCCGTACACTATCCCTAACCCTAACCCTAAACCTAACACTAACCCTAACCCGTACTCTAACCCTAAACCTAACCCTAACTCTAAACCTAACCCGTAATATAACCCTAACACTAATCCTAACCCTAAGCCTAACCCTAACCCTAACACTAACCCTAACCCGTACTCTAACCCTAACCCTAACCCTCACCCTAACCCTAAACCATACTGTAACCGTATACCGTACCATAACCCTAAACCTAACACGTACCCTAACCCTAAACCTAACTCGTACACTAACCCTAACCCTAACCCGGATCCTAACACTAACCCCAACCTATACCCTAAACCTAACCCGAACCCTAAACCTAACACGAACCCTAACCCTTACCCTCACCCGTACACAAACGGTAAACCTAACCCATACCCTAACACTAACCCAAACCCATACTCTAACCCTAACCCTAACCGTAAACCTAACACGCACCCTGAACTTAACCCTAAACCTAACACAAAACATAACCGTAACCTAACCCTAACACATACCATAACCCTAACCCTAACCTTAACCGTAAACCTAACCCATACCCTAACCCTAAAACTAACCCGTACCCTAACCCCAACCCTAACACTAACCCATTCCCTAACACTAACCCTAACCCTAACCCTGACCCTAAACCTAACCCTAACACTTACACTAATCCTAACCCTAACCCTAACACGTAACCTAAACCTAACCCTAAGCCTAAACTGTACATTAACCCCAACACTAACCCTAACACTAACACTACCCCGTACTCTAACCCTAACCCAAACCCTGACCCTAACCCATACACTAACCCTAACCATAACCCTAACACTAATCCTACCCCTACTCTAACCCTAAACCTAACCCTAAAACTAACACTAACCCTAACCCGTACTCTAACACTAACCCTAACTCTAAACGTAACCCTAACCCTTACGCTAACCCTAACCCGTACCCTAACACTAACCCTAACCCTAACACTATCCCTAACCGTACTCTAACCCTAAACCTAACCCTAACTCTAACCCTAACCCGTACTATAACCCTAAACCTAACCATAACCATAACCTAACCTTAACCCATAATCTAACCCTTTCCCGTAGCCTAACCCTAACCCTAAACCCTAACCCTAAACCCTAACCCTAAACCTAAACCTATTCCTTACCCTGTGCCATACCCAAACGGAACACCTAACCCGTACCCTAATACTAACCCAAACCCGTACTCTAACCCTAACCATAACCCTAACCCTATCCCTAAACCGCACCCTAAACTTAACCCTAACCCTAACACTAACCTTAACCCTTAACCGTACCCTAACCCTAACCCACACCCTAACCCTAACCCTAACTTTAGCCGTAACCGTAACCCGTAACCTAACCCTAAAACTAACCCGTACCCTAAACCCAGCCCTAACCCTAACCCATACCCTAACACTAACCCTAACCCTAACCGTGACCCTAAACCTAACCCTAACCCTTACACTAATCCTAACCCTAACCCTAACCCGTAACCTAAACCTAACCCTAAGCCTAAACTGTACATTAACCCCAACACTAACCCTAACAATAACACTACCCCGTACTCTAACCCTAACCCTAAACCTGACCCTAACACATACACTAACCCTAACCATAACCGTAACACTAATCCTACCCCGTTCTCTAACCCTAAACCTAACCCTAAAACTAACACTAACCCTAACCCGTACTCTAACACTAACCCTAACTCTAAACGTAACCTTAACCCTGACGCTAACCCTAACCCTTACCCTAACACTAACCCTAAACCTAACACTATCCCGAACCGTACTCTAACCCTAAACCTAACCCTAACTCTAACCCTAACCCGTACTATAACCCTAAACCTAACCCTAACCATAACCTAACCTTAACCCGTATTCTAACCCTTTCCCGTAGCCTAACCCTAACCCTAACCCTAACCCTAAACCCTAACACAAAACCTAACCCTATTCCTTACCCTATGCCGTACCCAAACGGAACACCTAACCCGTACCCTAACACTAACCCAAACCCGTACTCTAACCCTAACCATAATCCTAACCCTATCCCTAAACCACACCCTAAACTTAACCCTAACCCTAACACTAACCTTAACCCTTAACCGTACCCTAACCCTAACCCACACCCTAACCCTAACCCTAACTTTAACCGTAACCCTAACCCGTAACCTAACCCTAAAACTAACCCGTACCCAACCCCAACCCTAACCCATACCCTAACACTAACCCTAACACTAACCCTGACCCTAAACCTAACCCTAACCCGTACACTAACCCTAACCCTATCCCGCACCCTAAACCTAACCATAACCCGTACCCTAAACCTATCCCGTAACCTAATCCTAACCATAATCCTAAACTTATCCCATACACTAACCCTATCCCATACCCTAAACCTAACCCTAACCCGTAACCTAACCCTAAACCTAACCCTAAGCCTAACCCTTACATTAACCCTAACCCTAACCCTAACCCTAACACTAACCCTACCCTGTAATCTAACCCAAACCCTACCCTAACCCTAACCCTAACCCATACCCTAACCCTAACGCTAACCCTAAACCTTTCCCTAACCCTAACACTAACCCTAACCCTTACTCTAACCCTAACCCTAACCCTTACCCTAAGTGTACTCTAAGCCTAACCCTAACCATCACCCTAACCCTAACCCGTACTTTAACCCTAACCCGTACCGTAGACCTAACCCTAACCATTATCCTAACCCTAACAATAATTCGTACCCTAACCCTAACCCTAACCCTGACACTAACCCTAACCCTAACCCTTACCCTAAACCTAACCTGTACCCTAACCTAACCCGTACTGAAACCCTAACAGTAACACTAACTGTTACCCTAGCGCTAACCCAAACCCTAACCCTAAGCCTAACCAGCACCCTAAACCTAAACCTAACCCTAACCATAACCATAAAACTTACCCGTACCCTAAACCTAACCCATACCCTAACACTAACCCTAACCTTACCATAACCCTAACCCATACCCTAACCCTAAAACTACCCGTACCCTAACCACAACCCTAACCCTAACACGTACCATAACCCTATCCCTAACCCTAACCCTGACCCTAAACCTAACCCAAACCCATATCCAAACCCTAATCCTAACACGTACCCTAACCCTAAACCTAACCCTAACACTTTCCCTAACCCGTACCCAAACGGTAAAACTAACCCGTAACCTAACACTAACCCAAACCGGTACTCTAACCCTAACGCTTACCCTAACACTAACCCTACCCCGTACTCTAACACTAACGCTAACCCTAACCTGTACCCTAAACCTAACCCTAACCCTAACCCTAACACTAACCCTAACCCGTAATCTAACCCTAACCCTAACACTAACACTTACACTGCCCCGTACTCTAACACTAACCCTAACCCTAACCCTAACCCGTACTCTAACCCTAACCCTAACCCTAACCCTAACCCTAACACTAACCCTAACCTGCACCTAAACCTAACCCTAACCCGTACCCTAACTCTAACCCGTAACCTAAACCTAAACCTAAACCTAAACTTATCCCGTGCACTAATCCTATCCTGTACCCTAAACCTAACCCTAACCTGTACCCTAACCCTAACCCTAACCCTAACCCTATCCGTACACAAACCCTAACCCTAACCCTAACACTAACCCTAACCCATACTCTAACACTAACTCTAACCCTAAAACATACCCTAACCTGTGTTCTAACCCTAACCCCTACCCTAACACTCACCCTTAGCCTAACCATAAACCTAACCCGTACCCTAACCCTAAACGTAACCCTAACCCGAACCCAAACCCTAAACCAATCCCATACCCTAACCCTAATCCTAACCTGTCCCTAACCCGAGACCTAACCCGTACTCTAACCCTAACCTGTACCCTAACACTAACCCTAAACCTAAACCTAAACCGTACCCTAACCCTAATACTAACCCTAATCCTAACACTACCCGTACACTAACCCTAACCCTAACCCTAACCCGTACCCGTACCCTAACCCTAACCCTAACTCTAACCCTAACACTAACCCTACCCCGTACTCTAACCCTAACCCAAACCGTAACCCTAACCCGTACCCTAACCCGTAACCTAACCCTAACCCTAACCTGTACGCTAACACATACCATAACCCTAACCCTAATCCTAACCCTAACCCTAAACCTAAACCATACCCTACCCCTCAACCTAACCCATACCCTAACCCTAACTCGTACCCTAACCCTAACCCTTACCCTAACCCCTAAACCTAACCCTAACCTGTACCCTAAACCTAACCCTAATCCTAACTCGTACCCTAACCATAACCCTAACCATGTCCCTAACCCGTACCATAACCCTAACCCGTAACCTAAACCTAACCCTATCCCTAAACTTAACCCACACGCTAACCCTATACCGTACCCTAAACCTAACCCTAATGCGTACCCTAACCCTAACCTTAACCCTATCCGTAGACTATCCCTAACCCTAACCCTAAACCTAACACTAACCCTAACCCGTACTCTAACCCTAAACCTAACCCTAACTCTAAACCTAACCCGTAATATAACCCTAACACTAATCCTAACCCTAAGCCTAACCCTAACCCTAACACTAACCCTAACCCGTACTCTAACCCTAACCCTAACCCTAACCATACTCTAACCCTAACCCTAACCCTCACCCTAACCATAACCCGTACTGTAACCGTATACCGTACCATAACCCTAAACCTAACCAGTACCCTAACCCTAAACCTAACTCGTACACTAACCCTAACACTAACCCTGATTCTAACACTAACCCCAACCTATACCCTAAACCTAACCCGTACCCTAAACCTAACCCTAACCCTAATCCTTACCCTCACCCGTACACAAATGGTAAACCTACCCCATACCCTAACACTAACCCAAACCCGTACTCTAACCCTAACCTTAACCGTAAACCTAACACGCACCCTGAACCTAACCCTAACCCTAACACAAACCATAACCCTTAACCGTAACCTAAACCTAACACATACCATAACCCTAACCGTAACCTTCACCGTAAACCTAACCCATACCCTAACCCTAAAACTAACCCGTACCCTAACCCCAACCCTAACCCTAACCCATACCCTAACACTAACCCTAAACCTAACCCTGACCCTAAACCTAACCCTAACACTTACACTAATCCTAACCCTAACCGTAACCCGTAACCTACACCTAACCCTAAGCCTAAACCGTATATTATCCCCAACCCTAACCCTAACACTAACACTACCCCGTACTCTAACCCTAACCCTAACCCTGACCCTAACCCATGCACTAACCCTAACCATAACCCTAACACTAATCCTACCCCGTACTCTGACCCTAAACCTAACCCTAAAACTAACACTAACCCTAACCCGTACTCTAACACTAACCCTAACTCTAAACATACCCCTACACTTACGCTAACCCTAACCCGTACCCTAACACTAACCCTAACACTAACCCTGACCCTAAACCTAACCCTAACCCGTACACTAACCCTAACCCTAACCCGCACCCTAAACCTCACCATAACCCGTACCCTAAACCTATCCCGTAACCTAATCCTAACCCTAACACTAAACTTATCCCGTATGCTAACCCTATCCCATACCCTAAACCTAACCCTAACCCGAAACCTAACCCTAAACCTAACCCTAAGCCTAACCCGTACATTAACCCTAACCCTAACCCTAACACTAACCTTACCCCGTAATCTAACCCTAACCCTAACCCTAACCCTAACCCTAACCCTAACCCATAACCTAACCCTAACCCTAACCCTAAGCCTTTCCCTAACCCTAACACTAACCCTAAACTTTACTCTAACCCTAACCCTAACCCTTACCCTAAGTGTACTCTAACCCTAATCCTAACCCTCACCCTAACCCTAACCCGTACTGTAACCCTAACATGTAACATAACCCTAACTCTAACCCGTAACCTAACCCTAACCCTAACTCATAGCCTAACACTAACCCTGACCCTAACCCTAACCCGTACCCTAAACCTAACCCGTACCCTAACCCTAAACCTAACCCTAAGCCGTACCCTAAACCTAACCCTAACCCTAACTCATACCCTAACCCTAACCCTAACCCTGACCCTAACCCTAACCCGTACCCTAAACCTAACCCATACCCTAACCCTAATCCTAACCGTATCCGTAAACTTAACTCTTACCCTAAACCTAATCCTAACCCTTGACCTAACCCATACCCAAACCTATCTCGTACCCTAACCCTAACACTAACCTGTACCCAAACATAACAGTAACCCTAAACCATTCCCTACTGCTAAGCCTAACCCTAAAACTAATCCTAACCCGCACCCTAAACCTAAACCTAACGCTAACCCTAACCATAACCCTTACCCGTACACTGACCCTAAGCATACGCTAAGACTAACCCCTTCCTGAACCGTAACCCTAACCCGTACCCTAACCCTAAAACTAACCCGTACCCTAACCCCAACCTTAACCCTCACCCGCACCTAAACCTAACCCTAACCCATACCCTAACCCTAAACCGTAACCTAAACCTAAACCTAACCCTAAACTTATCCCGTACACTAACCCTATCCCGTACCCTAAACCTAACCCTAACCTGTACCCTAACCCTAACACTAACCCTAACCCTATACGTACACTATCCCTAAACCTAACCCTAACACTAAACCTAACCCATACTCTAACCCTAACCCTAACCCTAACCCTAAAACTAACCATAACTCCTACTCTAAACCTAACCCGTACCCTAACCCTAAACCGTAACCTAAACCTAAACCTAACCCTAAACTTATCCCGTACACTAACCCTATCCCGTACCCTAACCCTAACCCTAACACTAACTGTACTCTAAAACTAACCCTAACCCTAACCCGTACACTAACCCTAACCAAACCTTAACCCTAACCCTAACCCGTATCCTAACCCTACCAGTAGCCTATTCCTAACTCTAACCCTAACCCCTAACCCTAAGCCTAACCGTAAACCATACCCGAACCCGTACCCAAACGGTAAACTAACCCGTACCGGAAAACTAACCCAAATCCGTACTCTAACCCTAACCGTAACCCTAACCCTAACCCTAACCCGCACCCTAAACTTAACTCTAACCCTACCCCAAACCATAACCCTTAATCGTAACCTAACCCTAACACATAACCTAACCCTAACCCTAACCTTATCCATAACCCTAATCCGTAAGCTAACCCTAAAACTAACCCGGACCCTAACCCAAACCCTAACCCTAACAAGTACCCTAACACTAACCATCCCTAACCCTGACCCTAAACCTAATCCAAACCTTACACTAACCCTAACCTTAACCCAACCCGAACCCTAAACCTAACCATAACCATAATCCGTACCCTAACCCTAACCCGTAACCTAAACCGAACCCTAACCTTAAAATTAAACCGTTCGCTAACCCTATCCCGTACCCTAAACCTAATCCTAACCCGTATCTTAACCCTAACCTAAGCCTAAGCCTAAACCATACTTTAACCCCAACCCTAACACTAACATTAACCCTACCCGTACTCTAACCCTAACCCTAACCCGTACCCGTACCCTAAACCTAACCCTAACCTTAACTCGTACCCTCTCCCTAACAGTAAACCTGACCCTAACACTAACCCTAACCCATACCCTAAACCTAACCCATACCCTAACCCTAACCCTAAACCTAACCCTAACCCTAACCCATACCCTAAACCTAACCCTCACTCTTGACCTAACCCGTACCCAACACTATCCCGTACCCTAACCCTAACCCTAACCCGTACCCAAAACCTAACAGTAACCCTAACCCGTACCTTAGCGCTAACCCTAACCCTAACCCTAAGCCTAACCCGCACCCTAAACCTAAAACTAACCCTAAACTTAACCATAACCCTTACCCGTACCCTAACCCTAACCCATACTCTAACAATAACCCTAACCTTAACCATAACCCTAACCTGTACCCTAACCATAAAACTAACCCATACCCTAACCCCAACCCTCACCCTAACCCGTACCATAATCCTATCCCTAACCCTAACCCTGACCCTAAACTAACCCCAACCCGTACCCTAACCCTAACCCGCACCTAAACCTAACCCTAACCGGTACCCTAACTCTAAGCCATAACCTAAACCTAACCCTAACCCTAAACTTAACCCGTACACTAACCGTATCCTGTACCCTAAACCTAACACTAACCCGTACCCTAACCCTAACCCGAACCCTAACCCTATCCGTACACTAACCCTAAACCTAACACTAACCCTAACATGTACTCTAAACCTAACCCTAACCCTAAACGTAACCCTAACACGTAATCTAACACTAACCCGTACCCTAACACTAACCCTAACCCTAACACTATCCCTAACCCATACCCTAACCCTAAACGTAACCGTAATTCGTACCCAAACCCTAACCCTAACACGTACTCTAAATCTAACCCTAAACCGTACACTAAAACTAACCCTAAACCTAGACCTAACACGTACACTAAACCTATCCTGTACTGTAACCATAACCCTAACCCGTACCGTAACCCTAACACCTAACCTAACCCTAACCCTAACCCTAACCCATAGACTAAACCTAACCCGAAACCTAACCCTAACCCTAACCCTCAACGTACCCTAACCCTAACCCTAACACGTACCCTAACACTAACCCTTACCCTAACCCTAAACCTAACCCATAACCTAACCCTAAACGTAACCCTAACCCGTACCCAAACCCTAACCCTAAACGTACCCTAACACTAACCCTATCCCTAACCCGCACACTAAACCTAAACGAAACCCTAGACCAACACGTACACTAAACCTATCCCGTACCGTAACCTTAACCCTAACCCGTACTGTAACCCTAACACTAACCCTAACCCTAACCCGAACCCTAACCCGTACACTAACCCTAACCCTAACCCTAAACTTACCCTAACGCTAACCCTAACCCTAACCCTAACACTAACCCTTACCCGTACTCTAACCTAACCCTAACCCTAAACCTAACCCGTACTCTAACTCTAACCCTAACCCTAACACTAACCATAACCCTAACACTAAACCTAACACGTACTCTAACCCTAAACCTAACCCTAACACTAAACCAAATCCCCTACTATAACCCTAACCGTAAACCTAACCCTAACCCTAACCCTAACTCATACCGTAACCCGAAATCGTACCCTAACCCTAACACTAACCTTAAACTAACCCTAACCCTGACCCTAACCCTAAACCTAATCCTGTACCCTAACCCTAACCCTAACCCGCACCCTAAACTTAACCCTAACCCTAAAGCAAAACATAACCTTTAACCGTAACATAACCCTAACCCATACCCTAACCCTAACCTAACCTTAACCATAACGCTAACCTGTACCCTAAACCTAAAACTAACCCATACCCTAACCGCAACCCTAACCCTAACCTGTCCCCTAACACTAACCATAACCCTAACCCTGACCCTAAACCTAACCCTAACACTTACCCTAACCCTAACCCGTAACCTAACCCTAACCCTAACCCTAAACTTAAACCGTACGCAAACCCTATCCCGTACCCTAAACCTAACCCTAACCTGTAACCTCACAATAAACCTAAACCTAAGCCTAACCCATACATTAACCCTAACCCTAACACTAAAACTAACCCTACCACATACTCTAACCCTAATCCTAACTCTAACCCTAACGCGTAACCTAACCCTAACCCTAACCCTAACCCTAACACTAACCCTACCCCGTACTCTAACCCTAACACAAACCCTAACCCTAACCCGTACTCTAACCTTAACGCTAACCCTAACCCTAATCCTAACCGTTTTCTAACCCTAACACTAACCCTCATCCTAACCCTAACCGTACTGTAACCCTAACCCGTACAATATCCCTAACCCTATTCTGAACCCTAAACCTAACTCGTCACCTAAACCTAACCCTAACCCTAAACTTAACCCGTACGCTAACCCTATCCTTTACCCTAAACCTAACCCTAAACCGTACCCCTACCCTAACACAAACCCTAACCCTAACCCGAACTCTAACCCTAACCCCTAACCCTAACCCTAACCCTAACCCTTACCCTAACCCGTACCCAAACGATAAACCTAACCCGAACCCTAACACTAACCCAAACCGGTACTCTAACCCAAACCCTAACCCTTACCCTTACCCTAACCCTAACCCTAACCCTAACCCTAACCCTAAAAGGCACCCTAAACTTAACCCTAACCCTAACTCTAACATTAACCCTTAATGGTACCCTAAACCTAACTCGTACCCTAACCCTAACACTGACCCTAACCCTAAACCATACCCTAATCCTAACCCGTACCCTAACCCTGAAACTAACCCTAACCCTACCCGTACACTACCCCTAACCCTAACCCTAACTCGTACCCTAAAACTAACCCTAACCCTAACCCTAACCCTAACCCTAACCCGTAACCTAAACCTAACCCATACCCTAACCCTAACCATAAACTTAACCCTAACACTATTCCGTATGCTAAACCTAACCCTAACCCTTGCCCTAACCCGTACTCAACCCTATCCCGTACCCTAAACCTAACCCTAACCGGTCCCCAAACCCTAAGAATAAACCTAGCCTATACCCTAACGCTAACCCTAACCCTAACCCTAACCCTAACCGTAACAATAAACCGCACCCTAAACCTAAACCTAACCCACACCCTAACCATAACCCTTACCCGTACCCTAACCTAACCCATACCCTAACCGTAACCCTAAACTTAACCATAAACCTGACCCGTACCCTAACCCTAAAATTAACCCGTACCCTAAACCCAACCCTAACCCTAAATCTAACCCTAACCCGTACCCTAACTCTAACCCTAACACTAAACCTAATCCTAACTCTAAACCTAACCCGTCCTCTAACCCTAACACTAACCCTAACCCTAACCCTAACCGTACTCTAACCCTAACACTAACCCTCACCCTAACACTAACCCGTACTGTAACAAAACCCGTACCATAACCCTAAACCTAACCCTAACCTTAAGCGTAACCCTGACCCGTACCCTAACCCTAAATCTCACCCGGACCCTAACCCCAACCCTAACCCTAACCCTTACCCTAAACCTATCCCTAACGCTAACCCTGACCCTAATCCTAACCCTAAACCGTAGCCTAACCCTAACCATAACCCTCACCTAAACCTAACCCTAACCCGTACCCTAACCCTAACCCGTAACCTAAACCTAACCCTAACCCTAAACTTAAACCGTACGCAAACACTATCCCGTACCCTAAATCTAAACCTAACCCATATCCTAACACTAAACCTAACCCTAAGGCTAACCCGTATATTAACCCTAACCCTAACACTAACACTAACCCTACACTGTACTCTAACACTATCCCTAACCCTAACCCGTACCCTAACACTAAACCTAACCCTAACCCTAACCCTAACACTAACCCTAACCCGTACTCTAAACCTAACCTAACCCTAACCCTAACCGTACTCTAAACCTAACCCTAACCCTCACCCTAACCCTATCCCGTACTGTAACCCTAACCCATACCATAACCCTAACCCTAACCCGTACCCTAAACCTATCCCTAACTCGTACCCTAACCCTTAACCTAACCCTGACCCTAACCCTAAACCTAACCCGTACCTTAAACCTAACCCGTGACCTAACCCTAACCCTAACCCGTACCCTAAACCTAACCCTAAATCTAACTCGTACCCTAACCCTAACCCTAACCCTGACCCTAAACCTAACCATGGCCTGTACCCTAAACCTAACCCATACCATAATCCAAACCGTAAATCTAACCCTAACCCTAAATTCTACCCTAAACCTACCCTAAACCTTGACCTAACCCGAACCCAACCCTATCCCTTAACCTAAACCTAACCCTAACCCTTACCCAAACCCTAACAGTAACCCTAACCCATACCCAACGCTAACCCTAACCCTTACATGAACCCTAACCCGCACACTAAACCTAAACCTAACCCTAAACCTAACCTTAACCCTTACCCGTACCCTAACCCTAACCCATACCCTAAACCTAACCCTAACTTTAACCATAACCCTGACCTGTACACTAACCCTAAAACTAACCCGTACCCTACCCCCAACCCTAACCCTAACCCGTACCAAACCCTATACCTAACCCTAACCCTGACTGAAAAACCTAAACCTAATCCGTACCCAAACCCTAATCCTAAACCTAACCCGCACCTAAAACTAACCCTAACCCATACCCTAACCCTAACCCGTAACCTAAACCTAACCCTAACCCTAAATTAAACCGTACGGAAAACCTATTCCGAACCCTAACCCGTACCCTAACCGTAACCCTAACCCTAACCCTATCCATACACTAACCCTAACCCCAACCCTAACCCTAACCCGTACTCTAACCATAACCCTAACCCTAACCCTAAACCTAACCCTAACCCGTACTCTAACCCTAACCCGTACCCTAACACTAACCATAACCCGTACTCTAAACCTAAACCTAACCCTAATTCTAACCCTAACCCGTATTATAACCCTAACCCTAACCCTAGCCGTAACCCTAACACTAAACCGTACAGTAACGCTACCCGTACCCTACCCCTAACCCTAACCGTAAACCTAACCCTAACCCTGAACCTAACCCTAACACTAACCCGTACCCTAAACCTAAACCATACCCTAACCCATTACCCTAAACCTAACCCGTACCCTAACCCTAAAAGTAACGCTAACCCGTACCCAAACCCTAACCCTAACACGTGCCCTAAACCTAACCCTAACCTTCACACTAAACCTAACGCTAACCCTAGACCTAACACGTACACTAATCCTATCCCGTAACCCAATCTTAAGACTAACCCATACCGTAACCCTAACACTAACCCGAAAACCCAACCCTAACCCTAAACCGTACACTAACCCTAACCCGAACCCTAACCCAACCCTAACCCGTACCCTAACCCTACCCGTAGCCTAACCCTAACTCTAATCCTAACCCCTAACCCTAAACCTAACCCTAACCCTTACACTAACATGTACCCAAACGGTAAACAACACCGTACCCTAACACTAACCCAAACCCGTACTCTAACCCTAACCCTAACCCTAAACCTAACCCTAAACCGCACCCTAAACTTAACCCTAACCCTAAACCTAACCATAACCCTTAACCATACCCTAACCCTAACCCACACGCTAAACCTAACCCTAACCCGTACCCTAACCCTAACCCGCACCTAAACCTAACCCTAATCCGTACCCTAACCCAAACCCGTAAACTAAACCTAACCCTAACCCTAAACTTAACCCGTACACTAACCCTATTCCGTACCCTAAACCTAACCTGAACCCGTAATCTAACCCTAAACCTAAAACAAAGCCTAACCTGTACATTAACCCTAACCCTAACCCTAACACTAACCCTACCCCGTACTCTAACACTAACCCTAACCCTAACCCGTATCCTAACCCTAACCCTAACCCTAACTCTAACCCTAACACTAACACTAACGCTAACCCGTACTCTAAAACTAACCCTAACCCTCACCCTAACTTTAAACCGTACTGTAACCCTAACCCATACCATAACCCTAAACCTAACCCGTACCCTAAACCTAACCCTAACCCTAACCCGTACCCTAAACCTAACCCTAAAGCTAACTCGTACCCTAAACTTAACCCTAACCCTGACCTAACCCTAACACTAACCTGTACCCTAAGTTAACCCATACTCCAACCCTAACCCTAATCCCAACCCTAACACTTACCCTAACCCTAACCCTTACACTAATCCTAACCCGCACCCTAAACCTAACCCTAACCCGTACCCTAACCCTAACCCGTAACCTAAAACTAACCCTAACCCTAAACTAAACCGTATGCTAACCCTATCCCGAACACTAAACCTAACCCTAACCCGAATCCTAACCCTAAACCTAACCCTAAGCCTAACCCGTACATTAACCCTAACCCTAAACCTAACACTAACCCTACCCCATACTCTAACCCTAACCCTAACCCTAACCCGTACCCTAACCCTAACCCTTTCCCTAACCCTAACACTAACCCTAACCCGTACTCTAACCCTAAACCTAACCCTAACCCTAACCGTACTCTAACGCCAACCCTAACCCTCACCCTAACACTAACCTGTACTGTAACCCTAACCTGTAACATAACCCTAACTCTAACCCATACCCTAACCCTAACGCTAACTCGTACCCTAACCCTAACCCTGACACTAACCCTAACGTGTACCCTAAACCAAACCCTGACCGTAACCCTAACGCGTACCCTAAACCTAACCCTAACCCTAAATCATACCCTAACCCTAACCCTAACCCGCACCTAAACCTGACCCTAACCCGTACCCTAACCCTAACCCGTAACCTATACCTAACCCTAACCCTAAACTTAACCCGTACACTCACCCTATCCCATACCCTAAACCTAACCCTCACCCGTACCCTAACCCTAATCCTAACCCTATCCGTACACTAATCCTAACCCTAACCCAAACACTAACCCTAATCCGTTCTCTAACACTAACCCTAACCCTAAACCTAACCCTAACCCGTACTCTAACCCTAACCCGTACCCTAACACTAACCCTTACCCTAACCCTAAACCTAACCCGTACCCTAACCCTAAACGTACCCCTAACCCGTCCCCAAACCCTAACCCTAACACGTACCCTAAACCTAATCCTAACCCTAACCCTAAGCCGCACACTAAACCTAACCCTAACCCTACACCTAACAAGTACACTAACCCTAAACCGTACCGTAAACTAAACCCTAACCCGTACCGTAACCCTAACACTGAACTTAACCCTAACCCTAAACCTAACCCTAACCCCAACCCGTAGACTAACCCTAACGCGAACCCTAACCCTAACCCTAACCCGTACCTTAAACCTATGCGTAGCCTAACCCTAACCCTAACCCTAACCCCTAACCCTAACACTAACACTAACCCTTACCGTATCCCATTCCCAAACGGTAAACCTAACCCGTATCCTAACACTAACCCAAACCTGTACTCTAACGCTAACCCTAACCCTAACCCGCACCCTAAACTTAACCCTAATCCTAACCCAAACCATAACCCTTAACCGTAACCTAACACTAAACCATACCCTAACCCTAACCTTAACCATAACCCTAACCCGTACCCTAACCCTGAAACTAACTCGTACCCTAACACCAACCATAAACCTTATCCATACCGTAACACTAACCCTAACCCTAACCCTGACCATAAACTTAACCCTAACCTTTACATTAACCCTAACCCTAACCCTAAACCGCACCCTACACCTAACCCTAACATGTACCCTAACCTTAACCCGTAACCTAAACCTAACCCTAACCCTAAACTTAACCCGCACGCTAACCCTATCCCATACCCTAAACCTAACCCTAACCCGTATCCTAACCCTAAACCTAACCCTAAGCCGAACCCGTACATAAACCCTAACTCTAACCCTAACACTAACCCTAACACGTACTCTAAACCTAACCCTAACCCTATCCCGTACTCTAAACCTAACCCTAACCCTTCCCTAACCCTAACCCGTATTGTAACCCTAACCCGTACCATAACCCTAACTCTAACCCGTACCCTAACCCTAACCCTAACTCGTACACTAACTCTAATCCTAACCCGTACTATAAGCCTAACCTTAAACGTAACCCTAACCCTAACACTACCCCTTACTCTAACCCTATCCCGTAGCCTAACCCTAACTCTAACACTAATCCCTAACTCTTACCCTAAACCTTACCCTAACCCGTACCCAAAAGGTAAACGTAACACGTACCCTAACACTAACCCAAACCCATACTCTAACCCTAACCCTAACACTAACCTTAACCCTAAACCGCACCCTAAACTTAACCCTAACCCTAACCCTAACCATAACCCTTAAACGTTAACTAACCCACACCCTAACCCTATCCCTAACTTTAAACTTAACCCTAACCCGTACCCTAAACCTAAAACTAACCCGTACCCTAAACCCAACCCTAAGGCTAACCCATACCCTAACACTAACCCTAACCCTGACCCTTAACCTAAAACTAACCCGTACACTAACCCTAACCCTAACCCTAACCCGCACCCTAAACCTAACCATAACCCGTACCCTAACCCTAACCCATAACATATATCTAACCCTAACACTAAACTTAATCTGTACGCTATCCCTATACCATACACTAAACCTAACCCTAACCCGTAACCTAACCCTAAACCTAACCCTAAGCCTAACCCGTACATTAACCCTAACCCTAACCCTAACACTAACCCTACCCCGTACTCTAACCCTAAACCTAACCATAACCATAACCCGTACCCTAACCCTAACCCTAACCCTAACCCTTTCCCTAATCCTAACACTAAACCTAACCCGTACTCTAACCCTAACCCTAACCCTAACCCCAACCGTATTCTAACCCTAACCCTAACCCTCACCCTAACCCTAAACCGTACTGTAACCCTAACCCATAACAAAAACCTAACCCTAACCCGTACCCTAACCCTAACCCTAAGTCGTACCCTAACTCTAACCCTGACCCAAACACTAATGCAAACCTGTAACCTAAACCTAACCTGCACCCTAACCCTAACCCTAACCCTACACCGTACCCTAAACCTAACCCTAACCCTAACTCGTACCCTAACCCTAACCCTAAACCGTACCCTAAACATAACAATTACCCTAACCCTAACCCTAAACCTAACCCTAACCCTAACTCGTACCCTAAACCTGAACCTAACCCTTGACCAAACCCGTACCCAACCCTATCCTGTACCCTAACCCTAACCCGTACCCTAACCCTAACAGGAACACTAACCCATACCCTAGGCAAACCGTAACCCTAAACCTAAGCCTAACCCCAACCCCAAACCTAAACCTAACCCTAATCCTAACCATAAACCTTACCCGTACCCTAAACCTAACCCTTACCGTAACACTAACCCGAACCTTTACCTTAACCCTAACCCGTACCCTAACCCTAAAACTAACCCATAACCTAACCCCACCCCTAACCCTAACCCGTACCTTAACCTTATCCCTAACCTTAACCCTGACCCTAAACCTAAACCTAACCCGTACCCTAACCCTAACCTGCACCTAAACCTAACTCTAACCCGTACCCTAACCCTAACCCGTAACCTAAACCTAACGCTAACCCTAAACTTAACCCGTACACTAACCCTATCCCGTACCCTAAACCTAACCCTAAACCGTACCCTAACCCTAACCCTAACGCTAACCCTAAAACTTCCGCACACTAACTATAACCCTAACCCTAACCCTAAACCTAACCCTAACCCATACTCTAACCCTAACCCGTACCCTAAAACTAACCGTTACCCTAACCCTAAAACTAACCCGTACCCTAACCCTAAACGGAACCCTAACCTGTACCCAAACCCTATCCCTAACACGTACTCTAACCCTAAACCTAACCTTAAACCTAACCATAACCCGCACACTAAACCTAACCCTAACCCTAGACCTAACACTTACACTAACCCAATCGCGTACCAGAAACTTAACCCTAACCCGTACCGATACCCTAACACTAACCGTAACCCTAACCAGTACCCTAACCCTAACCCGTACCCTAACACTAACCCTAAGCCTAACACTAACCCTAACCCGTATTCTAACCCTAAAACTAACCCTAACTGTAACCCTAACCCGTAATATAACCCTAACCCGTACCCTAACACTAACCCTAACCCTAACAATAACCCTACCCCGTACTCTAACTCTAAACCTAAACCTAATTCTAACCCTAACCCGTATGGTAGCCCTAACCCTAACCCTAACCCTAACCCTAACCCGTACAGTAACCCTAATGCGTACCCTAACCCTAACCCTAACCTTAAACCTAACCGTAACCCTGACCCTAATCCTAACCCTAAACCTAAACCTAACCATAACCCTGACACTAAACCTAAACCTAACCCGTACCCTAACCCTGAATATAACCCTAACCCATACTCACCCCTAACACTAACATGTAACCTAACCCTAACCCTAACCCGCACACTAAACCTAACCCTAACCCTAGACCTAACCCGTACACTAACCCTATCCCGTACCCTAAACCTAACCCTAACCCATACCCTAACCCTACCCGGAGCCTAACCCTTACTCTAAACCTAACCCCCAACCCTAAACCTAACCCTTACCCTAACCCGTACCAAAATGGTAAACCTAACCCGTACCCTAACACTAACCCAAACCCGTACTCTAATCCTAACCCTAACCCTAATCCTAACCCTAATCCGTACCCTAACCCTTCCCGAAGCCTAACGTAACTCTAACCCTAACCCCTAACCCTAACCCTAACCCTAACCCTTACCCTAACACGTACCCAAACGAAAACCTAACACGTACCCAAACACTAACCCAAACCCTGACCCTAAACCTAACCCTACCGCACACTAACCCTAACCCTAACCCTAACCCGTACTCTAACATTAACCAAACCCTAACACTAACCATAACCCTAACACTAACCCTAACCAGTACTCTAACCCTAACCCTAACCCGTACCCTAAACCTAACCCATACCCTAACCCTAACCCTAACCCTAAACCTGACCCTAACCCTAACCCTAACCCGTACCCTAAACGTAACCCATACCCTAACCCTAACCCTAAACCTAAACCTAACCCTATCCCGTACCCTAAACCTAACACTAACCCTTGTCCTAACCCGTACCCAACCCTATCCCGTAACCTAAACCTAATCCTCACCCGTACCCAAAACCTAAGAGTAACGCTAACCCATACCCTGGTGCTAACCCTAACCCCAACCCAAAGCCTAACCGCACACTAAACCTGAACCTAACCATAATCCTAACCATAATCCTTACCCGTACCCTAACCCTAACCCATAACCTAACACTAACCCTAACATTAACCGTAACCCTAACCGTACCATAACCCTAAAACTAACCCGTACCGTAACCCAAACCCTAACCCTAACCCGTACCATAACCCTATCCCTAATCCTAACCCGTACCCAAACCCTAACCATCACACGTACCCTATACCTAACCCTAACCCTAACCCTAACCCGTACCCAAACAGTAAACCTAACCCGTACCCTAACACTAACCCAAACCCGTACTCTAACCCTAACCCTAACCATAACCATAACCCGCATCCTAAACTTAACCCTAACCCTAACCCAAACCATAACCCTTAACCGTAACCTAACCCTAACCCATATACTAACCCTAACCCTAACCTTAACCGTAACCCTAACCCATACCCTAACCCTAAAACTAACCCGTACCCTAACCCCAACCCTAACCCTAACCCGTACCCTAACACTAACCCTAACCCTATCCCTGAGGCTAAACCTAACCCTAACCCTTACATTACTCCTAACCCTAACCCTAACCCGCACCCAAAACCTAATCCTAACCCGTACCCTAACTCTAACCCGTAACCTAAACCTAACCATCACCCTAAACTTAACCCGTATGCTAACCCTATCCCGTACCCTAAACCTAACACTAACCCGTATCCTAACCCTAAACCTAACCCTAAGCCTAAACCGTGCATTAACCCCAAACCTAACCCTAACAATAACCCTACCCTGTACTCTAAACCTAACCCTAACCGTAAACCTAACCCGTACACTAAACTTAACCCTACCATAACCCTAACACTAATCCTACCCCGTACTCTAACCCTAAACCTAACCCTAATCCACACCCGTACCCTAACCCTAACCCTAACCCTAACCCTAACCCTAACACTAACCCTAATCCATAATCTAACCCTAACCCTAACCCTAACCATAACCGTACTCTAACCCTAACCCTAACCCTCACCCTAACCCTAACCCGTACTGTAACCCTAACCCATACCATAACCCTAACCCTAACCCATACCCTAACCTTAACCCTAACTCGCACCCTAACCCTAACACTAACCCTGACCCTAACCCTAACCCTAAACAGGACCCTAAACCTAACCCATACTAAAACCTATACCTAACCCAAAACGGTACCCTAAACCTAACCCTAACCCTAACTCGTACGCTAAACCTACCCTTACCCTGACCCTAACCCTAACCCATACCCTAAGCCTAACCCATACCCTACACCTAACACTAAACCTAACCCGTACCCTAAACGTAATCATAACCCTCTACCTAACCCGTACCCAAACCTATCCCATACCCTAACCATAACCCTAAACCGTACCCAAACCCTAACAGTAACCCTAACCCATACACTAGCGCTAACCCTAACCCTAACCCTATCCCGTACCCTAAACCTAACCCTAACCCATGCTCTAACCCTAACCGTAACCCTAAACCTAACCCTAACCCGTACTCTAACCCTAACCCGTACCCTAACATGAACCCTTACCCTAACCATAAACCTAACCCGTACCCTAACCCTAAACGTAACCCTAACCAGTACCCAAACCCTAACCCTAACACGTACCCTAGCCTAACCCTAACCCTAACCGGCACACTAAACCTAACACTAACCCTAGACCTAACACGTACACTAAACCTATCCTGTACCGGAACCTTAAACCTAACCCGTACCATAACCCTTACACTAAGCCTAACCCTAAACCTAAACCTAACCCTATACCGTACACTAACCCTAACCCAAACCATATCCTAACCCTAACCCGTACAGTAACCCTACCCGTAGCCTAACCCTAACTCTAATGCTAACCCCTAACACTAAACCTAACCCTAACCCTTACCCTAAACCATACCCAAACGGTAAACCTAACCCGTACCCTAACACTAACCCAAACCCGTACTCTAACACTAACCCTAACCCTAACCCGCACCCTAAACTTAACCATAACCCTAACCCAAACCATAACCCTAAACCGTAACTTAACCCTAACCCATACACTAACCCTAACCCTAACCTTAACCATAACCCTAATCTGTACCCTAACCCTAAAACTAACTCGTACCCTAACCGCTACCCTAACCCTAACCCGTACCCTAACACTAACCCTAATCCTAACCCTGACCCTAAACCTAACCCTAACCGTTACACTAACCCTAACCCTAACCCGCACCCTAAACCTAACCCTAACCCGAACCCTAACCCTAAACCATAACCTAAACCTAACCCTAACCCTAAACTTAACCCCTACGAAAACCCTATCCCGTACCCTAAACCTAACCCTAACCCGTATACAAACCCTAACCCTAACCCTAAGCTTAACCCGTACATTAACCCTAACACTAACACTAACCCTACCCCGTACTTTAACACTAACCGTAACCCTAACCCGTTCCCTAACTGAAACCTAACCCTAAACCTAACCCTTACACTAACTCTAAACCATAATCTAAACCTAACCCTAACCCTAACCCTAACGGTACTCTAACCCTAACCCTAACCCTCACCCAAACCCTAACCCGTACTGTAACCCTAACCCGTACCATAACCCTAACCCTAACCCGTACCCTAACCTTAACCCTAATTCGTACCCTATCCCTAACCCTAACCATGAACCTAAACCTAACCCTAACCGATACCCTAAACCTAACCCATACCCTAACCCTAAACCTAACCCGAACCGTACCCTAAACCTAAACCTAACCCGTACCCTAACCCTAACCCTAAACTTAACCCTGACCATAACTCTAACCCTAACCCGTACCCTAAGCCTAACCCAAACCCTAACCCTAACCCTAATCCTAAACCTAACCCTAACCCGTATACTAAACCTAACCCTAACCCTTGACCTAAACCGCACCTAACCCTATCACGTAACCTAACCCTAACTCTAAACCGTACCCAAACCCTAACAGTAACCCTAACCCATACCCTAGCGCTAACACTAACACTAACCTTAACCCGCCCCCTAAAACTAAACCTAACCATAACCCTAACCATAACACTTAACCGTAACCTAACCCTAACCCATACCCTAAACCTAACCCTAAACTTAACCGTAATCCTCACCCGTACCCTAACTCTAAAATTAACCCGTACCCTAACCCCAACTCTGCCCCTAACCCGTAACCTAACCCTAAACCTAACCCTAAACCTAACCCACACCTAAACCTAAACCTAACTTGTAACCTAAACCTAACCCTAGCCCTAAACTTAACCCGTACACTAAACCTATCCCATACCCTAAGCCTAACCCTAACCCGTAACCTAACCCAAAACCTAACCCTAAGCCTAACTTGTACATTAACCCAAACTCTAACCCTAACACTAACCCTACCCCGTACTCTAACCCTAACCCTAACTCTAACCCTAACCTGTACCCTAACCCTAACCCTAACCCTAACACTAACCCTAACCCGTACTCTAACCATAACCCTAACCCGTACCCTAAACCTCACCCTAACTCTAACTCGTACCCTAACCCTAACCCTAACCCTGACCCTAAACCTAACCCTAACCTGTACCCTAAACCTAACCCATACCCTAACCCTAACCCTAATCCTAACCCTAACCCTATCCAATACCCAAAACCTAACCCTAACCCTTCTCCTAACCCGTACCCAACCCTATCCCGTCCATTAAACCTAACCCTAACCCGTACCCAAATCCTAAGGGTAACCCTAACCCATAACCTAGCGCTAACACTAACCCTAACCCTAAGCCTAACCCGCACCCTAAATCTGAACCTAACCGTAATCCTAACCATCACCCTTACCCGTACCCTAACCCTTACCCATAACCTAACAGTAACCCTAACATTAACCGTAACCCTAACCGTACCATAGCCCTAAACTAACCCGTACCGTAACCCCAACCCTAACCCTAACCCGTACCATAACCCTATCCCTAATCTTAACCCGTACCCAAACCCTAACCATCACACGTACCCTAACCCTAACCCTAACCCTAACCCGTACCCAAAAGGTAAATCTAACCCGTACCCTAACACTAACCCAAACCCGTACTCTAACCCTAACCCTAACGATAACCATAACCCACACTCTAAACTTAACCCTAACCCTAACGCAAACCATAACCCTTAACAGTAACCTAACCCTAAACTATACCCTAACCCTAACCCTAACCTTAACCGTAACCCTAACACATACCTTAACACTAAAACTAACCTGTACTCTAACCCCAACCCTAACGCTAACCCGTACCCTAACACTAACCCTAACCCTGACCCGGACCCTAAACCTAACCCTAACCCTGACCCTAACACTAACCCTATCCCGTATCCTAACCCTAACCCTAACCCTAACCCATACCCAAACCCTAACAGTAACCCTAACCCATACCCTAGCGCTAACCCTAACCCTAACACTATCCCGTACCCTAACCCTAACCCTAACCCGTACTCTAACCCTAACCATAACCCTAAACCTAACCCTAACCCATAATCTAACCCTAACCCGTACCCTAACACGAACGCTTACCCTAACCCTAACCCTAACCCGTACCCTAACCCTAAACGTAACCCTAACCAGTACCCAATCCCTAACCCTAACACGTACCCTAAACCTAAACCTAACCCTAACCCGCACACTAAAGCTAACTCTAATCCTAGACCTAACACGTACACTGAACCTATCCCGTACGGGAACCTTAAACCTAACCCATACCGTAACCCTTACACTAAGCCTAACCCTAAACCTAAACCTAACCTTAACCCGCACACTAACCCTAACCCCCGAACCATAACCCTAACCCTAATCCGTACCCTAATCCTACCCGTAGCCTAACCCTAGCTCTAACGCTAACTCCTAACCCTAAAACTAACCCTAACCCTTACCCTATCCCATACAGGAACGGTAAGCCTAACCCATACCCTAACACTAACCCAAACCCGTACTCTAACACTAACCCTAACCTGCACCCTAAACTTAACCCTAACCCTAACCCAAACCATAGCACTAAACCTTAACTTAAACCTAACCCATACCCTTACCCTAACCCTACCTTAACCATCACCCTAACCTGAAATTTAACCATAAAACTAACACGTATCCTAACCGCAACTCTAACCCTAACCCGTACCCTAACAATAACCCTAACCCTAAACCTGACACTAAACCTAAACCTAACCCTTACACTAACCCTAACCTAACCCGCACCCTAAACCTAACCCTAACCCGAACCCTAACCCTAACCCGTAACCTAAACCTAACCCTAACCCTAAACTTAACCCGTACGAAAACCCTATCCCGTACGCTAAACCTAACCCTAACCCGTATCCAAACCCTAAACCTAACCCTAAGCCTAACCCGCACATTAACCCTAACCCTAACCCTAACACTAACCCTAACCCATTCTCTAACCCTAACCCTAACCCTAACCCTAACCCTACTCTAACACTAACGCTAACACTCACCCTAACCCTAACCCGTACTGTAACCCTAACCCGTACCATAACCCTAACCCTAACCCGTACCGTAACCCTAAACCATCACCTAAACCTAACCCTAACCCTAAACTTAACCTGAACACTAACCCTATCCCGTACCCTAAACCTAACCCTAACCCGTACCCTAACCCTAACCCTGACCCTAACCCTAACACTAACCCTAACCCGTACTCTAACCCTAACCCTAACCCTAACTGTACTCTAACCCTAATCCTAACCCTAACCCTAACCCTAACCCTACCCATACTGTAACCCTAACCCGTACCATAAACCTAACACTAACCCGTACCCTAACCCTAACCCTAACTCGCACCCTAACCCTAACCCTAACCCTGACCCTAACCCTAACCCTAACCCGTACCCTAAACCTAACCCGTACCCTAAACCTAACCCTAACCCTAACTCGTACCCTAAACCTACCCTAACCCTCACCCTAACCCTAACCCTAACCCATACCCTAAGCTTTACCCATACCTTAACCCTAACACTAAACCTAAACCTAACCCTAACCCGTACCTAAACGTAACCCTAACCTTCTACCTAACCCGTACCCAAACCTATCCCATACCATAACGTTAACCCTAACCCGTACCCAAACCCTAACAGTAACCCTAACCAATACCCTAGCGCTAACCCTAACCCTAACCCTAACCCGGACCCTAAACCTAACCCTAAACTTGACCCTGACACTAACCCTATCCCGTACCCTAACCCTAAACCGTACACGAACCCTAACCCTAAACCTAACCCATACCCTAACCCTAAACGTAACCCTAGCCCGTACCCATACCCTAACCCGAACCATAACCCTAAACCTAACCCGTACCCTAACCCTACCCGTAGCCTAATCCTAACTCTAACCCTAACCCCTAACCCTAAGCCTAACCCTAACCCTTACCCGAACCCGTACCCAAACGGTAAACCTAACCCATACCCTAACACTAAACCAAACCCGTACTCTAACCGTAACCATAACACTAACCCTAAACCTAGCACGCACCCTAAACTTAACACTAATCCTAACCCAAACCATAACCCTTAACCATAACCTAACCCTAAACCATAACCTAACCCTAACCCTAACCTTAACCATAACCCTAATCCATACCCAAACCCTAAAACTAACCGATACCCTAACACCAACCCTAACGCTAACCCGTACCATAACACTAACCCTAACCCTAAACCTGACGCTACACCTACCCCTAACCCTTACTCTAACCCTAACCCTAACCCAACCCGCACCCTAAACCTAACCCTAACCCGCACCTTAACCCTAAACCATAACCTAAACCGAAATCTAAACCTAAACTTAACCCGTTCGCTAACCCTATCCCGTACCCTAAACTTAACCCTAATCCGTATCCTAACCCTAACCTAACCCTAAGCCTAACCCGTATATTAACCCTTACCCTAACCCTAACACTAACCCTACCCCGTACTCTAACCCTAACCCTAACCCTAACACTAACCCGTACCCTTAACCTATCCCTAACCCTAACTCATACCCTAACCCTAAACCTAAACATGACCCTAACCCTAAACCTAACCCGTACCCTAAAAGTAACCCATACCCTAACCCTAACCATAAACCTAACCCTAACCCTAACCCGTACCCTAAACCTAACCCTAACCATTGACTTAACCCATACCCAACCTTATCCCGTACCCTAACCCTAACCCTAACCCGTACCCAAAACCTAACAGTACCCCTAACCCATACCCTAGCACTAACCCTAACCCTAACCCTAAGCCTAACCCGCACCCTAAACCTAAACCTAACCCTAACCCTAACCATAAACCTTACCCATACCCTAAACCTAACTCATACCCTAACACTAACCCTAACCTTAACCGTAACCCTAATCCGTACCGTACCTAAAACTAACCCGTACCCTAACCCCAACCCTAACCCTAACCCGAACCATAACCCTATCCCTAAACCTAAACCTGACCCTAAACCTAACCCTAATCCGTACCCTAACCCTAACCCGCACCTAAACCTAACCCTACCCCGTACCCTAACTCTAACCCATAACCTAAACCTAACCCTAACCGTAAACTTAACCCGTACAAACCCTATCCCGTACGCTAAACCTAACCCTAACCCTAACCATAACACTAACCCTAAACCGTACTCTAACCCTACCCTAACCCTAACCCTAACCGTTTTCTAACGCTAACCCTAACCCTCACCCTAACCCTAACCCTTACTGTAACCCTAACCCGTACCATAACCCTAACCCTAACACTAATTCGTACCCTAACCCTAACCCTAACCCTGACCCTAACCCTAAACCTAACCCGTACCCTAAACCTAACCTGTACCCTAACCGTAAACCTAACCCTAACCCGTACCCTAAACCTAACCTTAACCCGTACCCTAACCCTAAACATAACCCTAAACCTGACCCTAACCTTAACCCTAACACGTACCCTAAGCCTAACACATACCCTAACCCTAAACCTAACCCTAACACTAACACTAAACCTACCCCGTACTCTAACCCTAACCCTAACCCTAACCCGTACCCATACCCTAAACCTAACCCTAATCCTAACCCTAACACTAACCCTACCCGTACTCTAACCCTAACCCTAACCCTAACACTAAACCTATCCCGTACTCTAACACTAACCCTGACCCTAACCCTAACCCTAAACAACCCGTACTCTAACCCTAACCCTATCCCTAACAATATTCTAACCCTAACCCAAACCCTCAACCGACCCTATCCCATACTTTAACCCTAACACGTACCATAACCCTAACCCTATCCCTAACCCATATCCTAAACCTAACCCTAATTCGTACCCTAACCCTAACCCTAACCCTGACCCTAAACTTAACCCTATCCCGTACCCTAAACCTAACCTGTACCCTAACCTTAAACCTAACCCTAACCCGTACCCTAAACCTAACCCTAACCCGTACCCGTACCCTAACCCTAACCCTAACCCTGACCCTAACCCTAAACCTAACCTATACCCTAAACCCAAACCTAAACCTATCCAGTACCCTAAACCTAACACTAAACCGTACCCTAACCCTAATCCTAACCCGTACCCTAAGCCTAAACCATACCGTAACCCTAAACCTAATCCTAACCCTAACCCTACCCTGTACCTAAACCTAAACCTAACCCTTGACCTAACCCGTACCCAACCCTATCCCGTAACCTAACCTTAAATTTAACCCGTACCCAAACCCTAACAGTAACCCTAACCCATTCCGTAGCGCTAACCCTAAACCTAACCCTAACCCTAAACCTCACCCCAACCCTAACCCTAACCCGTACCCTAAGCCTAACCCGTACGCTAACCCTAACCAAAAACCAACCCTACCGCATACTCTAACCCTAACCCTAAACCTAACCCTAACCCGTACCCGTACCCTAACACTAACACCAACCCTATACCATACTCTAACCCTAACCCTAAGCCTAACCCTAACCGTACTCTAACCCTAACCCTAAACCTCACCCTAACACTAACCCGTACCCTAAACCTAACCCGTATCCTAACACTAACCCTAACCCTAACCCTAAACGTAACCCTAAACCGAAACCAAACCCTAAACCTAACACGTTCCCTAACCCTAACCTAACCCGCACACTAAAACTAACCCTAACCCTAGATGTAACACGTACACTAAACCTTCCTGTACCGTAAACTTAACCCTAACCCGTACCGTAACCCTAACACTAACCCTAACACTAACCCTAGCCCTAACACTAACCCTAACCCGTACTCTAACTTAACCCTAATTCTAAACCGAACCCTAACCCGTACTCTAACCCTAACCCTAACCCTAACACTAACCATAATCCTAACACTAAACCTAACCCGTAATCTAACCCTAAACTTAACACTGAAACTAACCCTAACCCCCTACTATAACCCTAACCCTAAACCTAACCCTATCCATAACCCTAACTCGTACCGTAACCCGAACCCGTACCCTAACCCTAAACCTAACCCTAAACCTAACCCTAAACCTGACCCTAACCCTAGACCTAATACCGTACCCTAACCCTGACCCTAACCCGCATCTAAACCTAACCCTAATCCTAGATGTAACCCGTACCCTAACCCTAACCCATTCCCTAACACTAACCCTAACCCTAACCCTAACCCGTACCATAAAACTGACACTAACCTTAACCCGTACCCTAACCCTAACCCGTACCCTAACCCTAACCCAAAACCTAACCCTAACACACTCCCTGAACCAAACCCTAACCCTAGACCTAACCCGTACACTAAACCTATCCCGTACCCTAGCGTAATGCAAACCTGTCCCTAACCCTAGACCTAACCTGTACCCTAACCCTAACCCATACCCTAACACAAACCCTAACCCTAAACCTAAACCGTAAACTAACCCTAACTCTAACACTACCCTAATCCTATCCCGTACACTAACCCTAACCCTAACCCGTACCCGTACCCTAACCTTAACCCTAACTCTAACCCTAACACTAACCCTACCCCGTACTCTAACCCTAACCCTAAACCTAACCCGCACCCTAAACCTAACCATAACTAGTACCCTAACCCTAACCCATAACCTAAACCTAGCCCTAACCTTAAACTTATCCCGTACGCTAACCCTATCCCGTACCCTAAATCTAACCCTAACCCATAACCTAGACCTAAACCTAACCCTAAGCCTAACCCTCAATTAACCCTAACCCTAACACTAACCCTACCCCGTACTCTAACCATAACACAAACCCTAACCCTAAACCGTACCCTAACCCTAACCCTAACGCTAACCCTAACCCGTACTCTAACCCTAACCCTATCCCTCAACCTAACCCTAACTGTACTGTAACCCTACCCCATACAATAACCCTAACCCTAACCCGTACCCTAAACCTAACCCGTAACCTAAACATAAGCCTAACCCTATACTTAACCCTTATGCTAACCCTATCCTGTACCCTAAACTTAACCCTAAACCTTCCCTAACCCTAACCCTAACCCTAACCCTATCCGTACTCTAACCCTAACGCTAACCCTAACCCTAACACTAACCCTAACCCGTATCCTAACACTAACCCTAACCCTAACACTATCCCTAACCCGTACTCTAACCCTAAACCTAACCCGTACTATAACCCTAAACCTAACCCTAACCCTAAATCTAACCTTAACCCGTACTCTAACCCTATCTCGTAGCCTAACCCTACCTCTAACCCTAACCCCTAACCCTAACCGTAACCCTATTCCTTACCCTATCCCATACCCAAATGGTACACCAAACCCGTACCCTAAACTAACCCAAACCCGTACTCTAACCCTAGCCATAACCCTAATCCTATCCCTAAACCGCACCCTAAACTTAACCCTAACCCTAACACTAACCTTAACCCTTAACCGTACCCTAAAATTAACCCACACCCTAACCATAACCCTAACCTTAACCGTAACCCTAACCCGTAACCTAACCCTAAAACTAACCCGTACCC